>JAQPZY010000692.1:0-341436 GCA_029931535.1 Margaritifera margaritifera | reverse complement strand
TATTGTCATGTAACCTTTTTTCCCTTTGTTCCCGTAATTCGTTCCAATTATCAAGTGAATAAAATTTTACATCATCTAAGATGTTACTCTTTTTATTGTTACACCTGATAATGACTTTCATATTCTGTAATCTGATCTCGAACGTACAAATATTTCATGCTTTTCTTATTTTGTTCCGTCCCGTCTTTTTCCAAATCCTTGTCAGATAAATGTTCACCATCTATTTCCTTGTATACCTCTATTTGCATCTTGTTTGTTTAATGGTTTATTTAAAGCATTCCAAATAGGGAAAAGTTAGTAAAATGGGAAGTTGATAATACTTTTGATAATTCTGTTTACGTTGAAAATGATTATGAGAAACAAACTACAGTTTGCAATAATTTTTTTTGCTTCTACTAAAAATGTAAATGGATTTGAAACTCCTAAAAGCCATCTGTAAACATAATTGATAATTACAAATCCCCCCCCCTCAAAGAACAACATATTGAGAATATTCAGATTCTCTTAAACATAGATGAATTTGAATATAAATTAACACAACCTCGTTTACACACCTTAGCGGGAAAACACAAACCACAAACAAATAGGTACACAAAGCCAATACCGCGCATGTGTCTATAAAGGGTAACTCCAAATAGAATGTTTAACATTTAACACCTAATAGCTACAAATACAATTGGAAGTGACTTTTTTAAGTCTTTGGTTTCTACAAAGTGGTAAATATATGGAAACCACCAAATGGAAAACGAACTTTCCTGAGAAAATAGAAATGCAAACATTTAAAACCTAAATTAACAATTTGAGCCAACAGTTGCAAATACACATACAATAACAAAATTTATAATGGAAAACAGAGTTGGAAAAATTGTGTAAACGAATTGCAAAAGAAATACATAATGATTTGAATAAGAACATTATTAATTTTTGAAAATGGAATTGAAAAACTAAATTTACAGGAAAAAAAATAATAAACAGGGGTTATCACGAATAAGGAAACGATAACAAATTATTGTTTCCAGAAGAACAAAGAGAAGGAACAGGTCAAGTAAATTCCTGCTGATATAGTTAATTAACATGTAAGATCATTTATATCAGAACGTTGAAATGTTTAAAAGCAATACAGACCAAGACGAAATCAAACGAATTAGCAGTAATACAAAAGATGGAAAAGGCAAAGCAAAAATGCAAAGTGATATTGCAAAGTTATGAAATGAATGGTGCACTACAAATAGTTGAGAGGCGGTTAGCAAGTTTATAAAATAACTTTAGAAGAAAAAGGATTATAAACATCGAGTAAAAAGTTAAACAAAAGTTACCATATAATAGAAATGTTAAAACAACTGTTCAAGTAGAAAAAGGTAATATAATTTGCTACTATTATATATATATAATATATATATATATATATATAATATATATATATATATATATATATATATATATAATAATAGCAGCAACGTCTTGGTCAAGTCTTTAACAGATATTATATATATATATAATATAATATATACTATATATATATATAATATAATAAAAAGCGACACTTGGTCAAACCATAGGGTAAAAAAAAAAAAAAAATTATGTGGAAGTTAGAGCAGGAGGAGGCGTTGGTGGTAGTGGTGTTGGAGGAATATGCAGTACCAGAGACATGGGTTTATCAGGTGCGAGAACTTAAAAATTTGTTTAAGTAAGGTAACAAGAGTAGCAGCAACATTGCCTGATATTATTAGCAGTGTAAGAAGACTGGAATTTTACATTAGCTGGTTATTCTTGGGTCATTAATTAGTTTTGTTTTCGTCTTCCCAATTTCCTTGTTTTCGTTTTTTGTCTTTTTTTTTTTTTTCTCTATTTATTATTGCGTGTTGTGAGTCACCCTCCTTATAAAAATTATTCTTTCTTTTTTATGGTCTTTAACCATTTTAAAATTCCCCTCTTGTAATATAGTTTATTTATAAATGTTTATAAGAAAAAACAAAATACATCTCTCTCAACACACAAAAAAATAACCAAAATACAACAACTAGATACAAAATACCACACAAAACACAAACAAGAATAAACTCAAACACAAACCCATAACCAAAACTTGGTAACAAAAAAAAAAAAAAAAATAACTCAAAGAGTAAAAACATGTACATTTAAACAACTACAACCCGTTACTGATTTTTTAAAAATTAATCTTAATTCATGTGTAGTAATTCTTTTCTACAAATATAATAATATCCAATAAATCCTTACAAATTATTCTAATTTACTAGGAGTGAAAGTCACCCAATTAATCCTATATATCAAAAATTAAGACTTTGTCGACATCCTGTGGTTTGTTGCCAATAATTTATACTCATTGCAATTTTACTGTAAGTTTTATATTTTGGTAACAAAAAGTAATAAAAGTGAAACTAGCTAGAAGAGTAACAAATATAAGCCCATTTAAAAAGGTAAATTACACCATCATCACTTCGGTCATAGTCATATTTGAAAATTTTTACCTTATTTTGAATCATGATTTATGCCTTTAAAATAATGTTCAGATTGCTGTGTAAGCCGTGCCCGTCCTGATTACTAGTTTTTTCATTCTTCTGGTCTATTATAATTCTTACACACTTATGTTTGCTCTGCTATCTTTTATTTTTGTTGTCTATCTTTTGACTGAATTGTTACAAACTGTTATTTCAGCTGCTGGTATTCCATTTTTTTACTATTTAGAGGTAGTTACATACACCAGTGTTTTATTATTCCTAGCAGAAATGTGTATGCTGAGATATTTAAAATAGTTGCTATGCCCAATAATTCTGACCCAACTTTCATCACCATAGCACTAGGCAACAAAAATGTACCATTAGCCACCGGTGCGCGCGTGCATAGTTTAGTCTAACTGTTCAATGGTATAGTATATTGCTGTGACACAGACTCGACCAATATTATCCGCCTTTGTATGCACACGTTTTTCTACTTTTTTTTTTATTTGGCAGCCTATTATTTGATGGCGGTAATAAGCAACGATTTTTATAAGTCAGGAAGATTTCAAGCAAAGACACTTTCTGTACAATTTTCTGAAAGTCTGTTTGAATTTGTTTTTTTTTTTTTTTTTTTTTTTTTTTTGTTTAGAAATGTTTATGAACGTTTTCTTTTATATTCTTCAGTATACAGCAGTCGTATTTGTAGGCCATATTGACCAGACGGCTCGAAATTAAACGCTTTTAATCTGCTAATCGGAGATAAGTTAATTTGCTAAGGGTTTCATTAATACCCCAGCCATCGCAAATCAGTTTCATCCGACGCTACCATAAGATAAGAAGTGTTACTGTGTGAAATGTATCTAATAAAACATGAGTTGGCATTCCCTATCATGATTAAATGGATTGCTTATTGGGTACCTACCAACAACCCTTATAAAATGATCTAGGGGATAAGGCTTAATGCCAAAACTTTGCCAATTGGAGTAAAAGTCGGATTGGCCTAAACAACATGGGATGGCATTCCCTTGTATGGTTAATTGATTTATTTATTGAGTTAATTAGTCTGGTCCAATGCACTGTTTCCATTACTGATATAAAAGGATCTAGGGTGTCAGGCTCGTGCCAAAACTGAATCAATTGGAGAAACGTCACGTTGACTGACTCAACGAATAAAGGTGAATAATACGGAATAACAGGTTTTAGTTTAAGGTCATTGTTGATAAATCTTCCCGTTTTTCCCTGTATTATGAGGGTGATAATTAGAAAGATGTTGAAACTCTTGCAAAGGTTTGTAGCCGCGACTGAAACGTCAGAATTTAGAGTTTCCATGATAAGAAATAGCGTGATCGTAACTATAATCAAGAAAAGAGAGTAAGGAAGTAACAGAAATCCCTGGAAAACGAGTAAAAAGATGGCAAAAAAAAAAAAAGACCCACAAAAGGACGTGATGATGAGCATTTTTTGCACCTACTATTTGGACCAATATGAAAGTGCGCTGGGTACCTTATACGTTGATGGTTGTAAAAACTTGGACCTAGGTGTTATATTGACTCAGATATTGCTAAACATAGTGTCTCCTGCATGATTCTGCTTGTAAAATACAGTTTTTGTTGCACGAGTTCATATGAATGATTAATACATGTTGAATTAAGAAGCCACACTTGCTTTTTGTTTGAGTTTATCCAGAATCAGTTAAAGTTAGGCATGATCAGTAAAAATATGGGTATATTATTATCTAGATATTATTTAGATTCTGTGGATTAGTGAGAAAAAATTATGATTTCAAGCCCAGTGAGAATGATTATAAATTCAAGTCTTGTTTTGGCGATTATTTGTATGCGACTCAAAACCTCTTCATGTGAGAATGCTTTCTGTAAATTTTGGTATATTCTGTGAGTGGCTTATTTTTTTATACTATTTTTTCTTTTTTTTAGAGGAAGTACGATTTAACGAATTTGCTCATTTTCAGTTAACGGTGACCCAGACAATTTGGTCAAAGTCTGTTGTAGTTGTTGTAAAAACAAAGTCGTTTGAAAGTTGTTTTGTTTGTTTAGTAACGTTGGCCATATTTGGCTGCAGATCAGCCTCAATTGTGCAAATCTAAAATCCTTTTAGGCCAAGATGCTTTTGGTCAAATTTAGTCAATTTCATTAAGCGGTTTTTGAGAAAAGGTCATTTTAATGTTGTTTTTCTGATTTTGTAATAGCGGCCTAATTTAATGGTGGATTGGCAACATTTGTACAAACTTGAAAAGTCCTCAGACCAGGGTTTTATCTATGAAGTTTGGTAAAGTTCTATTCAGTAGTTTTTGAAAAGTCTGTAAAGGGTTGTTCTATTTTTAGCAATGCTGACCATATTTGATGGCTATTTCAGCATCAGTTGTAACATTAAGAGCCCTTCATGCCAAGGATGGCTTTCTGTACAATTTATTCAAATTTAGTTGAGAGGGATGTGATTAGATGTAGTTTAAATGTTTTTATATTTATAGTAATGGCAGCCATATTTGATGACGGAACGGCATCATTTGTATAACTTAAAGGTCTCATGCCAGAATGCGTTTCGTCATATATGTGAACATTTTGTTCTGTTGTTTTTGAGAAAAAGTCATGTAAAGGTTTTTTATATTACAGTAATGGTGGCAATATTTTATGTCAGATGAGCATCGGGTGGTGTCAAATTAGAAAGCCTTCAATGTCTATACGCTTTCTATCAAACTCAGCAAACTTGTGGGATAGGTTTTGAGATGGAATTGTTCAAAGGTATTTCCTATTTTTAGAAATGTTGGCCATATTTAAATGGTGGATCAGCTTCATTTATCCAGATTAATCGGCATTCACGGCAAGGATACTTTCTGTTAAAATATGATCAAATTCTGTTAAGCAGATTTTGATGAAGGTCGTTTAAAAGGCTTTTCTATTTGTTTGTAACAATGGCTTTACTATTTTGTTGTAATGGTGGCCATACTTAAAGGCGGTTGGGCATCACTTGTATAAATTTAAAAGTCTTCTTGCCACGGTTCTTCTGTCAGATTTGATCAAAATCATCTTTCCTCGATGGTTTAAAAATAAGTTGTTTAAAGTATTTTTCATAGTAATGATGACAATTATTGACTGCAGATCAGCATCACTTGTAAAAATGAGAAAGCTCTTCATGCCAGTATGCTCTGTGCAAACTGAATCAAAATTGGTCTCGTGGTTTTTGAGAAGAAGTTTTAAAATAGAATTGTTGACGGACGAACGATAGCACTATGCACACAGCATGCAGGGCCATCGCATAAAGTTTCTCTTGATCTTTAACGGCCCGTATGAGCTAACAACATGAATTTCATCCATATATACATTTAAAATAAAGAATCAGTCTTATGTTTCAGATAGTTTGCATGAAAAATGACTAGTAAATGTTAAAATGAGGTGAAACATAATTTTAATATATATTAAAATAATGTTTTTTTTTTTATAAAATCTCAAATTCAGAATTTGAAAACATGAAAAAGACGTGCAAGAAGGATCAATGAATAATACATTAAAGCTACCTGAAGAAAATGTTACATCATAAACGAATATTGGTCAGCTTTGTTTAATTTCATGAAACTATTTTCATTACAGAAGAAAACCAGACAACATTTATAGGCAAGTATTGTCCTGTAATGTGAAAAGAGGCCAAAGTGTGAAGATGTCACTTCACTTACCAGCAGGATACCAAAGTAATCATTCAGCCATTATATCATGTGAATTTTAACCTCTTTTTACCATAGTCTTTTAAAACTTTTTCCAAAAATAAAGACATAATTTAATATGCAAAATCGAACTCCGCCCAAGATTTTGATAGAAAACTTGTGAAACAAGTTCTATCAAAATCGTATGAGAAATAAAGCCATCAGATGGGTAAAAAAGCTCTGCCAATCATGTGCAAGATCACATCAATTAACATATACATATCTCACTTATTATAGATCAATATCTTTAGACCATGATGATATAAACGAATGTTGGTCTCCAGGGTGGGTAACAAGCTACTGTAAATCAGATACAAGATTAACTCATAAATGATCTCAATCTCGCTCATTATAAATCTAACTCATCCGACATCTTTATTTTATAATACTAAAAAAGTTCCATCAAAATCTGATGAAAAATGTAGTTGCTAGAGTGATGACAAGCCATACAATCGTTAATATGGAATGGATCTTCCTCAAAATGGTACTAATCCAAGGTCTTGATGATATAAGCCCATTTAGCACGTTTTATCAAATTCCTATCAAAACTACATTCTCTAGACTGGTAGCACGCCTCAGCCAATCAGATGTGTTCACACCCATAATATTAGTGGATCTGGCTTATGTAAAGGTTTTCCCAGATCCTGCTGATATAAGCTTATATTCCAAGTCTGAACAAGAAATACCGCCTTCTGAGAGGTACCAAGACTAGCCAATCAAATGCATGACAATTTATAAATCTGCATGGATTTCACTCGTTATCTCGAGATGTTGATAACATAAAGTCTATAGTCCACGCTTGATCAAAATGACCAGAAATATTGTATCTAGCGTGGGTAACAAGCTCTGTCAGTCAGATGCAATATTACATCATTAATATGCGTGTAGCTCCCTCATATTTGTATTAATGAAAAAATTAATCAACATCTTAATAAAATATGACAATGGATTATGTCAAAATCAAAATTTTAAAAAAATGTGTTCTTCAATGTGATAACAAGTTCAGGCAATCAGATGCAAAGCTCTCCTCATTAATATCTATTTATCTATCTCATTATCAAACTCAAATAAGATCTTGATAATATTTGCCTATATCCCAAGTTAAATTACAATCGGTATAAGATCTTGATAATATATGCCTATATCCCCAAGTTAAATTACAAGCGGTATAAGATCTTGAGTAATATATGGCCTATATCCCCAGGTTAAGATACAATCGGTATTAGATCTTGATAATATATCCTATATCCCCAAGTTAAATTACAATCGGTCGTGCTTAGTTAGTTTTAATTGCACTTTCAGCATATTACTGGCTATATCGTACCAAAAGAACTAGGAGCTAAATGCCTTTCTCAGGGACACAAAGAAAAAGCTGACCCAAGTTGGCCTGGGTAGGTATCGAACCCGCGACCTTTGGATTATGACTCTGATGGACAAACCATCAGAGTTATTGCTGCTTCCAGATCAAAACAGGACTAGAACTATGGCCTCCAGAATGGCAAGAAGCTCATCCAGTCAGATGAAAGTTCACCTTTATATTGTGCATGGATCTCGCTCATTATTGATTTCACCAGAGACATAGATAAAATAAGCTCACATTCCAAGTTTGATCATAATCAGATCAGAAATTACAGTCTCTAGAAATATGTTGGAATAAATAATCTGTAATTAGTTTATACTCATTCCTCTCCTAACATGGGATTGATTCGCTATATTTTCTTCTTAGTAGGACATCAGAGTATACATGTAGAATTGAATATATTCGTATGGCCTCCATAATTGCTGGTTATTTGTTTCTTAAGAAATACTGACCTACATTACAAGAGACTATTTGTTATCTATCTTCAAAAATAATTGTCTAAACATTAAACACTTTTCTTCCTATGAACACAAGTTCCATAAAACGGAATGAGAAAGATGCTATGATTAACCCCACAACACCCGATTTGTGAAAACTTTAAACATAAATAACTTGAACACACAATCTTAAAGCCGAAACCACCACTGTAGTCATCCCTGAAGCCAAGGCAAAGCAGGAAGTCGATACTTTTATGATTAAAATCTCGCTTGTGTATGTTAGCTAATCAACATCCTGAAAATAAAGCCATACATTAGTCCAAGAGAGATAGTGTGGAGGGAATTATTATAGTAATAGACAAAAAGGCAGGCATGAAGATAATATGCTGTTATGTATGATGTTTATATAATATTAATAGATATATTAGGAAATTATAAATGTTTCTTGACTTTAATATTTGCTTAAATCTGAATTTTGTTTATCAGAAGAAATAAAACATGTTTAACTAGTGTCCTTGAATTAGGTTGTTTACTTCAGATTTGAGCTAAAGGATAGTTTTGATAAACAATGTTTTCTCAATTTGAGGTCAAGGTTGGTTTTGTTTACAGATAAAACTGGAAAATCCTTAGAGTTATGTGTAAAAAGACATGTCCACACAAGTAAAATTCCATTAAAATGACACATATTCTAGAACATTCTGTCATGTGACCAATCTTTATATATACCATGTTTAGTGGACAGTTTTTCAGTTTCGACATTACTATCAGTCCTTGTAAAGAGCTATTACAGTTGTGAAAAGTAATTCAAAATTCTGAAGAGAGGAATTATTTTAAATATTTATTGGATTGTAACAGTACTTATAGACTTTTGGATTTTGGATTTTTAATTGATGATTTTGGAATTTATGTGAACTTATTCAGAGATATTTTGAGTACTTCATTTTGACATCAGCACATTAAAAACTACTAGTACATCAGGACTTTGAAGACCATTGGCACATCATAATATCCAAGGATACAGCCGTGAATTCGGAACATTCTATATTTAGGACTTGTGATTAGAACACTAATTTTTATTGGATTATTTGGATTTTAATGCACATTACTGTAAGTGTTTTTTTATATTTTTCTTATGTGTCTTTATTCTGGTGGCAATGTTACTAAATAAATATATCAAGTAAAATTAGAAGAACAACAATTTGTATGTATCACTTATTATGGTTACAGTGCAACTAAATAAATCCCCTAAGAACATTTAGAAGAGTAACAATATGTATGTATCACTATTCTGGTTACACTGTGACTAAACAAATGTACAAAGAACAAATAGAGGAGCTACAATTTGTATGTAAAATGTATCACTATTCTGGTGACAATGTGACTTAAATAAATCTAACAAGAACAGAAGAGATACAATTTGTATGTACAATGTATTACTATTCTGGTGACAATGTGACTAAATAATCTAACAAGAACAATTAGAAGAGTAACAATATGTATGTATCACTATTCTGGTGACAATGTAACACAATAAATCTAACAAGAACAATTAGAACAGTAACACTATGTATGCATCACTATTCTGGTGACAATGTGACTTAAATCTAATAAGAACAGTTAGAGGAGGCACAATTTGTATGTACAATGCATCACTGATCTGGTGACAATGTGACTAAAAAAAGCTAACAAGAACAATTAGAAGAGTCACAATTTGTATGCATCACTATTCTGGTGACAATGTGACTTAAATAAATCTAACAAGAACAGTTAGAAGAGATACAATTTGTATGTACAATGTATCACTACTCTGGTGATAATGTGACTAAATAAATCTAACAAGATCAATTAGAAGAGTAGCAATATGTATGTATCACTATTCTGGTGACAATGTGACAAAATACATCTAACAAAAACAATTAGAACAGTAACAATTTGTATGCATCACTATTCTGGTGACAATGTGACTAAATAAATCTAACAATAAACAGTTAGAAGAGGCACAATTTGTATGCATCACTATTCTGGTGACAATGTGACTAAATAAATATAACAAAAACAGTTAGAAGAGATACAATTTGTATGCATCCCTATTCGGGTGCCAGTGTGACTTAATAAATCTAAAAAGAACAGTTAGAATGGTAACAATTTGTATGTATCACATATTCTGATTTCATTGTGACTTTATAAATCTACAAAGAACAATTAGAAAAGTACCAATTTGTATTCTGATTATATTGTGACTAAATGAATCAACAAAGAACAATTAGAAAAGTAGCAATTTGTATTCTGATTACATTGTGACTAAATAAATCTACAAAGAACGATTATAAAAGTAGTAATATTTTTTATTTGAACTGATCAAAAACAGCATCCCAGTATTCTTGAAACTTTCCGAGCTCTAAACTCAAACTTGGGCTCCAAACCAGTGATTTCATTTTAGCATACTAGTTACACTGTTATAATAAATAAAT
Source organism: Margaritifera margaritifera (assembly GCA_029931535.1). Taxonomy (NCBI): domain Eukaryota; kingdom Metazoa; phylum Mollusca; class Bivalvia; order Unionida; family Margaritiferidae; genus Margaritifera; species Margaritifera margaritifera. Next base: position 330,994 of record JAQPZY010000692.1, on the reverse strand, counting down.
GGTATTATTAGATGATGAATCATACATGGGTTGCCCCTATCAAGTTCATGGTAAAATATTTACATTTCTCAAGCATTCTATAATTTTTATTGCAGGATGGATCAAGCAAAGTTTGTTCCTACAGAGTTCACTTGGAAACATTTACACTTAGCAAACAATGCAATTGTTATTATTACACGATGAACCATGCATGGTTTCTCCCCCAAGTTCGGTGGAAAAACATTTACATGTAACAAACGTAACAAACATTGTATAGCTGTTATTATAACATGATAAATCATCCTCAGTTTACCTCTACTAAGTCTGGCAAACATTTAGACTTAGTAAACATTGTACATTTGTTATTATTACATGATGAATCATCCAGTTTGTCCCTACGAAATTCATGGCAAACATTTACACTTATTAAACGTTGTATATTTGTTATTATTACATGATGAACGATCCCATTTGTATCTACAAAATGTATGGCAAACATATACACTTTATATCAATATTAATAGAAAAAGTCTTGTTGTATCAAACCTGAAAAAGTAGGCCAAACCGCACATACCATTTCGATGGTTGAGTAGTGCTGACATCCTAAAATCAGATGCGTCAGACCAACTAAAAGCGGTGTTGTCATCTACCAATGTGAAATTGTATGATTGTGCTGTCTTCTTAGCATGATAATGAAGTGACAAGAACAAGACTTGCAACATCAAGTCTGTGGTAACAATCATTATTCTGAAACACCACACAATGAGAGTTAAAGGTTCATGAAGCAAAGAGAACAAGACCAACATCAAGTCTGTGGTAAAAATCATTATTCTGAAACACCACACAATGAGAGTTAGATATTTCATGAAGCAAAGAGAAGACCAACATCAGGTCTGTGGTAAAAATCATTATTCACACCGCACAATAAGACCTAAAGGTTCATCGAATTATAAATAAGTCTTAAAGTTACATGTACACATGCATGTATAGAAATGATCTAAATGTTCTTTAAAAACTGCAAGATTATTTAAAGTTGGCATAATAGTAATTACATATCATGATAAAGCATAAATTAAACCAATTTACATCATGAATTAAATCAGTAATTTATTCACAAATTAAAAATGCTCTAATCAAGGCCATTATCCAATTATATTCTTGTCCTGGAGATTGTCATGTATCGCTATGGCTACCAAGTTATCAAAATTTAGAGTCTGAGCACACTTAGATATTACGCTGTACATCTCACTGCTGTATATCTATGGCTACCAAGTTATCAAAATTTAGAGTCTGAGTACACGTAGATATTACACTGTACATCTCAACTGCTGTATATCTATGGCTACCAAGTTATCACAATTTAGAGTCTGAGTACACGTAGATATTACGCTGTACATCTCACTGCTGTATCTCTATGGCTACCAAGTTATCAAAATATAGAGTCTGTGTACACTTTATGCTACTGTCATCAAAATTTAAAATCTACATAAAATTGACACTTGAAAGTTTTACAACATCTAGGCCATGACCTGATAGAGATCTGATGTGCATAGAAAACAAGCGTCATAAAGAAAGATCAAACATGTGTCAACCACTGATATTTTGGGAGAGAATTGGCTGATGTAGCAAGGCCTCTAGAAACAATAGCATGTCTAAACTTAGAATAAAAAAAAATGCTGACGTTTGATTGGTCCGTAAATTAAAGTCAGCCAATCAGATTCCAACAGTTTGAGTCTCATTGTGAACATAAGACAATGTTATAATTCAGTATCATAACCAAGGACTGAATCAGATAATCTATAATTTGAAAAGTATATTAATAATTTTTCAAGGTCAAAATGAAATTATGATTAAAATTTAAATGTTTGATATGTACACTAAGAATTATATGCAAATCAATTTTAATTTCACCATGGCAAAACAGTTGCTTCCTGTTTTCTTATAATTTGTCTCCATTTTAGATACATGGCTGTTGGAATTAAAAACCATGAGATAAAATGATACAAAAAAAGAAACAAAATTATACAAAAGATTTAATAAAATATGAGATAAATACACATATATACATATTCATACATTAGGTTCAGTAAGCTGCAAATATACCAATAAAACAGTAATATATGATGTACATATACATGGTTCCAACAAAGAGAATAATAAATAATAACCCATAAAAAGTAGAAAGTGGATTGTTAAAGCTATTAATGTTATATAAAAATGCATTGAAGGTGGGATGTCAGATTCTTTTCCTGATAAAGCAAAGGAGTAACATTTGATTTTTTAATCTGTCACACCCTGAAATTGGAAACCTAGATAATATCTTCCATTTTTCAAGCACAAATAATCATAAGGATAGAAAAAGTCAAGATATGAAATACAGTATATCATTGACCTTGATTCCAAAAAATAACATGCGATGTATCATTTGTAGTATTCACGTACACAACAACCTGAACCCCATAACAGATTATGAACCTGAATGAGTTCATGAAAATAAGTTTTATAGAAAGATATTAAACATCTATCTTCAGCATATGTAAATTAAAAATGCATACATATTTTTGTTATATATTAGTGAGCAGATAATTCAAAGACCGACTCAGTTGCTAAAGTTCCTGTCTGATGTATGTAAAGCTCAACAAATATGATCTGTACATCTGACCTTTCTTTATAATAATTGGACTTAGTCCCCTTGAGTGTAGCTGTATGCATCTAGTGTGCATGCTCAATGATCTGTCAATTTGACCTTTCTTTAGAATAATTGGATCTAGCCCACTTGAGGGTAGCTGTATCCATCTAGTGTGCATGCTCATGATCTGTCCATTTGACCTTTCTTTAGAATAATTGGACCTAGCCCACTTGAGTGTAGCTGTATCCATCTAGTGTGCATGCTCAATGATCTGTCCATTTGACCTTTCCATTAAAATAAATAATAGGACCTGTGTGTGTATGCATCTAGTGTGCATGCTCAATGATCTGTCCATATGACCTTTCATTATAACAAATAATAGGGGTATGTCCCCAAGTTGTCCTACAAGCAAGTAACATACAGATTTACAGAAAACCACCAAATTGCTCACCAGGTTCACCTACAATCAGGTAGCATAAATAAGTCATGAAAACAACCAAACTGCTACATGGGGTGACCTACAATCAGGTAGAATAGATATATGCAGAAAACAAACTACTCCACAGGATGACCTACAATAGATATAACAATCAAACTGCTCAACAAGTTGCACTCTCACTTATCTTGAAACACAATTGACACAAGCTGATGTCTACAAGAAACATGCAGAAATATTTTTTCTTGTTTTCGTCTCAGTTTCAAAGGATTTTATACAAAATAATGGAAAATTTATCAATTGTAAACTTTATTATTGCAATGATATTGTTCATTACCTTTTTTTTGTCAAAATGCAATGCAAAAATGACCTGACTGAACCGAAAAGAAAACAAGGCTGATCCTGGGTGTCAAATGGAACCAATCAGGCATTAGCATTGTTAACCAGTGTCATTTGAGAAGCAGTTTGGAAAACAATATGAAAATCTTCAAAAATGTCATGATATCAAACATAAAGTAAAGACAACAATCTTTGACTTTCTGCATTAAACTTAGAATATCAGGAAAAACTCTACATTATATTAGTTTTCAGCATGTATATATATATATATATATATATATTTTATTGGAGAAGACAGAGACAATGTACATAATTGGTTGGCAAGAAATTATACTTTAAATAATCTGGCCATTAGCACAAACAGAAAGAAATAATAACAAAGTCTAAATTGTAACCCCAAATATAAATCCATGATTTTGCAGAGATACATACTGTTTATCATTAGATTAAACCACTAAAATGAAAACAGCATCAATACAAGAGACCCAAGTAGGCCTGAGATCTTTCATCAGCCTGACATCTACCTGATAGCCATATACAAAGGAACTTGGCCCAAAAACCTGGGTGCTTTCTGCATAAATTTCTTCCAACACTGCTGATTGCAGATGTTATGAAAATAATTGTTTCCAGGTTTTCCTTTTGTCTATATCTTCATCCATTTTTTATTGCACACCAACATCATTTGCTCAATATTGAAAGAACCTATGCCAGAATGCATTTCATCAAATTTGTCAAAGTTTATTAAGCCTTTTCTTTTAGATAAAGTTGTTTGATGTTTTCCTATTTAATAATAATAATAATAATAATAACGAGGACTTTGTATAGCGCCTAATCTTTAGAAGCTCTAAGCGCTTTACAACATTCTATAACACCTAAAAAGAAAAACATATATCATGATATGATTACGAAAAGAAAGAAAAAACAAACACCATGAAATTAGAAAACAAAAACATGCTGAAAATAGTTAAGGTAAGAAAACATTAAGTCTTTAGTCTATTCTTGCAGTCGAAATAGGTGCGTTTTAAGAGCACTCTTGAATGAGATCACTGTGTCTTTGTGTCTAAGTTCAGTGGGCAATTCGTTCCACGTTGCTGGGCCCTGGTATGCAAAAGAACGTTCTCCGTATGACTTCATTTTGGTATTGGGAATAATGAGAATACGGGTGTCGGAAGAGGAGCGTAAGTATCTTGCTGGTGTGTACACATGGGTGAGGTGAGATAGGTATGTTGGACTGGTGCCAGTCAGTGAAACGTAGCACAGAGAACAAATTTTGTGTTTGATTCTGGATCGAATGGGTAGCCAGTGTAGGGTACAGAGCAGGGAGAGGTGTGCTCTGTTCGTGGCACTCGAAGAATGATCCGAGCCGCTGTGTTTTGAACTTTTTGAAGTTTCTGGAGTAGATACTGAGATGAACCAGATAGAATTGAGTTACAATAGTCCAGTCTTGAAAGTACTAAGGAACACACAAGTGTTTTAGTGGCATCAACTGAAAGATAATTGCGAATGGAGCTGATTCGTCTAAGCTCAAGGTATGCAGCCTTGCATATGTTCATGACACGTTGGTGCAATGAGAGTGTACTGTCTAGAGTAACACCTAGGTTTCGTACTGACTGTGTGAATTTAATGTTGGTTTTGCTGATGTTTATTGCTTGAGGTATAGGATGTGAATGAGAAAGTCTTTGTGTGGTAATCAGAATGGCTTCAGTTTTATCATCATTCATCTGCAGCTTGTTACATGTCATCCATGATTTCACATCGGAAATACGCCTCTCTACACCTTGGATGGTAGCGTCAACTTCAGTTGGGTGGCTAGATTTGTATATTTGGGTGTCATCAGCGTACAATTGGTGAGACACTGGATGACGATCTATGACACTTGAGAGCGGCTGAGTGTATAGAATGAAGAGAACAGGGTCCAAGAACAGAACCCTGTGGAGCGCCAAAACATAGATCAACTGGGCTTGAGTGTTTTCCATTTGGGGACACAATTTGTGTCCTGTTAGCCAGTAGGTCTTGAACCATAGTAAGGATGTATCGTGAATGCCAAATACATGATGGAGACGGTGAAGCAATATATCATGGTCTATTGTATCAAATGCTGCAGACAAGTCAAGGAGGGTGAGGACTGTAATCTTTCCACTATCCAAAGCAGAGAGAAGGTCGTTAACTACTTTCAGAAGGGTAGTTTCGGTACTGTGGTGAGGGCGATATGCAGACTGTACATCGCTAAAAGGCTGTTTGAATTCAGATGAGATACAAGTTGGGATAGAACAAATTTTTCTAAGATTTTTGACATGAATGGGAGGTTAGAAACAGGGCGGTAGTTCTTTAAATCGTTATGGTCAAGTGTTTGGTTTATTCAGCAGAGGCTTTAACAATGGCGGTTTTGAAAAATGATGGGAATTCCCCGGATGAGAGAGAAAGTATTTATAACATCAGTTAGTGAAGGCAATATTGGATCTAAGCACTCAAGTAGCAGTGATGTCGGAATCGGATTAAGTTCACATGACTTTGGGGCACTCTCATCATGATTGTTAGTACTAAATCCATAGAGACCGGTTCAAATGCTGCTAACGGTTGCCGCTGAAATTCTGTATCGCAACTGTATGGTGACGACGACTCAATTGAAATTATGTTGTCAAGCTTATCTCTAATGGTTTGTACTTTGTCACGGAAGAAATTTGCAAACTGGTCCGGAAGGTCGACTGGAGAGAAGGTAGTTGAAGTGGTGTACATTTGTTCCTTGACATTAGCGGGTTAGCAATCTCGAAGAGCTCTTTGCAGCTGGAACTTTCAGTGATCTTAGTACTGTAGTGGGCTGGATTTCGCTGCATGGACTATGTTTGTGACATTCTTCTTAGTGGCTTCATAGATTTGCTTATGAATAGTGAGTCTGGTGGAAACCCAAAGCCTCTCAGCCTTACGGCGGTCTCTTTTAGCAGTGCGAAGCTGGTCCCTAACACTGCTATACCACGGAGAACACTTTTTAATTGATACTCTGCAGTTGGTTGCTGGGGCATGTTTGTCAAGCATTGAACTCAGGCAGTTATCAAGTTGTTCTGCTGTAGGAGGTAGCAAAGTTGTTAGGATTGCTTGGATGTCATGCATTAGTTGAGTTCTATTATCATACGGAGGTTTCTCTTAGTAGCAAATAAAGGTGGAGGGTTTGGGACTGATACGTTAAGATGGCATATAATGCAGAGGTTATCTGATGCAAGTTCGTGGGACACCAGGGAGGACTGTAGAATATTATCATCAGGTCTATAAAGAATCCAGTCTAAAATGTGACCATGTTTATGGGTGGGTTGGCTAACTGACTGTTTGAGGTTGAAAACGTGAATGGAATCTAGCAGTTTTGATGTGTATGGGTTTCCAGGACAGTCAAAGTGAAAGTTGAAATCTCCAAGAATAATCGGTTGCCGCCTATCGAATTTCCGTACTCTAGGAGATTCGGAAACTGCTCCAAAAAGAGAGATTCAGTCAGCTTGTTTTTTCTACTAGGAGGAGGGCCGTAGAGGCAGGAAAAAAATGACTGACCTTTGTTCCAGTGCGAGTGTGGTTTGGACTAGTTCAAACGATGTGTGGTTGAAATTGAATGTTGTAGTGTGATTGAGGCGGTTGATCATGGAGTTCTTTGCGATGATCGCAATTCCACCTCCGCGGGAGTGGCGGGGGAAAGACTTGATGGAGTAACCGGGGGGTGTTAGATCCGCGCACTTGGGCTCATCGCCTGTTGTTTTTAGCCATGTTTCTGTCAGGAAAAAGACGTCGATATTATGATCGTTGATAAAATTAACTATTTCTGTGCGCTTTTCCGGTGGTCCTACTGATTGGGCATTGAATAATGCGATGCATTGTGGTATCTCTTGGATAGTTGACACAAAGGTTGACGATTTAAGAGGAATTTGAATTAGGTTATCTAAATTAACGGCCGAGTTTTCAAATTGGTGTGCCGGAAATGGCGAAAGGGAGATAACTGGAATTCTTCTTCCTGTTCTACGCCGGCCAGATTTAAAACAACGTTTCTTTTTTCGCCTCCGTTTACATTTAAGTAATGATGAATGTAGTCCCAGGTCGTTTAGTCTAGTGCACAATGTGGTGTGGAGAGCCAAGGAGTGGTCGTTTAAAGCAATTAATGTGGGTCTATCATAGCGTAAACGGGTGGACTGGCGAGTAGCACGTGATGGCGGTATGTTCAACAACAAAGGAAGTTGTAGCAGTGGTGCAAGACGGCTGAGAAAAAGTATAATAGTTCTCGTTTCCAAGACAAGATGATGAAGGAACACATTCAACAGAACAGCCAATGCATGATGAACAAAATAACGTAGACGAAGACAGACAACAAGCACATAAATCACGAAAAACGGCACAAAAATCCGGAGCAGCTGCCTCAAGCCTGTTAAGCGATAGCGATCCACCTGCATCTTCTAGTAATGGTAACAATATTTGATGTCAAATTGGCGTAATTTCTTTAAATCTTCAAGCTAGGACATTTTCTGTCAAATTTGGTAAAATTCTACTTAGCAGTTTTTGGACATTTTTAAAGGTTTTTTATTTTTAGCAACAACAGCCATATTTTATGGTAAATTGTCAACATTTGTGCAAACTTAAAAGCAGTATATGCCAGAATGCTTTTTGACAAATTTGTCAAATTCTATTCAGTGGCTTTTGTGAAGAAATCATTTAAAGGGTTCCCATTTTTAGTAATGGTAAGCAATACCTGATGCAGCAATATTTGTTGCAGATCGTCATCTTTTGTCAAAATGTGAAAGCTCTACATGTCAGTATGTTTTCTTTCGAACTTACTTATTTTTTCTATTTTTCCATTTTTACTAACGTTGTCCATATTTTGCAGTGAATCAGCACGATTTGTGTAAATCTGAAAGAAGTTTGTCAGGATGCTGTCAATGTTGGTCATATTTTCTTATGCAGTTTTTGGTAAGTCATTTAATTGTTCTTATATTGTTAGTATTGGCATCCATAAATGGCAAATTGGAATAATTTGTATAAACTTAAAGCGCTTCATGTCAGGATGCTTTCCATGGCAAATTGGAATAATTTGTATAAACTTGAAAGCGCTTGATGTCAGGGTGCTTTCCATGGCAAATAGGAATAATTTGTATAAACTTGAAAGCGCTTGATGTCAGGATGCTTTACATGGCAAATTGGAATAATTTGTATAAACTTGAAAGCGCTTGATGTCAGGATGCTTTCCATGGCAAACTGGAATAATTTGTGTAAACTTAAAAGCACTTCATGTCAGGATGTTTTCCATGGCAAATTTGGAATAATTTGTGTAAACTTGAAAACGCTTCATGTCAGGATGCTTTCCATGGCAAATTGGAATAATTTGTATAAACTTGAAAGCGCTTCATGTCAGGATGTTTTCCATGGCAAATTGGAATAATTTGTATAAACTTGAAAGCGCTTGATGTCAGGATGATTTCCATGGCAAATAGGAATAATCTGTATAAACTTGAAAGCGCTTGATGTCAGGATGCTTTACATGGCAAATTGGAATAATTTGTATAAACTTGAAAGCGCTTGATGTCAGGATGCTTTCCATGGCAAACTGGAATAATTTGTGTAAACTTAAAAGCACTTCATGTCAGGATGTTTTCCATGGCAAATTTGGAATAATTTGTGTAAACTTGAAAACGCTTCATGTCAGGATGCTTTCCATGGCAAATTGGAATAATTTGTATAAACTTGAAAGCGCTTCATGTCAGGATGTTTTCCATGGCAAATTGGAATAATTTGTATAAACTTGAAAGCGCTTGATGTCAGGATGTTTTCCATGGCAAATTGGAATAATTTGTATAAACTTGAAAGCGCTTCATGTCAGGATGTCACATTATACGCCCATCCTATGTTTAATCATACTCTATGTTGGCATCAGGGTAAATTTGACTATGAAGATTACTGACTAATAGGTGTCAATGGCTTCGACTATGCAGCCTTGAACTAAACTTTCTGTGCAGAAACTGTTAGAGTTTTGATGATGACTTTTGACTTTTAGACCTCAGAACCTATGTTTCTTTATTATCCAAAGTGCAAGCCATCCACAAAATTTGGTCAACATACCTAATCAAGAATTCAAGTTGTTACGCAAAAACTATTTGTTTGTTTATTTAGCCAGTGACCTTGACCTTTGACCCAAATATCAATAGAATTTTTTCCTTCCCACAAGTGCAAGCAATCCACTAATATTGGTTCAGAGACATGATGTGGAACTAATTCTATTGTGCAGAAATATTTTGTTTCTTTCAGTCAATTACCGTAGCATTGACCATTTTATCTTTAATCAATATGCTTCTTCTTTACTTCTAGTGCAAACCATATACTTTACAAAGTTTGGTAACAATAAAGGGTGGAGAACTCGCATTATTGTGCAGAAACAAATTTGATAACAGATGAATGGATGGACATTATCACATATGTTCCAATTATGGTGGACATATAAACAATATTTTACTTATTTTGATTTTATTTTTTTTGTATGTATATATAAAATTTAATAGCACATCAGCAAAATACTGGCTATATGGTGTCCATTAAAAGTTAAGTTCTAACAGAGGCCCAAGTGGGCCTGATATCACTCACCTGGGTAGTTGAAGTGTCAGATTGTGAATGTAAATTCACACACATATTGAAACTGAAGAGGTGAAAGTCAAGCTTTGAGCACATAGTTGCTACACTATCCATTAATGTTGGTGTCATTTATCTTCTTCCCTATATTATACATTTCAAGTCATTTATACAACTAACCTTGTCCACTAGATCTCTCCCTGCCCCTGGAAATTAGGACCTGATTCATAACTTAGACCCACCCTTGAAGTATATTCACTTACTAGCAAAACTAGGGTAGTTAATCTGTACAGAAAGCATGGATTCCTGGGTCTGTCTTGATGATATAAGCTTACATACCAAATCTAATCAAAATCTGATAAGACATATTCACAGGCATTTGTTGATGGATAGATGACAGACTATGGATGGCACACGATGGACAAAAGGCCATGGCATAAGCTCATCTGGTCTCTGGCCAGGTAAGCTAAAAATGTAAAAAGAAAAAAGAACTACAAAAAAAAACAAGAGGCCCAAGTGTGCCTAATATTGCTCACCTCGCGCACATAACTTAACAGTTGACCATTTAACTAATCATGCTTATGTAGTATTGTAAGAACAAAACCTAGGTGAACTATCTCCCAAGCTATCATGTTGATTTTACCTATTTTACTATACCCTGATACGAATTAGTTCTAAAGATAATGGCATAATTAATATGCACAATCTCTTGCTTGTAATCAATGTCATCCAAGATCTTGACGATATAAACGCATTTACTGAGTTTTATGGAAATAGGATGAGAAAAATGGTTTCAAAATCTAGAGAGGCAACAAGCTCAGTCTATCATATGCAAGGTATTTCATTATCATGCATGGATCTCACTTATTATAGAACCTGTCTATGACAATAATAATATAAGCTTGATGTAGACCAAACTCCAATTGGAAATCGGTCTTTAAAGTGGTAACAAGCTCAGCCAATCAGATACAAGATTACATCATTAATATGTGTAGATCTTGCTCCTAATCAAACTCATCTGACATCTTGATAATATAAGAATATTTAACATGTCTGATCAAAATATAATCATAAATATAGATGCTAGATTGTTAATAAGTTTAGAAAATCAGCTGCTAAGTCACATCAAATAATATCTGTGAATTTCAGTGATAGTCATACTCAACCAAGATCCTGAAGACATCGGGCTGTTTACCAAGTTTGATCAAAATCCTACTAAAAATACAATCTTTTGAGTGGTAAAAAGCTCCAAATCGGATAAGGACACCTTATAAATATATGCATAGGTCTTAGGCATAGAAAAAGCAAGAAACCAAGTGGGCCTGATATTGCTCAACTGGCTTACCTAACTTATCAGTTGACCATGTCACTCAGCAGGCTTGTGTAGTATTATAAAAAAAACAGGTCCTATGTAAACTATCTCCCAAACTTTAGATTATGCTGATTTTACCAATTTTACCATATTTTGATAAAAATTCTTTGTAAAGATAATGGCATAATTAATATGCACAGTCTCTTGCTTATAACTGAAGTCTTCAATGATCTTGATGAAAAAAACCCAAACAGATACAAAAATATTGCTTTAAGAGCAGTAACAACCTCACCCAATCAGATACAATATCACCTAATAATATGCATCAACCCCAATTACTTTTCAAAACTGCCCAAGATCTTGATGATATGAGCCCATATTCCAATTTTGATCAAAGCTGGATCATAATTATGGCTTCCAGAGTGGTAATAAGCTCAGCCAATCATGTGCAAGATCACCTAATAAATATGCATGGGTCTTGCTCATCATTCAAACAAGCCTTTGATAATAGAAGAAAATATTCCAAGTTTGATAACAAGAGTCCCTCAAAGGGGCTGACACTCTTCTGGACGAAAAGAATTTCCTGGAATTCAAGATAAGACTATTTCTTCATTTAAACTGCTGAAAGTCAAAAGTATCTCTTATATTCTTAAGTGATAATAAGATTTTCAAATTAGCTGATGTGGTGACCATTTTGGATATCAGATTGGCACCATTTTCATTTAGGACAAAGTAGACATCATTAGAAGTCTTTTGTTGAAAACCCTATGTCAATATGACCATCCATTCAGGTGGAGTAGTAACAAGATTTTCATGATGGCCATCATAGCAGCCAAACTAGATGCACGATTGGCATCATTTTGATTTAGTACCAACTAAGTATCATAAGAAGTCTATTTGTGAAAACCCCATGTTGATATGGCCATCCATTTGGGAGTAGAGACAATAATATTTTCAAGATGGCCACCATAGTGGCCATATTGAGGATCAGTTTGCATCATTTCCATTTAGGACCAACTACACAACAAAAGAGCTCATCTGATGACCCCCCCATGTCTAAATGACTTTTCATTTGAGAGAAGTAGCAATAAAAAAATGTCAAAATGGCCACCATGGTGGCCATATTTGACATGAGATTGGCACCATTTTAAGTTAGAAAAAACGAAATGTCACAAGAAGTATTCTGGTGAAAAACCAATGCTAATAAGACTCTCCATTTTAGAGGAGCAACAAAAACAGGATTTTAAAGATGGCTGCCATGGTGGCCATATTTGATATCAAAGTGGCACCATTTTCATTTAGGACCAACCAGACATCATAAGAAGTCTATTGGTGTAAGCACAATATTGATATGAGCAGCCCTCTAGGAGAAGTAGCGATAAAAATACTTTCAATATGGCCATTTTGGCAGTCATATTGGAAGTCAGATTATGACCATTTTGGCAGCCATATTGGATATATGACTGGCACCATTTTTATTTAGGACCAACTAGACATCATAAGAAATATGTTAGTAAAAACCCCATGCTGATATGACTATCCCTTCAGGAGAAGTAGTGATAACAAGATTTTCGAGATGGCTGATGTGGCAGATATTGGATATGCAAGCAGTACCATTTTCATTTAGGACCAACTGGACCATGGGATGAATGTGTATGTAAGGTTTCATAGAAATCCTCCAAATAGTGTATGAGGAGTAGCAATAAAAAATCTGTGCTAAGGGATAGACAGACCATGGATGACAGAAAACAACCATGCCATAAGCTCTACTGTTTTATTACCAGTAGAGCTAAAATTTGAATCTCAATGATGGCTTCAAGTGTGGTAAGAAAACTCAAGCAAATCAGTTGCAAGATTACATCATTAGTATGCATGGATCTCGTTCATTATCAAAAACATCCAAATCTTGATGATATAAGCCAATATTTCAAGTTTGATGAAAATCAGATCAGAAATATGGCTTCCTGAGTGGTAACAATGTCAGCCAATCATATCCATGATCAATTTATAAATGTGTGTGCATCTCACTCCTTAAAGATCTACATGATATAAGCATATAATCCAAGTTTAGTTTTAAGTTTGAAAAGGTCACACGGTCTTATGACCAGGTAACCTAAACAAAACTTTAGGAAGGTAAAGCCTTCAAATAAATGTAAACATGTAGTACTACAAGAAAAAAGATAAAAGGAAAAAAATGTTACAATTCTGTAAAAGGTCAATAAAATAAACGACAAAGCATGAGTCCATCTATCAATATAATAACAAAGATAATACTACTTCAAAAAAGGGGCTCCATTTTAATTTCTGAAAAGTCTAACAGATATTGTATAAATATCAGAATCCTTTTGAGCTGAACCATTTTTTGTTTGCAGATAATAACAAATCTGCAGACATTAAGGCCTCTTTCAACTGTTCCTTATGTCCGTGAGCATTAAGGATGATGAGGAAATACATTATCGTACACACAATCACCATTCTATCTAAGCACAGTCCTTTGCATATCAATATGGAACAGATAATATCTGGAAATTGTGGTGACTGCAGTCCCCAAAGTAAATTAATGTATGTCTTTCCTCTTAACTAGCATCCACATTATTTGAATTACCTAATATAGTGGACAGGAAGAAAATTGTTTCTTTCAAATTGAAAAAGATATTCTTAAAAACATTTTTTGGTTTTGTATGGATTTTCTCTAGGTATAGCTTTAACCCTTTCAAAGAAGTAAAACTTCATCTATATCAAAAGCATTCAACTGACTTTTTATTTTTTCCCCTCGCTACACCACTTGCGCAAACCGATGGGACACTTAAAAGTGTTAAGTGAAAAATGGTCATTTTTGGAAAAACATAAATTCAACACTATTTACAATATCACAAATATTACACATTCTAGTTTATTATAGCATGAAATGAATTTATTACATCATAAATTCAGTTATCTGATATCATACATTAAATAAAATAATGATATAATAAATCCGTGTTTAAAATATAAGAAATTGAAATATTCACCATAAATCAAATATACAATAGAAAAAATCTGAAGTATGACATCATAAAATTAATATATGATATCACTAAATAAGTAAGAGTAACATATAATTACAATCATATACATAACTTGCAATTTGTGCAGGCAATACATTTGTGTTTGTGTAGGGGGAGTCTTCTTACCAGAGTGTTATATACATGTACATATCTTATATATGTCTACATATATGATATTACTATGTCTACATATATGATATTACTATGTCTACATATATATTATTACATTCCTAAGAATTAGTTAAAGAGTGCCACTTATATGTAGTCATATGCACAGCTTGCAATTTGCTATGCATTTAGCTTTTACCTGAAGTTTTGTAAACCAGTATGTCAAAATATTTAATTCAAGGAAAAATAAATTTTCAACCTGGCTTCTATGAAAGCCATGTTGTTGCTGAAAGGTGACATTGAACACAAACTTGATACATCATTTTCTGTAAACACTTTTCAACCAAGTTTGGTGAAAATTGGCTCAGCCATTGGGTAAGTCAGAAGTAGGTTTTTACATGGTTATGGAGGTTATATTATTGCAATGGGGCAACAAAATCCTTGAATGTAAACTGTACATTAAGCTTTGGAGACAGTTTTCATGTCTTTAGTACAGTAACATTATGGTTTATTTGTCACATTAGACATCTATGTATGTTAAAATATATCAATGGAATGACCCTGTAATGTTAGGGGTCAAACAGATGCATGCAATTAGCATCTTTATGACATGCCATAGTTTTGATAAATCTCTTCTGCTTAATGAATACCCCTCCCTCTTTTTCCACAAGGAAAAGTAACAATTATAATTACCAAATTGTGTTCTGGCTGTAAGTATATTGCAGAACATCCTTCAGTCAAAACAACAATGAAAAAACTCAATGTCAAACCAAAAAAGGATAATATTAAGAATTACTAATGGGGTTAGTTCAAGTTATATTATGAAAAACACAATCATGCCTGTAACGATAGTATGTGGAGTGAAAGGGATAACGATTTTGCCCAAATGTAAATAGCTGAAAACAGTCGTTGAGCAGATATTTTATTTTCTTTCTGAAATAAATTTGAAATCCAAAATGTTCAAAAAAAGTATACCAGCTGTTTCATAATCCAAAGTCTGTTTTAATTTGGTACTCTAAGATACATGAGCTCCTCTGCTAGAAATTTACAACCCCCCTCCCCCTTTGCTGGGTTGTGTATTAAAAAATGCCCCGATTGCTGGGTTGTGTATTAAAAGATCCCCCCCCCCCTTGCTGGGCTGTGAATTAAAAGAAATATTTTAATCTGACTTATGACAGTATTAATGTCACAACATAGAACTACTCCTCAAAAGTAAAGCAAACTGTATGACTTATAAAACAGAAACACTGCAGCTAATGATGCTGTACTATTACTGCACAGATAAGGAAGCCAGGTATGCATGGAGTCTGACAGAAACAGTTACTGATATGTATTCATTTCATAATATATTCAATAACAGGAATTTAGTTAAAGGGAATTTATTTTATTTAAAGAATTATTTTGTAGTGTAAGAGAGATAACTCATTTATTTCAGGTCTGTATGGTACAGGGGTTTTGTCCCTTCAATCAAATGGCTGAAGTATAACCCAGGAAAGGCTTTGATGTTGTTCAATTTCTGAACTGTGTATTCGGGAAAAATATGAACGTACATGGGGTACTTCATTCGCAATTATTGTTGGTGAAATACAGTTGTTATTGTTTTGAGTTGATGTTAATGAATAATAAATTTTGAACTAGAAACAGACTATTGTTTTATTTTAGCAGGATCAGTGAAATTTAGGCAGGATCAGGAAACAATTTATTTGGTGAGCCTGTGGGATCGTGAAAAAACATCCTAATTTTGAGCCCTGACAAGATACTGACAACAACAGAAACTAATAAATAAGGATAAAAATCTATCATAGGGAGGGGATAAGACCCTTTTATTTTGTAGAGTTTGAATCTGAAACTGATTTTCCCCCTGTTTTTAGCTTAATTATTTTCTAATGCTTTCCTAGTGAGATTCCCTCCTGAACCAGCAGATCACACACATCATACTTTTTTTTATGTAAGCAATATTTATTGTTTTAGATGCATCGTCACACTTAGAATTCCAATTGTCAGTGTCTTTCAAATGTTGTATTGCTTTCTTAACATTCTCCAATGATACAAAGTACACCACAACTGGAAGATTCTTCATTGTTAGTGAGACTCCCTCCTGAACTAGCAGATCACACACATCATAGTTATTTTCTTCATAAGCAGATACTAATGCTTCAGATACATCATCACACTTAGGATCCAAATTGTCAGCATCTTTCAAATGTTGTATTGCTTTCTTAACAGTCTTTAATAATACCTGAAATTCCCCTGTAACAATAGGAAGATTCTTCATTGTTAGTGAGACTCCCTCCTGAACTAGCAGATCACACACATCATACTTATTTTCTTCATAAGCAGATACTAATGCTTTAGATGCATCATCACACTTAGGATCCCAATTGTCAGTGTCTTTCAAATGTTGTATTGCTTTCTTAATAGTCTTCAATTATACCATAAATCTCATTGTAATACCAACAAGGTTCTTCATTGTTAGTGAGACTCCCTCCTGAACTAGCAGATCACACACATCATACATCTGATGCTGATCACACACATTATACTTATTTACTTTATACTTAGATACTTTATAAGCATTTTCTAATGCTTTAGTTGCATCATCACACTTAGGATCTCAATTGTCAGTGTCTTTCAAATGTTGTACTGCTTTCTTAACAGAGTCCAATGAATCAAAGTACGCTATACCAGGAAGATTCTTCATTGCTGGTGTGACTCCCTTACTATCCCCTGAAAGCAGATCACACACATCATACTTATTTTGTCCATAAGCAGATACTAATAATTGAGATGTATCATCACACTTAGGATCCCAGTTGTCAGTGTCATGCAAATGTTGTATTGCTTTCTTAACAGTCTCCAATGGTAGAAAGCATACGATAAGAGGAAGATTCTCCATTGTTGGTGAGACTCCCTCTAGAACTAGCAGATCACAGTTATCATAATTAGATTCAAAATAAGCAATAAATAATGCTTCAGATGCGTTATCACACTTAGGATCCCAATTGCCAGTGTCTTTCAAATGTTGTATTGCTTTCTTAACAGTCTCCAATGATACGTTACATTTGCTTGTAACACCAGGAAGATTCTTCATTGTTAGTGAGACTTCATCCTGAACTAGCAGATCACACACATCGTACGTCTGATGTTGATAAGCTTTTCCTAATGCTTCAGATGCATCATCACACTTAGGATCCCAATTGTCAGTGTCTTTCAAATGTTGTATTGCTTTTTTAACAGTCTTCAATGATACCTGAAAGTACCCTGTAACAATAGGAAGATTCTTCATTGTTAGTGAGACTCCTTCTTGAACTAGCAGATCACACACATCATACCTATTTTTTCATAAGCAGATACTAATGCTTGAGATGCATCATCACACTTAGGATCCCAACTGTCAGTGTCTTTCAAATTTTTTATTGCTTTCTTAACAGTCTCCAATGATACCCGAAATATCATTGTAACTCTAGGAAGATTCTTCATTGTTAGTGAGACTCCCTCCTGAACTAGCAGATCACACACATCATGCTTATTTGTTTCATAAGCAGATACTAATTTTTGAGATGCAGTATCACATGTAGGATCCCAATTAGCAGTGTCTTTCAAATTTTGTATCACTCTGGCAACAGCCTGCTGTGAATTATCCTTTGACACATATGCAAGCGTGTCTATTGATACTTTTACTTCATTTTTCAGAAGATAATCTGTCATATCAAACTTCTCATTATGGTAGGTTATTGATAGTGCTTTGAAATATATGTCTTCACGGTACCCGTACATTCCGTAAGCAGATTTATTATACTTCCAAGTTGGATTCCAGATATTATGACATTTCAAATGTTTCACCACCTTCATTAAAACATTAATATCTCCATGTTGTACAGCATCCACTACGTCCCAGCTACCCAATACGATCCCCTCTTTTAATAAAAACTCGATCAAGCTCTGGTTTCCTGATATATATGCTCTACATAATGCATCTCTTGCCGCCTTATATCCTGGATAGAAAATAAGATTCCTCTTTAAGGTCTCTAGGATAGTCTGCACTCTTCCGAGGTCACCATGCCTGGCAGTATTACAAAGACTTACATGTGTATAACAGGCTTTCATAGTAATTAGTTTGTCTGCAATCTGAAAATGGTGGTAGTAGAGAGCTAATTCCAGTAGATTCTGCTTCTCTTCACACTGCCAACAGTCAGAGCTGTTATCATTATGTGCACATGCCAAGAATTCCAAGAAGTGACTATACACTAATCTCACTACATCTTCATCACTTTGTAATATATATTGCATAAATGTTCTACACACTCCTTCTGATAAATCAGATTCTAACAAAAAGCAATAAACAGGAATGAAAAAAGCCTTGATCTCATTACCTTTGTGCAACTCACATTTCAGTTTCATCAAAAAATCCTGCTGTTTGAGAGCTGCATGTTTCACAACACTCCACACAAGTCTTCTCTTTATAACATCATGAACCATCCTCTTTGCTAGAAGTCCATACACAGACACAGGTATAAAAACATTCTCAGTAGTACTGTCCTTGGATTTTGCAGTGTAGGTTCTTTGATATAAAAATTCTGAGTCACCATATTTTACAACCATACACAACGATCCCCAAGGACTTGTCCGACAGCCTCACAGACAGTTGAATGAATGAACCAGATGCAGGGTTTATGAACACTAGACTCCCAATTATATGACATGGACTTCACAATGTACAACTCCAAAAAGTTGTCATAAGCATCTCTCAGTAATGTGGTGGATGCCTCCTTTTCTGAAATGTGCAGATGGGAAGCCAGTTCCATCACTAAATGTTTGCTGGTCTCGGGCATGGTTTCAGGTGATAAATTCTCCTCGCGTATTTCACCCTTACAGAAAAGAAAAGCCAGAGATAGGAATCTTGTATCTTCAAACCTACTGATACTTGCAACAAAGAATTTCTTTAGAGATCGAAAGAATTTTGGTCCTCTATCAAATAACTTACTATCCCCTGCAAATAGTGAACAGCACTGGGGAAAACCAATCAATCCAGTCAAATTAGATATGCATTTTTCTTTTTCATCTTCTTTCATGCTTTTTTATGTCTGAGAAGCTCTCTATTCAAAATGCTCATTTTCTCTGAATTTGTAAGTTGTTTTGAAGACAGTGTCAGTGACAAATCATCAGAAAAGAGTTTTATTGATCCTAGCTTGGAGTAAGCTTTTGACAGTATATCGACTCTGGTGGTAACAATGACCTGTAACTTTCCTGCATCATCATGTTCCTGTATGGTAGGTAGATATAACATCCACTCTTGCAAACGGCCAGGATCAAGGTCAAATTGTCCGAATACATCCTCCAGCATGACAATGTCTACCCAATCTGTGTCCACATTCTCCCAATGTCTTGGATAATCAAGCACCACACGTTTATCTCTATACATTTCACTATCTATCAGGTGAAGGGCCACGGTTGTCTTGCCTTCTCCTGGGTTCCCTTTGATAACAATAGATCTTTTCTTCTCGAGCAGTTTCTTAGCTTCCTCTGCTTGCTTTGTTGGAATGCATTCCAGCCTTCTAAGTGTATCAAGCTTGTCCTCTGTCTGATCTAGTAGAAAAAAAAAAAAAGAAAAAAAAAGATTCAACGAAAACACAAGAATGAATGTATCACAAAGAAACTTCGGTACTTAGAACAAAACATCAAAGCTACTTTCATGGTAAATCTCCATACTTTTTAATACGTGTTCGACAAATTCTCCCACTCCTCATTCCAAACTGTGACCCAAGGGATTTAACTCAAAAGTCCATTACATATACATTCAAACCTGCTCTAACAGCCATTTCTCTAAGAGAGCCATAGTATCCAAGACCCAACATAACACAATCAATATAAAATTAACCTCCATATAACATACACCTCTATACTGCAGTTAGTTTTATACAAAGGCGACTCTCTCACACAGGTTTCACTGCATTATGTGTCCTCCTCCTAGAAATATATGTGCAAAGTTGGTTAAAAAGTATTCAGAAAATGTCAGTGTCATAACGGTTTTTGTTATTTGCTCTTTGACTACTTGACTACTTGGGAGTTGACAAAAAATCATACCCCTATCTCAGATGGTCACCACATGGGCAATCTATGTAGCTAATTTAGTTAATTTCTACCTAGCACTTTAGGAGGATTGGTGCTGATTCGTTAATGGATGAATGGACAAACAGAGGGTGTTACATGGTATGCTAAAATAATAAAATTATTTTCAATCATGTTACTGTAATAATCAAATACAATCTAAAATATGTTAATATACTGCAGATTATTATCTGGTAATTGTTAATCATTACTATTAATTGAGATAAAACCGTCAGACTAATAGACAGACAGACAGAGGACTTAAATAGTTTTATTTTTTAATAAGGGTCTTGAGAAAAAAAGACTTAAATTTTAAGAAAACAGATCCACATTGGGAAGCAACAACCGTTAAAATTGTACATCTAATTTTGAATTACATTATGAACATGTACTTAAGTTACACTGAGTATAATGTATTCAAACTATATGCAAATGTTGTGTCCTGGTTTTTAAATCATTTACAGTAACACATGTCTTAAAAGACCAATGCTTTGGAAGACCACCTGTCATAAAAGACTAGATTGTTCATGCACAGATCAGCAGTATTATATAATGTTATAACCTCTAATGAAAGACCACTCATCTTGAGAGTCCACTTTTGGTTGACTGAAGTGTGGTCTCTCAAGCCCGGTTTCAATGTAAATGCAAAGTATATAAATACTTACAGTGGTTTCACAATATCAATGCGCAGGTGATAAATGTAAACAGAACATCTATTGTTGACAGTATCAATACACAGTGATAAATGTAGGCAGCACATCTATTGTTGACCATAGCATGTTGGATTAAAGTCTGCTTTGAAAACTTCTGCCATTCATACATGTGTTAAATGATTTGCACACTTTTCATGAAATGTCCCAAACCTGGTTTACCCATATGGGGTATAAGACCTGATCCAAAACAGAAACATGATTACTGTGCATGGATACAACGAACGCATATTACAAAACAATAGAAAACAAAATATTGGCCCATATATGGCAGGGGTTTCAACGGAAGTTGCTGGCTGCTGATTTTTTTTATTTTTATATATATTTTTGCTATATATTTGTACAGGAATCACCTCCTACAATTATAGAATCTCAAAAAGCTTTATTTACAAATTTTATAATAGATTGCCATATTCAGTCAAAAATGATTCGTCCAATTAAGATTAGCACCTTCTTCCATTCAACAATGATTGGTCTAAGCTTACAGGGTTCATACAGCTGTTGGTAAAACAAATTCCAAACCTTTTCCAGACTTTTTCCAGACTGGAGTGCAATATTTTCCAGACCCCTCTGGCACATGTATTCAAAGTCTGTATTACTATAAATGAGCATGTGGTATCCACATAATATAAAACAGTATCCACCAATTACAAGTGAGTGATAGGTCACATGTCTCGCCAAATACACTGAACCAGCAGGGCCATCACTAGACCAAACTGCGCCCCATGTGGCGAGTAAGAAGTCTGGGTGATGATTACAACGGTACAAAACCAATATCGAAAAGCAAAATAAATATTGCATTCGCTATCGAGATTTAGAGACTGAGATACAACTAGGTTCAAAACTGAAAAAGATGCACAGAGTTGTCTGTTTAATCAACAACCATGGTTAAAATGCTACATATAAAACTGAATCTAAATTTGAGACATAAAGCAACACTTGATCACTATATTTTGTTTTTCAAATTGATGAACAACGCTGTATTTGGTAAAACAGAAATTTTAAGAAAAGAATAATAATTCAAATATGTGCAGATGAAAATAACTTTTCAAATGTCAGAAAGATTTATCATTCGCAAGCAGAACATTTAGCCGATAGGAAAAACAAGAAAATCAAAATAATAAAACCAATTTAAGGTGGATTTACAGTGGATTCAATGTGGATTTACAGTGTTAGCGCTATCCATATGGTCTATATATGAACTTTTCTATAGCAAACTCAAACACTTTGATAGAATGACACTACTAATGACTTTCATTACTTATACTGATTCGTTATGCATTCGTGATCAGACTACTCATGACTTTCATGACTTATACTGATTCGTTAAGTATTCATGTGCTTACTACTCATGACTTTCATGACTTATACTGATTCGTTATGTATTCATGTGCTTACTACTCATGACTTTCATGACTTATACTGATTCGTTATGTATTCATGTGCTTACTACTCATGACTTATACTGATTCGTTATGTATTCATGTGCGTTCTACTCATGACTTTCATGACTTATACTGATTCGTTATGCATTCATGTTCAGACTACTCATGACTTTCATGACGAATACTTATTCGTTATGTATTCATGTGCTTACTACTCATGACTTTCATGACTTATACTGATTCGTTATGCATTCATGTGCTTACTACTCATGACTTTCATGACTTATACTGATTCGTTATGTATTCATGTGCTTACTACTCATGACTTTCATGAAGTATACTGATTCGTTATGTATTAATGTTCAGACTACTCATGACTTTCATGACTAATACTTATTCGTTATGTATTCATGAGCTTACTACTCATGACTTTCATGACGTATACTGATTCGTTATGTATTCATGAGCTTACTACTCATGACTTTCATGACGTATACTGATTCTTCATGCATTCATGTGCTTACTACTCATGACTTTCATGACGTATACTGATTCATTATGCATTCTTGTTCCTAGGTATGATTCCATATTTAGTGTGCATTTTTAGAACTTGGAAAGTACAAGGGTTATTCCGATTCTATTTTTATGGACCGGTAGGAAGGCTGACCTGCAACATTGTAGGAACTTTGTCGAAAGCAAACAACGCACTCCCATTGTTATTTCACTATAGAGAAAGTACAACTCTGTTCGAGGTTGAAAACAGCAGAGATAAAGTACACTTAGGGACACACACACACACACACACACACACACACACACACACACATATATATATATATATATATATATATATATATATATATATACATGCAGTTTCTGTTTTTAATAATGACAAGCCTGTTCATTGTACTTTTTTAGTTGCCTTTTCGTCAGAATAAGTTTTTTTTATTGTTCAAATTATCAAACGTAAAATAGAGTTTCTAGTATTTAATGCAAGTCCCCGGACCTCACAAACACACACAACTTTGAAGGAATGAACCTTCGGGAAGCAGTCGGAAAATAAATTTTGCTAAAAGTGACCAACAGGAAAAAAAAATTAGGTTCGGCAGATTCAAGTCTACCCAAATATATCACATTTAGCTACATCTGATACGATTCAAGAATGTACTAAACAAAGTATCTTAGATCGGTATACCAACCGGATAAATGGCGGCCGCCATTGTGCCCATGTCACTCAAACACCAATCAATTTTCCTATCGGCATACCGATCTAATATATTTTGTCTATACTCAAATCGTATCAGATGTTTAAAAAAGAAATGTGATATATTTCGGTAGTTTAAGCCCTGCTAAACCTAAATTTTCTTAATGTCAGCCACTTTTGGGATATTAATCTTTTTGATCCTTTCTTATTTTATATCAATTACTTGTCCAGAATGAAGGGAAGCAAAATAGAACTAAAACAGTGGACATATTAATACAAATGTATTTACTCCAGTGAGCACTTTTTCTTATTCTGCCATAACTTTATCGACGTTATTACTATACTAAACCAATTAGTAGTCATCATTATATCATTTTGCAAAGAATAGAGAGCATTTATCCCTAAAGCTCCTCTATATTCATTGGTCAATATAATCACCAAATGGTGCTAGATTTTGGTTTTGGAGAAATTATTGCCGTATTTAATACATTTATTTCCACGATTTTCTTAACTTTATATTAATTTTATTTAATTGTATATTCAGTGTCTAGGAAATTAAAGTTGATCAATTATTAATATCAAGATATATACCATAATGATTTCCCTCTTTCAAACAAATCCCAGGCCAAATTCCCCTTTCCCACCCGCCGCCCCCTGCCCCGAAAATGGAATGGTTGGTCATTAAAGTTGCAATGTTTTGTATGTGCAATGCGTTGTTCTACACACACACACACACACACACACACACACACACACACACACACACACACACACACACACACACACACACACACATATATATATATATATATATATATATATATATATTCAGTTTCTGATTTTAAAATGGCTAACCTGTCCATGGTCTTGTTTTAGTTGCCTATTTGTCAGAATAATAGTTATTTTTATTGTTCAAATTATCAAACGTAAGATAGAGTTTCTTATATTAGTGCAAGTATTCTCTTCTACCTTCTATACACACAACATGGTAGAGCGGTATTCCAAGTCACCGAGGGGAACCGTAGGGAAGCAGACGGAAAAAAAATATTTCTAAAAGTGGTCAACAGGAAAACATTTAGGTTCGGCAGGTTAAAATCTACCCGAATATATCACATTTTGCTACATCTGATACGATTCAAGAATGTACAAAACAAAATATCTTAGATCGGTATGCCAACGGGATAAATGGTCCCTGCCATTATGCACGTCACTGAAATACTAATAAATTTCCTGTCGGCATACCGATCTAAGATGTTTTGTCTATTCTCAAATCGTATCAGATGTTCAAAAAAGAAATTTGATATATTTCGGTAGATTACAACCTGCTAAAATTAAATTTTCTTCCTGTCAGC
The DNA here is from genome assembly GCA_029931535.1 of Margaritifera margaritifera. Classification (NCBI taxonomy): domain Eukaryota; kingdom Metazoa; phylum Mollusca; class Bivalvia; order Unionida; family Margaritiferidae; genus Margaritifera; species Margaritifera margaritifera. The sequence goes on along the minus strand of JAQPZY010000692.1, from coordinate 305,797 downwards.
CACTTGTTGGCATATTTATTTTTTGGATCCTTCCCGAAGGTGACTAGGAATCCTTTCAACTTGTAAAAGGACACTTAAGTTTGCCTCAGTATACAAGAGAGACTACAGTATACGCATCGTGGAATACGGATTGCCAACTCAATCCGGTGGACGTTTTTTTTACTAACACTGTGTTTAAAAATCCACAAGTACAGGTTAGTGAAAAACAGCATGTACGGATGCAAAGCCTGCATGTTTTAATAAATATGAATTATTTTCTTAGAATTTTCATTAGCGGAAAGAGCTGAAATAATGTAAGCTAACATGCTGAATACATGTATGTGAAATTATCTAAATATACCCAACATTGTACAAAATTAAAAAAAAAACAAAAAAACAAAAAAACAAAAAACCAACCTCGTGATGAATCAGAATCTTGAATTCTGAATCATGGGTGGATCCTTCTTCTGAGTCACCCAGTCAATGATATCATATTCGTTAGCAGCCATCATACAGACTGAAATAATAATAATAATAATAATAATAATAATAAATAGCTGCCCAGACGAATTCACTAGGTCAGAAGTAGAATGTAAAATTCAAAATACGCTGTTGAAATAACAACAAAAGGTACATTTTACAAGTTTTTAATTCAAATGTTTAGAAATGAAACACTTTAACTGCTTGTCACGGGAGTGATTTGAAATGTTTTGAAAAATATAGCACTTGAGTGGAGTGCATATAAACAATCACAAATAATTTGAATATTGTAAAAATGTGTTTTCAGCTTTTCAAGAGTTGATATTATGAAAGCTGATCTATCTTACCATTTGCTGGGTGTGTTCTAATCTGTTTAAAACATATCATAGAGAAGCATGATATAACCTTTCTGACGAGGATATGAGCTGATAAGAATAGAATCCAAGACGGTAATACGTAATTAGAATCAGTCGGTATTACAAAAATAAAAAATAAAAAAATCATTGCAATTCAAGAATAAGTGGTGTTGGCATTTGTAACTGAAATTAAGTTTTTTTTCTCAGTACGTTTTGTTCCATTTAAGGTTCCATTTGTAATTTTCAATCTTGCGTCGTTTAGGGCTTGCTTTTATCATTACAGTCTTGCATCCCTGAAGGATTATCTTAAGTGAGTGCTCAGTCTGCGGGAAAAGGATAAATAATATATTTTTTCGCTATAAGAGTTGATATGAACGGTACCAATGTTTTTGTAAGAGGTTAAATGAAAGCTGGAAACTATCAAAATTTGTTACTCAAAAATAGAATGGCAGCGGCAGGATAAATATTTGGCGGTGATCGGGTAAATATTCAAAAGAATTATGGAAGATAATTATGATAATGCTTCTAATTGTCATGCTGTATAGATAAGTAAGCTTTCATTAATATGGTTATCATAATGTGTAGATAAGTACGCTTTATTGCATATGGTTGTCATTATGTGTAGAGAAGTATGCTTTCGTTCACATGGTTATCATAATGTGTAGATAAGTCCGCTTTCGTTCATATGGTTGTCATAATATGTAGACAGGTGCGCTCTCATCCACATGGTTGTCATGTTAAGATATATACGCTTTGGTTCATATAGTGGCCATAATGGGTAGACAGGTGCGCATTCATGCATATGGTTGTCTTTCGTACTAAGATCAGGGGGTTTATATTTGCACGTAAGACTTTGTGGGATAATAATTTCAGAGATATTAAGGCATGGAAACAAAGTAATTGACAATAACTTAACATCTGTTTATTCGAATATTAATCAAAGAGCTAACACAATCTCTGAACTACAAAAACCAGTTGATAATAAGAGAAATAAATAGATTTGAGATGCACATGACTTGTTCCAGCAAGATTATACACATTGTCTAAAACTATATAAGCACATAACATATAATTAAAGATGTCAGGTGTAGAACTTGAATTGTTGACAGATTGAGAGTTGTCTTTGAGGTGAGCTCAATACTAGATAGATACGCCAAAGCAAATCATGAATACTATTGGGGCAAAGATGGCAAGATAATTAAAAAAAAAAAAATACATGGTGTTTAATAAATTAAAATTCAAAGTCATTCATTATGTACCTAGATGCCAACAACCTTTCTGAGCGTGGGGTGTTTAAATAAATGCCGGAATAATTATTTGGGTAACGTCTGCTCCAATTAGATAGATAAAAGAAACTCTGACGACTATGAAACAGATTGCAATGAAGAAGTGGACATGTTGCTTCCATATAATCCGAAGGCTTATTTCAAAGACTACCAATTAGCTCCAGAAAAATAAATTCCAGTTGAAAAGTATTTTGTCAGAGTTACTTAAGAAGTCTGGGTGATGATTACAACGGTACGAAACCAATATCGAAAAGAAAAATAAATATTGCATTCGCTATCGAGATTTAAAGACTGAGATACAACTAGGTTCAAGACTGAAAAAGATGCACAGAGTTGTCTGTTTAATCAACAACCATGGTTAAAATGCTACATATAAAACTGAATCTAAATTTGAGACATCAAGCAACACTTGATCACTATATTTTGTTTTTCAAATTGATGAACAACGCTGTATTTGATAAACAAAAATTTTAAGAAAAGAATAATAATTCAAATATGTGCAGATGAAAATAAATTTTCAAATGTCAGAAAGATTTATCATTCGCAAGCAGAACATTTAGCCGATAGGAAAAACAAGAAAATCAAAATAATAAAACCAATTTAAGGTGGATTTACAGTGGATTTAATGTGGATTTACAGTGTTAGGGCTATCCATATGGTCTATATATGAACTCTTCTATAGCAAACTCAAACACTTCGATAGAATGAGACTCCTAATGATTTTCATGACTTATACTGATTCGTTATGCATTCATGTTCAGACTACTCATGACTTTCATGACGAATACTTATTCGTTATGTATTCATGAGATTACTACTAATGACTTATACTGATTCGTTATGTATTCATGTGCTTACTACTCATGACTTTCATGACGTATACTGATTCGTTATGCATTCATGTGCTTACTACTCATGACTTTCATGACTTATACTGATTCGGTATGTATTCATGTTCAGACTACTCATGACTTTCATCACTTATACTGATTCATTATGTATTCATGAGATTACTACTCATGACTTTCATGACGTGTACTGATTCGTTATGCATTCATGTGCTTACTACTCATGACTTTCGTGACTTATACTGATTCATTATGCATTCATGCTCAGACTACGCATGAATTTCATGACGTATACTGATTCGTTATGCATTCATGTGCTTACTACTCATGACTTATACTGATTCGTTATGCATTCATGTGCTTCCTACTCATGACTTTCATAACGTATACTGATTCGTTATGCATTCATGTGCTTACTACTCATGACTTATACTGATTCGTTATGCATTCATGAGAATACAACTCATGACTTTCATGACTTATACTGATTCGTTATGCATTCATGTGCTTCCTACTCATGACTTTCATTACGTATACTGATTCGTTATGTATTCATGTTCAGACTTCTAATGACTTTCATGACTTATACTGATTTGTTATGTAGTCATGTTCAGACTACTAATGACTTTCATTACTTATACTGATTCGTTATGTATTCATGTTCAGACTACTAATGACTTTCATTACTTATACTGATTCGTTATGTATTCATGTTCAGACTACTCATGACTTTCATGACTTATACTGATTCGTTATGTATTCATGTTCAGACTACTAATGACTTTCATGACGTATACTGATTCGTTATGTATTCATGTGCTTAATATTCATGACTTTCATGACGTATACTGATTCGTTATGTATTCATGTTCAGACTACTCATGACTTTCATGACTTTATACTGATTCGTTATGTATCCCTGTTCTGACAGAAAACGTCTAGTCTCATATGAAGGGTAAAATCAAATTATATTACCCTGGTGACTAAGAATAAAATATTTGGTATCCCATAAATGCATAAGAAAGTTACTATAGTTAAGGCCAAAACTTTATTCATACAAGACCGAGATGCCTGTGCAAGGCACATCTGACAAAAACAAAAACAATGTATGCAACGGAATAAAAAAATGTGATAACAATAATCTGATATTCGAAATGTAGAAAGACTGTTGATTCAATGACAAGGAAATGAATTTGCGGAGATTATAACATCATGAGATCTACGGCATAAGGATGAATATAAAGGCATTGCCAATGTATCAAGACAAGCGTTTTGTGGTTAATAGCATTATCCTACAGACAATTAACCACGTATAGTCAAATGAATATTCAAGTCTCATTAAAATTTTGTTGTTTTAATTCTCTTTCAGAGTATCTATAAATTCATCTTTGGATTCATCTGGCCGTAAATGATCTTCGTCAAAAATATACGCTTTTTCTCCGTTTGTAAAACATAACAAGAAATCCAATGTTCTCACGGATGTTACGAACGATTGCAGTATATTTTGTTGTTATGACCCACACAAATATACGATTATTACGACCACTAGACGCTAGCTACCCACACACATATACCATAATGACGACCACTAAAAGCTAGCTAAGTCAGGTTGGTTGCTTTCGATTTTGCATTATCAATGTTGTGAAATCATCAATCAGAAACAAAGTATGTGTACCTTCATGGAAATCAACCAGAAAACCTCTCACTTTATTTAATTTATTTCCCGAATCTATTAAAATTACATGTTCATCTTTGAGTAACCACTTTCCATTGTACGTCTTGTTGAGTGGAAACGTTGGACCGATTATGATAATCTAGTCAAAACAGTTTGTGTATTCATTCTCTTACAGATCTAACGCAAATGTATTTTTTTCCACAATTAATCACTCAACAAATCAGCATGCTATGAGACTCCTTTAGGTACATTATCATTTGCATTGGTTCTGATATTTATTCAGACATAATTAGCTTGCATATTTCTTTTGAATGTTTACCTGAGCACCGCCAAAACTTTCTCCTGCTGCTGCCATTCTATTTATAGTAATACATTTTGATACTGCTTCCAGTTTTTATTTTACCTCTTGCAAAAACATAAGCACCATTCCTGTCAATTCTTATAGCGAAAAATATAGCTCAGTCATTTTCCATATAACAAATACTTTTTATTGTTATTATAATTAATTTACATGCATACATATTTACATAGATGCACACATATATACGTACGACATTCAATCACTCACTCATTCATACATACATACATACATACATACATACATACATACATACATACATACATACATACATACATACATACATACATACATACATCCATACATACATACATACATACATACGTACTTACGTACATTCAGACAAACAGATAGACAGACAGACATACAGACCAACATGCATACATACAACTGATTTAGGGCAATTCTTTTGATTATATTATCCTAACTGACAACGAAGCCAGACAGTGCTATCTTATAAGAAACGTGTCCATCCTCAATGCAGATATCATAAAGGTTCATTCAAGGTTTGTAGTGGATATGATCAACACTAATCCGTTCTACAGAAGTTGTTTTGATTGACATTTTATGGTCACTACTCTGCACACGTAGTTCTATTTCATAGCAGATATCGGCAGGGCTGCATCCGTGTACTTTTCCTGTCAATGCTCCAGAGCTAGCAGGTGAATTTTACAATTAAGTAATGGAAAAGTGTAAGCATGTGACTGAGTGGCTTGCCTATATAAGTCCCTTGCAAGGTGCACTTATCAGCTCCAACTGTTTTTTTTTGTATTTATTATTATTTTTAAATTGTGAATAGGTGTGCAATTGAAAAAACAATATAAGGTTCCTTCAAATTTCACTTTAATTTAATTGCAAATCGTGGGAATTTATCAGAACGCTAGTGAAGCAGAAATGTTGATATTTTAAACGCTTTTAGGCATGTAAATTACAATTTCACATTTGGGGTTTACCTAGTATTAAAGCCCGGCAAATAATTGGGAAAAATGTAAAATTCATCTGGTTTAACATGCAGTAACCACATATTACACGAGGTTTCCTGCAGCAAATTTGTCGTGTAGCTGTTTGTGTCTCTTGCAAGTTTTGTTACAACGTAACCTGAGTTTCTCCTTACACCACATGTAGAGTACAATTAATAGATTTTTCGGTAATTAAGAGTTATCATTCGAAACACTCGTATTGCCTTCTACAATGAACAAATATGTTTCAAATATTTCTTATTCTCCTAAGAGATGCACAAACATTGCTAATAATAATAATAATAATAATAATAATAATAATAATAATAATAATTAATAATAATAATATTGAAAGTTTCTAAATGAAAGAAGATCGGAGAACCAAACCTGTTGATACTGCATTTGATAATTTGTAAGCGATTTATCTAAATTTTATTTTCGTCTCTGTAAAAACTAGCTAAGTTGATGGAGGTATGCTGGTACATTTTATTCGTTATTTAGGATTAGTAGAGGTGAAAGTACAAATAATTATATCGAAATGATTCAAAATATCATTTCTCCGATCTGCTTGGAAATGACAAATAATTGCACTATAGAACTTGACAAGAAATCTTAACAACTGACTGTACGTCATAACATTAACCGATGCGTATTACGTGGCTACCTACAACTGCAGCTTCATCCCTTTATCCAAGGCCCTGAGACTGTATCTCGAAATATGGCAAACATGTCATGATTTAGTCTTCAGTGATTATATATGCACGTGAGTCTTGTAAGGTTTAAAATTTGCATTGTTTTCCCCTGCATTGTGTCTAAGCATTATTGAATAATGTATGGATAAGGGGGTGGATGTACGGTTGTTTGTTCAGACGAATGTGATATGACTGTGTGTGCACGTGAGCCTAAGCACGAAATTAGATTATTGATTGCATCCGCTCGTCCATACATACATACATACATATATACATACATACATACATACATACATACATACATACATACATACATACATACATACATACATACATACATACATACATACATACATACATACATAAAAACTTTCATACATGCATTCATGCATACATAAATACATACATGCGAGTACAAAGGCGTCTGTCCAACAATATACACACCTTTTAGGTTTTATTGTTTAAAATAAATTAAAATACATTTACATGCATTTCAGATGCACATGTTTCTTGAGAATCTTGTATACACACATTTTTTTGCATTATTAATACATTGATAAGGATTGTATCGTCTCTGGTTTATATGTTTCCTGCATAACAATCTAATTCCTTGTGTTCATTCTTGATTTTTATTTCACCTTTCGCTTTAAAGCATGCTCCTAATCACCATAATGTGCAGATAAGTACACTTTTGTTCATATGGTTGTCATAATGTGTAGGAAAGTCCGCTTTCGTTCATATGGTTGTCATACTATGTAGACAGGTGCGCTCTCATCCACATGGTTATCATAACGTGTAGATAAGTATGCTTTCGTTCATATGTGGTTGTCATAATGTATAGACAGGTGCGCCCTTATCCACATGGTTGTTATAATGTGTAGATAATTACGCTTTAGTTCATATGGTTGTCATAATGTGTAGATAAGTCCGCTTTCGTTCACATGGTTGACATAGTGTGTAGATAAATACGCTCTCGTTCATATGGTTGTCATAATGTGTAGATGGCAACCATGTGAACCAAAGCGTACTTATCTACACATTATAAGAACCATATAAACGAAGCGTGCTTATCTACGCATTACGCCAATCATCTGAAAGAAAGCGAACTTATCTACACACTATGGCAACCATGTGAACCAAAGCGTACTTATCTACACACTATGGCAACCATGTGAACCAAAGCGTACTTATCTACAGACTATGACAACCATGTGAACGAAAGCGTTCTTATTTACACATTATGGCAACTATATCAACGAAAGAAAACGTATCCACACATTATGACAACCATATAAACGAAAGTGTACTTATCGACGCATTACGACAATCATATGAAAGAAAGCGAACTTATCTACACATTATGTCAACCTTGTGAACAAATACTTTTGGAATATCTCACAAATAGGCAGGTCTTTGTGCGTCATATGCAAAATATTTAACGGACTAAGTCGGGTAAGAAGCGAAAAATAAATAATCCGTCTTTTCTGAGGATATATCAACAAATACAGAGTGCCTGGTGTATACCTGTGTCCTGGGGACAGAGTTATTTAAGGCATCGACAAGTGTCTACTACCATGGTAGTGAAGACAGACGTTGAGACTCTTATTGTTGCTCAACTAAAAGTAATCACTGGAACAACTGATTTAAAACATACATACATAGTTATATACATACATACATAAATACATACATACATACATACATACATACATACATACATACATACATACATACATACATACATACATACATACATACATACATACATGCAGTTACTTGCACTTCATCCTCTGGAGGTAACTGTTATATCTAGATTGAATTACTCCGGAATTTCTAGGTTCGTTTGGCCCAAGGAACTCCGTAAGGGTTGAATTCAAACACGCATTTAATCGGTGCAAGCGACAACTGATACAATCAGATATAAGAAAAAGGAATGAACTCTGTCCAAGGACGGTCTAAGTGAATAAGGCAGAGGAAGACAGCCCAAACATTGACAGGTATAGGCTAGCAGATGGCCTTTTGCCCATTATAATTTTAATCATTGCCGGCGCATATTTAGAGATGTTCTAGTAGGCCCTTAAGCTAAAACGTGCACTGGCTGCTTTTTTATTGATGTCTTAATGCCTTTAACAACTTGGATGCAGCAGCCTTGGTTATGATGGGGTTGAGTATATACGCGGATCGTCAAAATAAAAATGTTCATAGCAATAGTTCACGACCTTCTACCGCAAACATGCAGGCCATATCGAAGAACGGCGATAACTCCTGAGGCTGCTACGGTACTTTCAAAGGAGCTATAAAACAGGCTCGAAAATAAACCGCTTGGCGTTGCACTTTTTCCGTTATTAAAAGACAGATCATATAGTGGGGGCGCTCATGGGGTGGGATGAGGGTCAGAAAGCTGCTGTTCTGGCGTTTTTCCCTTCGCAGCTAACGTATCCACGATTTTGGCGGGCACCACACAATTCATCAGACATTTCCAGCCGTATCCAGTTATTTCAAGAGCTCTGAGTGGGTCTCGACTCTTCCGTAGGCAATCAATTTGTTTTTGCCACATTGGTGATGGCGACAGAAGCGTGCGCCTTGTGCGATGCAGCCCTTGTCTCAGTTTACATGGCTGTATATTTGTCATATTCGGCGAGGATGAATTCAGCTTCCCCCTTTAAGATGGTATTGTCTTGCAGGGCCCTAGAAATGTGATCTGCGATAGTATTTAGTTTTGTTTCCGCAACGACGCAAATCTCAATTCGGTATTTTTTCCCCATACAGTGAGAGTATCTACAGTGAGAGTCGCCGGCCGGCCAGCCATGGACGCAAGCATGCAGGCAAGAGCTGTGGCTTCAAAGGCAACTGCGATGTGGATGTCAAAGCTGTTTGACAGAATCCCGATGCCAGCCACACCGGTATCCATAGACATGGCCGTCAGTGTGGTATCAACGTCATCCACCACTTTTACTGCACCCCGGTATTATCTGTAGATACCACGCCGTCGCTCAGGCTCTGCGCGCATGATATTTTTTACCTCTGAGATGTTTTTAGTCGAGAGTCCAGGGGTTGATTGATCTTTGGGCATAACGACATTATAATTCCACTATGAGGAGCGTGACATGAAAATTTAATTGGTCTGGAGGGGTGGAGTTGATTAGAGCCTCTACGGACACGCGCTTCTAACCTGTTGGCATGGTGTACTGGCACGACTACGATGAGGTTAAATAATAGGACAGCTTCCTTTCACATCGTTAGATTCGGCAATGACACGGTCTTCAACACGTCCACCAGTACGCTCGCCAATAGTCACAACCAGTGTGCCTTATGTCCGCAGCTTTAGCGATTGCTTAGTTGTTGTCTGACTACTGTGACTCGACATAGCATATCTTTTTCGAATATCACACCATTTTTAGTCTGGTGAGCCGAGTAATTGATGGAGCTGCAAATATCAGAGAAAATGTTACCGGCGCGACATCAGTTTTGCTAAATACTATTTGGCTGCGCGTTGGCTTAGAGTACCCTGAGTAACCCCAGTGCTCGATGTCTATTTGCTTTGCATTATCGTTCCATCCCAGTTTGAACCGGTACGTGTGAACCCCAAGTTGGCACAGATGCTCTTCCACCAATGGTTTGTATTTCCTGGCGACATCAACTTGTTTTGAGAGCCGCTCCAATACTCCATCATCGTCCGCTAAGGCGGGATTGTCAGGCGGCACCAATGATTCGTGTTCTATGTCTGGTTGTTCCTCCATCGCTCGCTTTTGGGAATGTTTTAAGTTACGTAAATTCTAACTGTGAAATCCAAAGATGCTTAGAGTGGCTGAAAATCGACGTGGTTGATATTGGGTCAAATGGTATAACTGGCGGCAAGCACAGACGCAAAGCTAGTTATAAGGCTTTCGTGTGAGACGTTAGCCGGAACTGCAGTACTGCTATCATGCACTATTAAGGCTCCATTGACACATATTGCAAGCGATAACCACGTTTGTTCACAATATACCTGTAAGTGCAGCATAATATTGCCTATCATGGTCTTTGACCTTGAACCTGATATCATTAATAGACAATCACTGAACTTCTGTTAGACAAGGTCAAGATATAACCACATATTTTTTGAAAGCAAACAGACGAAGTTATTTAAGTGTCATCATTCAAGGAGTTTTTCTAATATATCCACAAACTGGGTTTGATAAAATAATAAAAATAAAAAATAAAAAACCACTTTGTTTATGCTATCATGATGACAAGCCAGTACAGCAATAACCCCGAGTCAAGACCTTTGACCTTAAAATCAATGTTAGAGTGTTGAGTATCGACTTGTTGATTGGAATGCAATTAAATACGAAGTCTGGTAAAGCGAAGTAAAAAAAGCAAGCAATAACAATTGACTTGACCCCAAGTCAATTGGGTCTGGTTTTAAAAACTCCTTCACAAAAGTGTCAACATGTTGGTGGTCAGATCTACACTATTTTCATTCAGAATGAATTATATATTGCTAGAAAGGCTTTAGAAAAAACACGTGTCTGCGTCACCATTCGTTCAACAGGAGTAGTGATAACAAGACTTTCAAGATTGCCACTGTGGTGCCATTTTGGAGGTCAGATTAACACCATATTGATTCAGAACCATCTACATATTGCTATAGTGTTTTTGTGAAAACCTCATGAGAACACGACCATCGGCTCAGAAGAAGTAACCATGCAAACATTTTCAAGATGGCTGTCAAGGCAGCCATTTTGTAGGCTGAATCAGCAGCATTTTATTAAAGGAAGAACTATATATTTCAAGAAAGAATCTTTTTTCTTTTTTAAACAAACATGTCCGTATGAAACTTCATTCAGAAGTCGATGTTACGAGATTGTTTCAAATTTTGGGAGGTCACATTGACATCATTTTCATTTAGGACCAACTACATATAGTGGGATGTGTTTTAGTATAAAACCCATGCCGATACGACCATCCCGTCAAAAAAAAAAATGATAACAAGTCACTGTGGCGGCCATGTTGGATGTTAAATCAGCACTATTTTCATTTAAGACCAACTAGGGATCATCAGAAGTCTTTCAGTGAAAATCTTGTGTTGATAGGACCATCCGTTCAGGAGGAATAGTAATAACAAATATTTTCAATATGTCCTCCGTGCCGGCCATATTGGATGTCAGATCAGCACCATTTTGATTTAGATCCAACTATTCATCATATAAAGTCTTTTAGTGAAAACCTCATGTCGATATGAATTCAGGAGGAGTAGCGGTGACAAAATTTTCAAGATGACTGCCATATTGGATGTCTGACGGTCACCGTTTTCTCTTACGACCAACTAGACATTGGGATGAATGGGTGTGTACAGTTTCACGGCAATTCTCTAGGTAGTTTAGTACGAGTACGATGACAAATTTGTGCTATGGAATCGACGACGGACGACAGACGAACGATGGATGGACAGACGATGGACGAAGGACAACAGGCTACCGAATAAGCTCTTCTGGACTATGACCAGTCAGACAAGTTAACCGTGTCCAATGGCATGTTCTCTCCTTGATTATTTTATGACCGGGATTTTTAGATGTGTGATTCAATATCTTTTTCTGACAATTATAGAGGATTAGCAGATAGTAAGAAAAGAAGAAATGTGTACCATTTTGTCAGGAATAAATGTTAATTAATATTTGCCTTCAAGACAGCCATATTAGTATGGATCAACATAATATATGTACGAGCAGAATTGGACTTTGATGCAGCTTCCGTTTACATTCCGATGATAGTCGCGGGGTAGCAAATTTTTTATTATAACCTGGATTACAAAATAAATAATACATTGTTTAATTTTTTTAAAGTTGATCTGGAAATTCAGGGAAAGATAGTAACATTGATCATGATGATCAACATGATGAACATCTATTTTATAACGTTTTAAAACAAAATACAATTGATTTTCAGAATGACTTTATCATATGGTGTGGCGACTGGAATTTGTTCTTATACCCAGAAATTGTTTTAGAAAATTACTACCATATCAACAAACCAAATGTTCGTAGTAAAGTTATAAATCTTATTGCCTTAATTTGCTATATGTACGAAGAGTTTAGCATGAAAATAAACGGATTTTACATGGGCAAGAAGAAATCATGGCAACAAGCACTTTGAAAGTACACGTCATACAGGTCATGCAGGCGTGCGGTACCGACTATTTCAGCTAAAGGTGTCATTTTTCAGGATCGGATTACTGATGGCAATTATTCAGTTTATTTCTCTGCTCGTCCATCAATTATTCCTTGCAAGATCATTATGTAAAATAGCCCCATGAAATTTGTCCGACGAAGTCAGTGTTAAAGTACGTAGACATTTTACGATGAGGTCAAAGAAGATGTCGCGTTCCACAATGTCACAATCAAAGGGCCTTGTATTGGAAAACATTTGTACTACCCCCTGCACTGGTAATTACTAGACCCAAAGACCGCCCTGTTTAATGTGCGGTTGTCGTTGTAAAAGAACATAGTCCTCGATAATTTTTGTCACGAAGTTTTGCGATGACAACTAAGGTGCAGATTACTCAAGAACAAGGATTTAACTGACTTTTTACATCAATAAAGGCGCCGACATGACTACCTTGACGTATACTTTTAGATTATGTTTAATTTCTGTTGATTCCTTTAGTTCATTTTGGAAATCAGACTCATTCATGAGTATAGGTCAGGTCATTCAGGGATCATCTTGCATTTTGAAGTTATTAGAAAACGTTAGAGGAATGGGGTATTGGAAAAAATTAATAACTCTCCATCTAAAGATGAAGCTTATATTGATATGGCCAATGAATCAATTTATGAAGTAAAGAAAAGATATGCTATAGAAACAGATATTAAGAAATATAATTCGCAATTTAACATATCAGATCAACTGTTTCTGGAAACTTTATTATTTGTACTTAGAGAAAACACATTTTAAAAGCAAAACAAGCTTGAAGAAGATATTACTTAAAATCTGAGCAAGAAATATATCAGTATTACACAGGTATAAATTGTGAAAATATTGCTCAGTTGGAAAATGAAAATGGAAAACTGCAAGCAATTAGAAGCAAACAATGGCTGAAGTTGTGCTATTAAAAGCTAAGTATATTGATTTCGGGTACAATCCTAAGTAGGAAGTATAAAAACAAAGTAATGTCTAAAGTAATTAATGAAATATAAATTGTCTGATATTAAGGACACTTTAAGTCTACTCATTAGTTATTATAAAAGTTCTATGCTATACATGTATTAGTTGATGATAAAGACCTTGAAGACGAATTAGGACCAAATGAATGTAAATGAACTAATTAAATGTCATACCAAGTAGAGGTTAGGATTATCTATTGGCAAAAAGAATAAAAAATATAGAAAAATTACAAAGCCTTGGACTTGAATGATTTACTGGATACTTGGTATGTTTTTATCAATGACCAACAAGCAAGGTTTTCTTACTTGTTTAGCAAACCTAAAAAAACTTGGTATTTAATAGGAAAAAATTATTTTTAAAATGGCGGACAATATCATTGTTAAGATTAATATATACAAATGGCATCATGTATATTGCCAATGGCTGCAAAAGTATTGTATTTGATCCACGAAGACCAAAAAGGATTTATATCAGCTAGACTTATATGAGAAAATACTAGAAGTATCTGTAGTATTGTTTAGAAACTTGAAAACAATACATCCACAGATTGCTTTTGTCCACTGACTTAAAAAAATGATTTGATCCTTTTTCCTGGAAATCTATTAAAAGAGCATTGAAATATTTTAACTTTGTTTATTCCAATATCAAAAGAATTCAAATGTTTAGTAATTATGGGAATTCAGGTATTTTACAGAATGCATATATGCCTACATTTTTTTATGCAAAAGAGGATGCCGACAATGTGATCCGATTTTCTTTTTTGTACTTAGAAACGGGGCAAATGGTCAGAACAAAATAGCATGACTTAGATAATTATTATAAATAAAGTAGAAAAAAAAATTCGTCAGTATTCAGATGATACACAGATTTTTCTAGAAGATGCTAAGAGCTGTATTAAACTTATTATAAACTTTTTATCAAATATCGGGATTAAAAATCAATATTGGAAAAAGGAATTCAGATTGGGTCTTTGATAAAGTCGGATATCACATTATGTCAGGAGGTTAAGTTAGATTGGAATCAATCAATAAGATGTTCATAATATTAATTATATACTAGCTGGTGATTGTATTTGTTTTATAAGTTGCGAATAAGATAGATATTAAAAGGAACATATTTCAACTACTGTCCGATATTAAAGAAAATACCTCCAACATGGAAAGAATTGATTAAAATGAAGAAGATTTCTATTGAAACATTTAAATAGCAGATTACTGCAAGCTAGAATTTTTATATAAAGTATTATTCTTATTTAGGAAAAGAACAGGATGCAGAATTTTTATAATTTGGTTCAACAAGAAAAACTGAGTTGCATCAAAGATAAAGTACAAAGTTTTGAAAATTTAAATTAAATTCTTGTGAAACACTATTTCTCATTACTGGGACATAAAATGATATCAAGCTAAAATAATGTCAGTTCAAAGCATTACACAATATATTATGAAAAAAATATTATTTATATAAAGTCAAAGCTTTAGATGACAATGAATGTAAATAGTGTCAGTCTGACAAGGAATTAGTTATACGTTTATCATTTCAATGTAGAAAATATATTAATTATACATTTATCATTTCAATGTAGAAAGGTTATTCATTATACATTTATCATTTCAGTGTAGAAAACTTGATCATATTTTCAGCTAGATATATGAGTAAGGGATCTTTTTACCATTTAGACAGAAGATTTTATTTAAATATTATTTCTAGAACAGCAGACAATCCAAAACTAAATTCCTCACAATTTAAAAATAAGCCATGTTGAATATAATGATATGTTAGGTGTACGTAACTAAAATGTCAAATTGCGTTATGATAATGTTTTCATCATTTAAATTTCTTTCTGTAACTCTCAGTCTTCATTCCCTCGAGGTTCCGTTCTATCATTTTCGGTCTTTCGTCCTTTACGACTCATTTAATCATTTTTAGGATCTTTTTCTATTCGACAGAACTCAAAATAGAAAACTCTATCCCTGAAATAAAAGAAAACATGTAAGGAACGTGTTGCATACCTTGGTATTTGTAGAAGGGAAGGAAAGTGTTGCATACCTGGGTATTTGTAGAAGGAAGGAAAATGTTGCATACCTGGGTATTTGTAGAATGTAAGGAAAGTGTTGCATACATGGGTATTTGTAGAATGTAAGGAAAGTGTTGCATACAAGGATATTTGTAGTATGTAAGAAAGGTGTTGGATACATGGGTATTTGTAGAATGTAAGGAAAGTGTTGCATACCTGGGTATTTGTAGAATGTAAGGAAAGTGCTGCATACATGGATATTTGTAGAATGTAAGGAAGGTGTTACATATATGGGTATTTGTAGAAGGCGCCGACTGCTACAGAACCTATATCAGTTACTTTGGAAAAATGTTTTGCAAACAAACTACGTGAGATGGATTCCTTTCCAAATAAGACGCGTTTATCGTAAGAAGGTCTAATAAAATAATCTTTAAAAACTGTAATGTGGTGACGTTTGTCGGCTGTAAATCCATTATGATCTCCCTTTGCCTCTTAATTTTTACTTTAATATTAAACATTGGGCTTTTTAAAAATTCTGCAAATAATCGTAGCATAATGCATTTGTTGCATTTTCATTTTAAAAGAAATCAATCTCACCACAAAGCTAACAACATTTTCATTGTAGACTTTTATAACACTCGAGCTATTTTCCACACTTGTGTCTGTTTCAAAGATGAAAATATCTCTCTTGCGTACAAACATTATACAATAAAAACAAGAATCACGAGGTTGTCAGATAAGCGATTTCTAGAATAGGTGATAGCTATTGACAGTAAACTACCGCCATTGCGTGGAATGATTTATGCACGTTTTCAACAAGAAATATTTATTCGGGATAGGCGGAAGTAATATATTTAAAATTTTGGTAAAGGCAAATTCTAAACACTAAAGTCACTTATTTACTTCAAGCGTAGAGCAGGAGAATAGTGCTTCGTGTACAAAAATAAATTGATTTGGAATTTGTAAAGTTTCGGGAAAAAAATGAACATAAACAAGCCAGCCGTTTGATGCGTTGCTTAAATTCTTTGTTAGGTCCGCCATGTGTACCAATCCAAGTTCCGGAACAAACTTTAATTTAGATTCACAAGCCTATTTTCTAATCAACCATTTGTATAAACCGTGCCTGTTTAGGGTTCAGGGATGAATTATATGGATGCATCGATAAAGCGGTCCATAAAAGACCCGCATATTGTGTATTATCAGCTTATTTATTCGATATGTTTGATATGTATGATCCCATCCACAAAATATTATTAAGGTTTCTAAAGTATAGAAAAAGTTCTGCGTTATCATTTCTTTACACAGTATAAGCAATACAGAAATATATGTGTACATACTGATTTTCCTTGTTGTAAATACTGATCACTCCACGCTTAATATGTCCATGTTGGACAATGACTTCAATTGGCCCTTCGTATTTGTTGAGTTGGTTGGTATATTCGCAGTCTGTGACTCTGTAGCCTGGAGAAAGAGAAGAATTAACCCTAAGTCATACATAAATCGTAACAACGTAACCCAACAAATCCAGATTATCTCATTTATACATACAAAAATGTTGTTCATTATCAGACTCTTCGACGCATTTCTTTATATAACTAATGGACACACAGTCACACACTTCCTTTCAAACTGGTCATAATGTAGCCTTTCTCTGTTAGTCAGGACACGGTCCGTCAGCAGTTACCTCAGATAAACGACAGGGAACAGTGTACAAATGTGCTGACAGTCAACGGCAGACATTGGAAACAGATCACTTTATTAGTATGCGTGTATTAAACTTATTATCTAATGTATTCGAGATCTTCTCCGATGGACCACGCGCTATGCTTTCGTTGCCAAGGCGTTCGTTGATGTATGCATTACATTTAGGCATCCTTAGTATTGATTTAAAGGAAATTGGTCATTGGTTAGAATATGAGCATCAAATTGTGGTTGTCTGTGTGTATTTTGGCGACAGTGAACAGTGAGTAATGAGGCATTGGTGCTGATCCGGAAGTGAATTCTGTGACCCATTGAACGTTGCTTTGTTTACAGTCCAGCCTCTCAGGATAATGCCGGTTAACCTATGACAAGAACGTAAGAGTGAGTTCGTCTTTGAAGATACTTTCCAGCAACATATGATTTATTAGGATTTGGACACAGTGGAAAGTTCAGTACTGACAAACAAATGTAGAGACTATATAGGAAAATTAATTGTGGTCTGAGGCCATTCATGCCTGCTCTAGTGGAAGGAATGCAAAGAATGTAAAGTACCGTATATACACGAGTAGTAGCGAGTGGTAGTAAGTTAGTATTGATTACTTGTGACCATTTTTTATTGAAAGCTAGTAACTAAAGCTACCAACCATAAAACTCTATCATAAATTAAAATAATCTAATAGCTGTATACTTAAAACAATAACGTTCAAACAATATATACAACAATCTATTAAGGTAGCCACAAACATGTATTACCTTATTTACCTCTGTGTGTGTGTGTGGGGGGGGGGGGCGGGTTGATGGGTTATAACCTCTATCGTCGATACTTTATTTTTCATCACTGTTATATGCGCTGGCTAATAATGCCATTGTAAAAATTTACTCTGTATGGGATTAAGTACTGAGAGACATGGATGATATTTGGAAGACATGGGTGAGATTTGGGAGACATGGGTGAGATTTGGGAGACATGGCTGAGATTTGTTTGGTTCGAGAAACAAGTTCTTCAGATAGTCTAAATATCCTCAAATTACTGCAGAAAATAATTCGATTTTGGATAATACATTATGGTGGTGAGTTTTCACAACAACAAAAAACTGGAAGATAGGTGCATGGGTTGTCTAAGATTTTTTTTCTTTTAAAATCAGAAGATAAGCGGGTGGGTGGCCTACGAAAAATAAATATCATGTTGGAGGATAGAGTATTTGTGTTTGAACAAAAAATATATGGTATCAGCCAGGAAAATATACGAATATTATTTTTTTTTTGATCGTGTTGGTGTAGGGTATTTGTTTTTGAAAAAGAAAATGGGTTACTAGTAGTTAAATGAACATATGTCATGGCTAACTTCTTGCTAAATTTTTTTTATAATTATCGAAGGTGATATCCTCGTTTATAAAGCTGTCTAGTAGCTTAAAAGTGTGACAGGACACGTGTTTAAAATAATTATCGTATTGGTTTTCGACAAATAAAAAAGAATGGTGAAGGGGTGAGCTATGATTTTACAACGAAATACAATTATTTTAATTGTGTGCAGACATGGGTGTTACTTTTTGAAACAAAAATAAACACAAAGATAGGCGGTGAATGAAACAGGATACATGGTTATTCAACTACTCAGGTCAGTTACAGATGAAGAACAGTAAACAATGTTATTTGTATACACCTGTATAAGGTAAAGCTTGGCTGTGAAGTGGACTTATCCCAATTTTACAGGGATCACTTTTTTGACAATTTAGATATAGGTGACAAAGAAGACAAATGTTTTAATTAATGTGTGAAGAAATTATCAATTTATTGTGTAGTTATGACCTATGGGCCGACTAAGTGGTATTAAAATGATTTATAATAAGAATCAAACAGGCTATAAAACCGATAGCGCGAAGCGCACGAGGTTTTACCACATGTGGATAGGTTGTCCTAGTAACATGCACGCCTCTTCGGAGGAGGGTAACTAACTTACTGTACGATCGAATCAATATATATATATATATATATATATATATATATATATATATATATATATATATATATATATATATATTCACATGTTCGAGGTTTCTGTGTTGAAATTATGCTGTGATTATTAAAAATTTAACCAAATGGCTACGAAAGATAGAGAAAATGTCTTGCAATGCACGAATGATGGTGTTCCGGTATATGAAAATACTCTACACCTGAGCAGACGAACCAAGAAATTAACATGAACATCAGTGCTTGATTTGGTATGCTTATTATATAAAACAACAAAAAAGTCATACTGTAATGCATAACTATTTTTATGATCTTGCAACACTATTATTTACCATATCTAATGATTTTTCTTCAGTTGATAAGCCTAACCCTTCAGTACGGTCTGTGTAGTAAATAAATGTGTTTTCTGTTTATTTAATCCATAAGCATCTAATTTATAAGAAATGTTCTTCATAGAAATGGATTTGTTGTAGTTGAAAGTCATACCTGCCTATTAGCCATTTTATCACTGTTTTCTATGCTCATGTAAAAAAAAAAACAGTGCAGTCATTCATATTGTTGCACACATATTGTTTATCACAATACTCATCATGTTTATAAAGTACGACCCCTTAAGCAAGAAAGAAAAATTGCACTGCAGAGTATGCCTAAAACTTAACCAAAAATAGATTGTTTGTTCTTTGTGGTAGATAGTTAAATATTTTACCTAACTGTAATTACCGTAATGCAGTTAGAATTAATTAGTGTATACTTTCTGCTGTGCACATTTGGAGTTATATCAGCACAATTCATGGACCAAAGTTTGATCAGGAACCATAAAATTCCTACCCAGGTCCAAAATCGGATAGTTCATAATAACTTTTTAATTTGATTTTATCACTTCGTCCATTTGCGTATTTTTCTATAATGTCTCTCTATCGAAAGGAGGCGAATTTGAATATTCCTTTTGAATTCACTTTTTCATGAAGGAAAAAATCACCATGTTATTGTTTGTCTTTCGTCTGTTTATTTTTGTTCTTTTTATCGCTTTTAACCTGTAGTATATTCACCTATCCGTCTTTTTCTCTGTGCTTTGTTTTTATACATATGTTTAATTTGGTCAGTAATGGTTTTTCTGGCTTACGTGCCCCAGTCAAGTGAGGACATTATTTCGATAAACCAGCTGCGCACAGCTAGCTCGTGCATATGCAGTTTCTGGACTTTATTTCCCTCCTTAAACAATACAAAAACATGGATGTGTACTCTCCAAACAGTTGTTTCAGTAATTACCTGTGGAGTTGCAATAATAATAGTTCCAGATTCTGTCTTCAAAGCTACTGTCGTGGATATTTTCGATACCTCGAATAATACCATTATTCAAACATTGGAATACAACTGGCTGGTCGTAAGTATTGACATATCCTGAAAAACAGTTTTCGTTCAATAACACGTGTGTTAAGTATTTTTTACGACGCATAAACACCCAAGTATCCGTGACATTATTTTTAATCGTTTTTTTTAAACAAAGCTTCATAACACAGTAGGATTCGCCATCACAACATATGTCGCACAGACTTTCTATACTCACTGCTAATTCACAGGATATGGACCAATAAAGCAATTGTCACGAGAAAACTGTAATTTTTAATATATAATTTTAGTTTGTTAAAGTTTGATTCACTCAGTGATAAAATTTGCTAATAATATACAATTTACATGATAATGATTTGTAAACCAGTCTTAAAGGTACTCTGCCAGTTATAGCATTTAATACAGTTCCTCAAATTTGAAAAAAAAACAACAAAAAAACAACCACAATTTTATCTACGATTTCTTGATGAGTATAATACAATCAGCATAGTATTCATCTGAATTACATGGGTTTAAAAGAAAAACGATAACAACATACAAGAAGAAAACACTAACTAGCCAGAAGTGCTAAACACATGCGTTACCTTTATGTGTGGTTTTACCGGGAATCAAAAGCTACAATCTTTAGAAAATGTTTCTACTTCTCTATTTAGTTTGGAATATATTAGCAATTTTGGAACTTTCATTGTTATTGTTCACTCAGAAAAATTGGGGATTCTACTAAGATGTGCTGGAAAATAGGACATATATGTTGCAATGTGCAAAGGCGACAATAGCCAGTAGTCTCTCAACTGATGCATTCATCCTTATTTATTCCCCTTCTCGCAAACTTAAAACAAAGTGATACAATACATCATATCTGTCAATCGAAAGAAAGAGTTAGATGTGGTGGATAGTGACTTCAATAATGAAGATATACTTTCCTGACCCCCACCCCCCCACCCAAACACACGTTGTTTAATGCAAGCCAGCATGTTCAAGTGAGTCTTATGGTTTTGATCATCATAGGCGTACGCACCTTGAACATTATGTTTTAGCTTACCAACCAACCATCGATTTCAATCGGTTCTAGGTATTTTCAAATTGTTTTGCGATGCATGATGTCATTTTCGCATACGTCATAATGGTTACGTTCCTTGTATCCCGGAAAGTCAAACGGTTTACTGGCTCTTTTGTCGCCTGACATGTTTTCTGTCTCTTCTGTTGTATCAGAAAGCTGTTATTCAAATATGTTATTTGTCTGGTAGATTTCGTCCCAAAAGATGAACAGTTTAGAAAAAGATAGCTTTAATCGTTAGATTCGATTATGGAAAATCATAATCGAACGCTTTGGTTGATCGACTTCTTCGACCAGTCTTCGATTATTTTGATTAATCTTCACACCACTATTCTTTTTACATAGGCAGCACAAGAGATGATGCTGACCAGAAGTTTTAAGTGGTAGAAATGTGGAAAATCCCGATACTAGGTGTATCACGATAAATTGTCGCCAGCCAGTGTCGTTCTGTCGTTACTCCAAACATTAATGTGAGAGAAGGAAAGAAAGAAAGAAACCAAGGGTGACAATAACAATTGGTCAAAACCTTGGGTGAACCTTCTCATGAAAGTTCGGCCGATACTTGTATAGTTTTGTAGACACTGAGTAAACTTAGAAAGTAAGAGAAATAAAAGTTGGCAATTTACCGTCTTTTTCTCACAAATGCTCTAAAATGTAAAGTTATATATGTCCACATTAAAAGAGATATTGTTCATCAAATTTTATGGTAACAATTTTAGAGAGGTGGGAATAACAAACATAGGCAGTAGTTAGTGTATAAAGGATAGCTACGTTTTTTCACTGCCGTGTCGATAACATTATAACCAAGAAATCTGAGCTATTTGTAGTAGCAAGTATACCCCCCCCCCTCACATGCAGACGAACCAAGTTCAAATCTTTCTCTTTTTTTTAATTTGAAAAAAATAAATATATATGTGCTGTTTTACCTTGAATTAGGAAGGAGAATTATGTTACTACTGATATTTTCTGTGCGAATATGCACATAACCAGAACAGCAGAACATAAACTGTAAACCGCTGACATTATCCCACGGGATACAGTAAACAAAATCTGCTACTTCAATCTGTTATACATATTGCTAGCCAGTACGTTTGAACATAAAATAGAAAGAAATTAGCACTTCTGCATTATTTTCTTAAAAGAAACTCGGCAAAAAAGTAAGGGGTAAAAAAAAAATGTGACACTCATGAAAAAGAATTATTATCATTTTCTGATTCTTACCGCTCCAGTGGCAATTTGGGTCTGACATGATGAAGTAATCGGTATCCCAACAAATGAACTCCCATTTTCTATCTTCGTGAGGATTACTGTGTTCACTTTTCACAAAGTTCAAAAATTTGGAATCCGAGCAGGTGAAATTGAATTTCTCATCATATTTGAATTTCTACACTTCATTACCTATACATGTCCCGGTTAAAGCCAGAACAAAAATTGACATAATTTGGGTATTCATTTCCTGAAACAAAGCACAATAAAACAAATCTTAAATCCTATTTGAATTTTTTTAAATCGGAAGATTCTCTGCCATACCACACCCTAAGATTTGAAATTGAGGACTATTAGCAGTATTCTTGCAGGGGTCTATGTTTCGTAATTTGACATCCTATCCACCTTAGCAACTCCCTTCTCAACGTTTAATTGTTATAAACATAAAAGTATGCTAGACAGATGGACAGATGAATGGACAGATAAACAAATTGACAATTAAAGGTAACACTATATGCCCCTCACATTTACAAAGAAGAATATAAGTGATTTGTGCACCATAAAAGCAAACTTACAAAGTAAGCCTCAAATCAACATTGGGGTAAGTGTTTAAAACAAAACTTTAACCTTATATGAAACAGACTTTAAAGTCAAAGTTTAACCTGATAGTTTTCACTATAAATTGCAAGGAAATGAGTAAAATAATCAGTAAGACTGGATATTTAGTAATCAGTGAACACAATGAAAATGACGCATATAATTTGAAATTAAATAAATAATTTCTTCTTTTCAGCCATCAAAAAAACCTGAAATTTAAACGTCTGTATATATATAGAGCAAACATTAGACACAAACATTACCTTCAAATACTTTTCACTATGAATTGTCAATAATAAATGCTATTGTATGGAATGTAACAAAAGAGGTCCTGTATATGTTAATCAAAACACAGTAGAAATATCTAAATCTGTGCATTACACGGAACTAATTGGATTTTTGCATGTGTTCGATGGTTGAATATCTATATGTGTTCGCTGGAGAATTAGTACTCAACTCTGCAGTTTTTAGTTCCTAATATATTTATTTACAGAGATTGTATAATTATAATTTACCCAAGAAGGAATTACTGTACTTCCTAACTATGAGCGCTATAAGTACTACACAGGTATTCTGACAACATTAGGATTTAACTTGGTGATGCAATGGACAGTATATAACCGGTATAATATTCTCAGGTGTGGCCATATGATTTGTATGTTCTGGCCACGTACTTCTCCACTTGAAATGTCCAACTTACTGCGTAACATAGACCCCTTCAATATGGTATACATTTGTGACCATGTCTTCTAACACCACTGCTTTATTATGTAGCATGGTAGATATTAGCACCTACTTACGCACATGTAGAATACAGATCTAAGTGCTTGTAAGCCTTAACTAGAAACTGCAATATTATCAACATGTAGCAATATAGATCTAAGTTCTTTGTAAGCCTTAGCTAGAAACTGTAATATTATCAACATGTAGCAATACAGATCTAATATAGATCTAAGTGCTTTGTAAGCCTTAGCTCGAAACTGTAATATTATCAACATATAGCAAATAGAAAATCATCATTTCATTCTCATCTTCTACTAAAATTGTAAAAGTCATATTTAGCAATGTAATGAATATTTATTTAATTATGACATAACTATAACTTTCATTAAAATCCACTCTGTGATATATACTTCCTGCATATGACAAAAACAAAATCTTTAAACCCAAACTACTACCTGTCATCTGCACAGAGTAAATGTACATATCGCTATAAAATGCAAAAGAAGGAAGTGAATGACACCGTTCAAGGCTTAGTGAATAACCAAATACTTTTAAAATAGCTGATTCAACAAGAAGAGACGATTCCTTTGAAATTTTCGATGATGTAGTGTGTGTGTGTGTGTGTGTGTGTTTGTATTTGGTGTAAATCGAGGATATTAATGAGATTACAGACACACGTACCTCGGTTGGAAAAAGGGTAAAATCTTGCTTCTACGGACAATTTTAACCCAAAACAATGTAAAAACATGATTTGTAGGAATGTCCCAGTTTACACGCTTCGTGCTTGTTCGCGATTTTGGAGTGTATTTTTTCTTCAAAGCTGGCGATACACACGCCCGAAACCATGTCCTCGATTGCCCGGTGGAAAACTTGTAGAGAGATCTGCTCTATCAAATTACAGGTTTTCAAAAATTGTTATCTCCCTTTAGATCCAAGCATCAAATACCAATAACTTAGCTAAACAAGAAGAAGAAAAGCAAGGGCATATAACAGTCCCTGGTATTTGTAATAATCATTCATGCAAGTTAGTAAATAGTGATGGGAAACAAAATACACTAGTGCTTTACGCGTCCAATACAGGCAAATAAATATACGACACGCCATACGAAAGAGGTACAGGAAACTGCTATTAAGAAAACGTACAAATTTCTGGTAGAGTTGTATCGAATTTGCATAATTATCCTACCCGAAAGTTAAAACGCCCATATTGCCGCGAGGTTTTACACGTGTGAAGCTATTGAAAAGACGCCCTTGATATGAAATATTTTTATTATTCAATGAAGAATATGCGACCCGATTACATCATTTGCCTACTTACTGTTCAAAACAGGAGAGAATGGTTATGCATCTCATGGCAGATCCTGTTATAGTGACATCGAAATACGACCAACCGAACTAAAACGTTACGTGCATAAAACTTCAGTAGATAGATGGTAGTCAGACATTTATAATGAAGATCATCAGTCGCAAAAGGAAACATTTCATTACAGCAATGTTTTTCATCATCATCGCACTCATAAGACTGGCAGCTAAATGTGCAAGCTATCATTAACTGATATATGCATTCAATGAACGCATATACCTGCTTCATTTAGTGAGCTGATGACTTTGATTTACATGTCATGCATTATGCTTGTATCCATAGTTCTGTTGTAAATGAAGTCTCGGTAACACAAAAAAAATATAAACGCCCAAACACCAATCTGTATACTAGTACAGTGGTGTCAATTAGGTATTGTTACGTTTTATTTGCTTTTCCAAATTTAAGCAGGTTTTTAATGACAGCCAAAATGCACAAGATGTTTGACAGGACCAACCTATATACCTATATACCGTAACTTAAAAGTACATTTATTAAACACTGTATTAGACATTAATATTCCTACTCATATAGTCTTTTTCTAGTAAGTTTTACACAGAAGGTAACATCGGGATCAGAAAACTGTTTGAAAATTTCTTCGCGTCCCCTATACAATAGCAATCAGCAATGCAAACATTCTTTACAATTAACTTTGAATTGCCAAATATATAATCTAAGTAACTTGGAAAGTGAACCGTGAGAGTATAGTACCGTTAAATGTCATTACTAGCGCCAAAACAACACAAATGCATAAACTGTTTGCAAGTACTATTTAAAAAGTATCCCCATCCGCTAACTCTATACAAGCATGAACTGTCATAGAACATTTGACCCCTTGTACTTCAGGGCTATTACACGAGCCGTCAGCGCTGTAGCCATAGCTGGGAACTTCAAATCGATTAAAAATAGATATGTTGTGTTTTGGGGGTCTTTTTTGTATATTAGTATTTTTGTTTTCAGATTGATAAAAAACACTCTACAAAATACAATAGAAACAACGTCCTATGCACGCTCAATTTATTCAGCTAAAGCAGCTTGAAAAATACGATGTCACCACGAAAATACATAGTATGGTAAACACAAACTTTGGCTCCTATTTTCAACATTAAATTTAAGCATGCTGAGAGAGAGAGAGAGAGAGAGAGAGAGAGAGAGAATTTATACATGTATTATTCCCGCCATAAACGTTCAAATCCAGCTAATTGGTATGATCTCCAGAGCCTTGGACTATTTCGAAACTTGTTATGTCACACTAAAGTCTAATTACAGAACAATTTGTCAAATCAATCAATTAGTCAATCCGTTAACCACACCAACAAATATTAAAATAACAATGTATTTGCCATAACGAACTCAAGATAGTTGCAGATGAAATCATTGTGGAGGTTACAGTTACTTATCACTAGTATGTATTATGAGGCAGCTGCATCTAATTCGGTATTTAACTTCGTTCATGTTCATTGACAAAGTTTTAAAGTCATATCGTTAGTGCACATGATGTTCCTATCCAAATCAAACAGTTTTATAATACAGGTCAAGCAAAACTACTGATATCAGTATCCGAAAACTATCGAACAGTTTTCGTTTCTGTATCTTTATTTAACATGGCTGATGATTACTTTTCCATAATTAAATTTTGTAAACTTGTATTTTTTTATTTTGCATAACTTTTTAATTTTAAAATTATTCCTGATATTCATGCAGAATGTTGGTGTTAGTTTGGGTTTAAGATCTTGTTAATTATACCACAATAGGTTACGCATATTTCGGGACTTCGATAAAGAAAAAGAAAGGTGCAAATCGAACAGCTGTATAAAACACCGACAGCGCGACCGTTCAGAACATACATTATTACGACAATCATAACTTCTAGAGCTGACGTGCTGTTTATATATATTGCCGGTACACTGATATTGTAAATATATATCCAATGGCATTTATTCCACTCAAAGGCATTTCATTATTCTGAACGAAAATCCGACCCA
Source organism: Margaritifera margaritifera (assembly GCA_029931535.1). NCBI lineage: Eukaryota > Metazoa > Mollusca > Bivalvia > Unionida > Margaritiferidae > Margaritifera > Margaritifera margaritifera. The sequence goes on along the minus strand of JAQPZY010000692.1, from coordinate 278,057 downwards.
GATTAGTTCTGTTTGTGTTATACGGCAAAGCAATACAAATAGGATATTTAGTGCCGAGGCACTAACTCATGTTATTTACATCTACGTGCAGCAATTGGTTATATGTAAGTCAACTGAAAATTGAATCTCCATCTAAATGCCTTTTAACAGAAACTTACTATATAGGGATGTGCGTCTGCTTTCACGCCTGACAGGTTTTGACATAGCTATAACCTTTTTTCTTGACCAACATGCGCTTGAAGAACAAAGCCTAGACAATAACATGTATCTTAGAATGCAAAGAAACCTATTAGGCATTATTACGTTTTGGTTTTGCATGTTTACTGTAGTTTTCCTGCCTTGGCATCGTGAAAATAAAAAAAATAAAAAATAAAAAAAAAAAAAATACTGTCTTTTAAAAATACTAAGATAATTCCTTATTGATTTCATTTTTTATTACTTAATATTAGTCTGGAAAGTAAGCATAAAAAGTATTATTCTTTAAAAACAAATCCAACTTTTGGCAAAATTTCGGATTAAAAGCAAACCAACCAACAAACAAAAACTTATATTTTTTTAGTTATTTACTAGCGTATGTTAATGTGTTAAGTACCTGTAGTCCGAAGATTTTCAGGAGAGCAGTTGTTTTCTGTTTAACATTTACGTAATTTCTCAAGTTCACTAAATATGTTCTCGTTTGTTGAATAAGTGTGTTTTATGTTTACTGGCTGTCTCTGATAGACATCATACCCGTGTGCTGTCATCGCATTCAGAGTTTCCCAGCCTATTACATCAATAGTGCAGCTAGTAAATTCAGTGTCAACAATTCCTATCTTTATAAACAAGCTCCCTTATGTCAACATAATGTCTTTCACATGGTGTCAGCTATAGTGTACGTTTAACCATCCCAGTTTAGTTACAGTTTTTAGATTACAATTTATACAAAAATCAATATACATATAGCAAATTCATCTACTACAAGGTACTGACAAATTAATTATTCTCTGGGGGTTTTGATCGAAGGATGCGATTTTGTTTTGACCTGATATTTTGTTGTTTTTGTTTTATCTCAAGATAAATTTTTTTCTTCCAATAATATGATGAATATAATATGGTGGTATTTTGCTATAAATCAAAGTAAGATATGTTTTCCAGCTATTGACAGACGGAAATTTAAAACAATTGTCACATGCCCCTGCCCCAGAACATTAAATTGTTGGTCCCTAATATAATTGTGCTATAGCGTGGTACGTATCGCTGTATGTTCCAAATACCGCGGTAAACCGCGCTACAAAATTTGTCGTGATACCCAGCTCTAGTTATTATCGTGAGTTACAATTATACAACATACAGAGGGTGTATATATATATATATATATATATATATATATATATATATATATATATATATATATATATATATATATTTCAGAATGCTAGCTCTCCAAGGGGTTAGGTCAGTGACGTTTGGTTGTAAGTTGTACTACTAATAGAGATGCATGCGGTTATCAGCGAAGTCACAGAAGCATGAAATATAGATCAAAGTGATCTATTTTTGCAATAAGGGTGAAATAATTATCAAGATGCTTCACTTCATCAAGTTTTGTGAGTCTATGCAGAAAGGTTTGCAAATAGCATGCAAGAGCCTAACAAGTTTACCAAAGTCAGGCAAAGGTGAAATATGAGTCACAGTGACGTTTCATTTATCTTAAGGATGTGGCACTAACATAGGTGCACTAGCTGAAACCAATTAATTGTGCGCAGATAACGCAGCGCGGAACTTGATAGATTTTCCATTGACGCTTTTCTCTTGACCTGGTAGCGAAATTTAGCGAAGATGGAAATTATACTCTTAATGCATGCCCTTCAACAACTTTCTCCAAAAAGCCAAGGGAAATTACTAATCAATATTTATTTTGATTTGATATTTAAATTTCTGATCCGTGTATTACAATGGCATTATATTTCATCTTGGACTTCAGGTTTGTATTATCACATTGATGTCAAGTCTATACTTTACTTGCTTCTAAAAATTGTGATTATTTCATGTTTGTATTCAGTAATTATGTTTAGCTATTCCTCTTTTTACATAATATTTAAAATATCACTTTTAAAAGTGTTTGTCACTTTATTAAAAGGTATATTCACTCGCAAATCAAAACTTTGCGAAATTTAGGCCTGGTTAGCAATGCAGGTACTTGCTCTTTCCATGGCAATGTACTACTAGCTGCGATAGAATACTTGCAATGTAGGGCCACACTTAAACAGAAGTAGGTTATTTAGTTCCAAGGCAGCTTGGGGTAAAGTGCTTTGCCCAGGAACACGCCAATGTAACCGACCCAGGCTGATACTATGGCATGATTCCAAACCGCAGCCTTTTGGTAGCGTATCCAGAGAGCTAACAACTGAGCCACTGCAGCTTCTACAATCCGATCGTACATTCATTTCTTTCTTCCCCGCCACAGTTATCTACAAAATAAAACACATATCACTTTTGACAGTATACAAAAGCCCCTTTTTCAATGTACATGTAAAATGATTGTTTTACTTTATTGTTCACAATAAGTTTTTAACTATCGATAATTAAAAACTGCCCCGACTAACAGTTCTTTCCGAAAAACTTCACCTTAATTAACAACAAGTGTACCTTGCCTGCGTAAATTATATGTATGTTTGTGCAGATAACATTTTTCCTTTTAATTAGGTTTCCCTCCTTCTCGAAGGGACACAAAACTTTGACAAACATAAAAGGATTTTAATTATAATTATTTTTTCTCCGAGATTCTGGCACAGCCTAATTAAATTATTGGCCAATAGTGAATTGGCACAAAGAGTACATTGATTATGCACACTGATTGTTCAAACTCTGTGCACTTAACAGTTTCTCAAATTATTTTCATTCATTTTTTTTAAACTAGAAGTTATATCACCAGAACATGATAACATACGGGTGAGATTTATATATGCAACAAGAATATACAGTATTCCAAAATCGGTCTTTGTGTATCAAGAAGTACTTATAAATCATGCAATTTCTACATACGTGTTGGAGGTGGTTTTATGTAAGTCAACTGAAAATTGAAACTTCATCTTTATGGCTTTGAATGTAAACTTACTATACAGGGATTTGTGTCTGCTTTAACGCCGGACAGGTTTTGACACAGCAATGACCTTATTTCTTGACCAACTTGACATGAAGAACAAAGCCTACAGAATAAAATGTATCTTAAAATACAAAGAAACCTATGAGGCATTATTACATTTTGGTTTTGCGTGTTTACTGTAGTTTTCATGCCTTGGCTTCGTAAAAAAAAATTTAAAAAAATCAATAAAATCTGTTTTAAAATTGCAATTTTATCCTTGTTCATTTCAAGTTTTAATTGACAGACTTTAATATTAGTCTGTTAAGTAAGCATAAAAAGTATAATTCTTTAAAATGAAATCTGAATGTTGGGCTGAAGAATTTATATAGTCCATGTTACTAATGCGCAAATTTTAATTATTCATAAACTAGTGAAACATAAACTTCAGTCTGAAAATGTAATAGTGCGTGTTTGTTCATTTTATAGAAGTGTTATTTGCTATTCTACTTGTATAATGCTCCCAGCTTTAAACTGCCGATAAGTGTCAAAACAAATTATATAACACTGGTGATTTCATAACTAATCTAAGAGGTCAAGGCTGGTGCGTGTTTGCTCATTTTATAGAAGTGTTGTTTGCTATTCTACTTGTATAATGCTCCCAGCTTTAGACTGCAGATAAGTGTCAAAACAAATTATATAACACTGGTGTTTTCAGAACTAATCTAAGAGGTCAAGGCTGGTGCGTGTTTGTTCATTTTATAGAAGTGTTATTTGCTACTCTACTTGGATAATGCTCCCAGCTTTAAACTGCTGATAAGTGTCAAAACAAATTATATAACACTGGTCATTTCAGAACTACTCTAAGAGGTGAAGGCTGTTCCCCAAGGTATTGACATAACGTTTCCATAGTTACGCACTGGGGAGATACAGCAATCTCCCTCATGTACAGTTACAAAAGGTAAAATAGTGCTCAAGATAGCTGGATTGTCTGCATTTTTGTATTGCAGAGATAAAATGAGTAATAAATTGGTACACGACAGCTAGGCAGAACAAAATGAAGTTACCTTTTTCGAAAGGAAAGTGTTTGTCAATAAAAAATGACATGTTAAATTATATGAACAGCAGTGAAGGATCTTACGAGTTTCTGTTTGAACTGAAATATATTAAACGAGTTGAATGATTAAGGGCTCGCAATTTTTTAAAATATTCAACGTATTTCATAACTTTCATCTGAAATAATCTCAAATATAAGATTATATTATATATAAATACTAATGTTACTCAATAATGACAGCAAAAATAAAAAAAAATGACTTTAAATTGCTTTCGGATGTTTTGGTCATTACACCTTCACATTATATATCGTCATGCCATCATTCGTTATGTCATTGGGTGTTATCAAACGTGTGTAATATTGGAATATAACACAGTGACCGTTTGGTGAACTCATATGTTTCAAGCAGATTATACACATAAATGAAACAACGAATGTATTTACATAGACTTCGTAATTATTATTTTCTTTGCCAGGCCCTTTCTTTAAAACGTCAAGATGCAACGTCATTATGTCAGAAATGTCCAAACAGATCACAGGTTCAAAATGATGTCATGACGTGATCGTACGTGTCGTTTTATTCATTTCAAATCGAAGTTTCGTGTCAATCCCATTATAGAGGAAGATGATATACCGTAGTATTCGACCGTTGCTAACGATCACGGTAGAGAGGTTAATGCAGTTAATAATTCTATTTATTGCACGAATTTTTCCTAGCATTATCATAACAGTCGTTTATATAAAAATAACGAATAACCCGAAACTATGCCGCAACAACGTTTCCATCATTTTATATTTAATAGAAAGCATGCATTGATTATTGTTCCTGTCGCCATCTGTAGACAGAAAACGGGGTAGAAATTCATTTAGTCTGCCAGTGATTGAAGTTTCCTATTCGACTTTCCATTCATCACATCTAAGGTTCGTTACATAAAAATATTAATAATAACAATGCCCTCTTCTAGCAATCAGCTGATCATTGGAAATATTTCAACTTCGCCCCCCACCCCAACCCCTTTTCCAATCACCACTCACCCCCCCCACACACACACACAGAGGTAGACTGAAGCATGTGTTTGAAGAAAGGCTAAGAATCTTATATAAAGAAGAATCTTTACGTAAACCTCAGACAAGTACAAATTTATCAGAAATAACGTTTAGTCTCAACGGCTATCAGAAAACAGAGATCTGCCAATAAAACAAAACAAGATTTAAAAAACGTTCAACCTATCAAAAACAATTGTTTCCTACACCGTCATTTTTGACATGAATTGTCGACAACCAGCAAAAACAACAATGTTTTTTATCTCCTTTTATCAAATAAAAGTCCTAATTTTCAAACATGAGTGTTTCTTTCACTGTGATATCAGTGTTTCACAACCAGTGAGTGTGTTATATCAAAATAGCATAACAGTTCCCAGATTTTATCTCAGGTATACACGGTATTTACATGTATGTGTAATTTACCCCAATGTCCATTTCCATTCGCACGTTTTTTCTGACAATAGTCAAGCAAACTGCGATTTGAGCAAAACTACACAGTCTCCATCCCTAATTAATATGAGTCACATTTTGTTTCCGTGGCCCCTGTCGTCCTGGTGGCTAACTTAAAAATTCAGAGTATATCCAACTAAAGACTTGTAAACTCCATGGATTAATAGAGTCCAGGGTTTGTATGGTGTTTGTGTACTGACTAATTACGGATATTGCAAAATTTAATGCACCACACTTAATGCCAGCTTTAAGGACATATAAAGTAGTAAATTATATATCATAAAGCAGTGTCACCCATCATGCAATGAACGGCGATTTAATGCGAATAGGCAATGTCTGAGGCAATCTTAATATCAAAACACAACAGGCGACTTTCGGATTGCAAATAGTTTTCGTTGCTTGCAAATATAGCAGTGATTAATTAATAATATGTAAAAGGACATTTGTAACTAGCATTTCTGTAGGTTTAGAAGAGTGGAAAGTACTACCTAAAACATCTATTGTTTTCTCAATTTAATTATTTAGTATAAGACAAAACAAAAACACAAAAAACAAAACAGAAATTATAGTTCATTTTAAAGAGCGGCAATCAGTTACAATGTACAGTTATTGTTTGAATTGGTCTATATATATGGTTCACAGTAAATTGCCGTTCCCTTTACTATTACAGAAGTTTACTTCAAAATACTACATAGCTGTCCATAATAGTTTGACTTCATGAATTGTTCTGAGAATCAAATTCCGTGCTTTTGCGAAAGAAAAATGTCTTTTTCATCAGTTTATGAATTCGTGTATATGCTTTTGTTTGTGTTGAGGTACTGTTGTCTTCATAGACGGATAATTTTTCGTTGGGTCTGTATATTCGAAGTTAGCGGCAACTACAGAATCCATGAAAACTTGTACCAAATGAATACTAGTCAATTCAGAACAAGTATTCTCGTCAGGTGTTATGGGAAAACTCTTAGCACTTGCTCAGGTCTTTTTGATATACTACAAATTATTTATAGCCACGTTGTTCATCTATTAATATTAAGAGAGAGAGAGAGAGATCAGAGAGATCAGAGAGAGAGAGAGAGAGAGAGAGAGAGAGAGAGAGAGTTCTGTGTTATGGGCAGGCATGAGGAATACGCAGAAATGCGTACAAATATCTTGAGATGAACATAGATGACACGTCTTCCTTTTGCTCCATACTTTTTGATGATCTCAAAGGACCCCCAATTTTAAGTAAAATCATGATCTCTATATTTGGTTTGGAAATTAAAATGTCTATTGGAAAAAATTAATGATATGAATCTTATTCGTATCGACAAGTAAACCCTTAAACAGATTATTCATGGCGTATATATTATTTTGTGTCTAAAATAAAACCTTTTGTAGTTAATGCTTTGTTTGGTACAATAACGTGCTGACTAAATGTACAATAATCATGTCTCTACGGTATATTTTCTTTCTTTTCTTTTTTTATGAACGTATCCACATTGCTTAGGAAACCCTTGTAAGAGAATTATACAATCACAGCTGTAACTAGTTGATCATCCATAGAGACGTCTGTGTGTTAGCATATTTGGATGGGAACACTTGTTATTCATTTATGGAGATGCAATTTTGTTGTCAGATGACAAATGAAGTTTAACTTGAAAAGAGCACAAAGTAATGAAAGAGACATTGCCAACTGTTTACAAAACGCCTAAACTGTATCCACGGTCTGTTTTTTCTAGATGACGGAAGTGATTCAAATTATATGAAAATGTTAATTTTGAAACAATATGAGCGTATATACTTATTATTGTCACAAAAGTTCCAAATTTGATTTTTTTAAATTAATATCCAGGCTTTATTAACCAGGTATGTTAATTTAATAGCAAAAAAAGAAAAGAAAAATAACCAAAGAAAAATCGTTATATGGACCTTTTAAACAAGCGAAATGTATCAATCACAATTATATAATATGCAGATAAACATAATCCTTTTTCAAATGGCTTATCTACAAGCGTTTAGTTATTACTGGCTTATTTTGATGGTTCAACGATTCACATTAGCACATGGTCTGTCTTATCTGTGTCGGCGCACGGGTCAAGTGTTGATTTAACCCAGCGTGTCCTTGGCAGATTTACTCACCAATAAGCCTACAGCAGTAATTGCTAACCGTAAATAGTCTGGCTCAGCGCGTGTCAGGAACTTATCAGCTACAATATATTTCCAAGTTTGAAGCGAGTTTCGGTTTTATGGAGTTTTATTTAGTTTTATTCAATACAAGTTGTCCCGGCAGGTTTTATGGGAAAACTCTTAGCACTTGCTCAAGGCTTTGTTGTTATACAACACAATACGTATAGCCCCGTTGTACATGGATTAGTATTATGAGATAGAAAGAGTTCTGTGTTGTGTTATGCTTAGACAGGAGGAGTCCGCGGAAATGCGTACAAATATTTTGAGATGAACATAGATGACACTTCTTACTTTTCCGCCATACATTTATGATGATCTCAAAGAACACCCAATTTTATGTAAAATTATGATCTCTGTATATGGTTTGGGAATTAAAATGTCTATTGTAGAAATAAATTACATGATTTTTAGTTGTATAGACAAGTAAACCCTTAAACAGATTAATAATGGGTTATATATTATTTTTTTTATATAAAATACAACTTTTTTTATAGTTAATGCTTTGTTTGTTACAATAACGTGCTTACTAAATTTAGAATAATCATGTCTCTATGGTATGTTTTCTTTCTTTTATTTTCTTTTATGCACGTATCCATATTGCTTTGGAATCGCTAATAAGAGAATTACACAATCCCAGCTGTAAGTAGCTGATCTTCTGTGGAGAGGTATGTGTGCCAGCATATTTGGATGGGAACACTTGTTATTCATGTATGGAGATGAACTTTTGTTGTCAGATGATATGGAATGACAAATCAAGTTTAGCTTAAATAGAGCACAAATTAATTAATGAGCCATTGCCAACTGTTTATAAAACGCCTAAATTTATCATCGGTCCGTTTTTATAGCTGACGAGAACTGTTAAAATTATATGAAAATGTAGGAGCGTATATACTTATTATTGTCATAAAAGTTCCGAATTTCATTTATTTATTTTTTTATTAATACCCGGGCTTTATTAACCAGTTATGTTAATTTAATTCTAAAAAAAATAATAAACAAATAAACAAAATTCGTTATATGGATATTGTATACAAACTAAAAGAATCAATCACAGTTATATAATAAGCAGATTAACATACTCTTTTTTAAATGTCTTATCTACAAGCGTTTAGTTATTAATAATTCACCTTAAAAGCTGGCTAGTTTTGATGGTGCAAGGACTTCACATTAGATCATACTCGGCCTAATCTGTGTCGGCTCACGTGTCAAGTGTTAATTTAACCACGCGTGTCCTTGACACATTTTCTCACCGATAGGGCTACTACAGTAATTGATTACCGTCAGTAATCTGGTCCAGCGCGCGCCAGGAATTTAGCAGCTAAAATACGTTTCCAAGTTTGAAATGTGTTGGGTTTTATGGGGTTTTATTTAGTGTAAAATTGAAATCTAGGATCGAAATTTGTTTCGGTTTTTAAATAGAGGGGTTTTGATTTAATAATAATAAATTAAAACTCGAATCTCGAAAAATACTGATAAAGAATCTGTATATATATATATAACCTTTTTAATTTTATTATCTTTTTTGTTTTTGTTTTTAGAGGCAATGTACATTTCTGTTACGTTGCAGCCTAAATAAATCTAAAACACCCCGTTCCAAACTCTATTATAAAGACAAATGGACATAGTTACTATGCAAAGTTCATAAAGTTTTGGAAGATATAAAGAAAGATCAATATATAGCAAGGAGGAAATTTGATTATGATGATTACACACATTAGACGTGCCTGTCCATGTATTCAAACCTACTCTCTGTTGAAAATTTGAGATTTACTCAATGTATTCTGTCTGTATTGTGTCTCCTCTAGAAAAACAACACGGGAGAAAAATATTATTTGGATACCTTTTTGAAATTTAGCTCTCCTAAATAGTGCACACTTATTTTGTTTTATGAAAAAGTCATGGCGTATAGAAGGCTTAAATCGTTCTCGATATTAAATCTAAAATACCAAAGTTGCTACTACTTGAAAAAAGGGAATAACAATAGAGAAAGATCAGCTCGTGAGTTTATGAATTATATAATATCTGTAGATTATGAGGAACAGATTGTTATCACGTAGAAATTTTGCTGTTCATGAAAATTACATCTGAAATATCAAACAGATGTTTTGATATACGAGCTTATTGATGCACGCTATCATGTACTTCTGAGTACATATATGAACCACGAGGCTGTCACCTTGATGTCTGAAGTATCAATTGACAATAAATATATTACCTCGATTAGGGATAATCATAATGAGTTCGTCCTTTAATTCTTTAATGCTTTGAAGGATTCATGATCCTTTTGGGATTAAAAAATGTTCCAAAATACGCCGAGTGCACTAACTCCCTAAATCTGAACCGTTCATGCAAGGCATAATACTGTTTATTTTCATTTTCATTTTTCAGGATAAAGTGAATCCTCGTTGTCTGTGATGTCAGACTGTCTACAAGTTCATTTAAAAAAAATAATTATGTTAGTTCTTAGTTCTTATTGATGCTTTAGACTGTGTAAGCAGGCCCGCCGTAAAAGAGAAGGGGGGGGGGGGGCAATTGCCCAGGAGTCCGGGGATTTCTAGGACCCGCCGACAAATCAGTTATATAATGAATAAATTAATCTTTGCAGTATATATTAAAATTTGTTCCTTGCAAGAGTTTAAGTTATGATAGATTACAATAGGTTATATATACAAAAAATGAAACTAGTTTTGGGGCCCATGACTGCTCTGCCCAGAGGCCGGGAATTTCTGTTGACGGGTCTGTATCTAAGAATGTCCCGATTGTCCGTTATGTCCCATTTATCCCCATCTACATGTTTTGTGTAATAAATATGTTCGTCCTTTGTTTTAATTGATATTTCAGACTATTTGTGTAAATAAATGTTTTGGTCGAACGGCGCGTCCTCAGTTTCAATTCATTGTTTAGACTATTTGTGTAAATATGACCTGATTGCCCGCAATGAACCATTGCTTACAGTCTCTATGTTTCTGTAAATTATTATGTGCGTCTTTCGTTTTACATGGTACTGCGGACCATCAGTGTAGACATGTGCATTCAATAATGATGTATAATTTAACAAACACACTTCTTTTTTAAGAAATATTATATAAAATTAACAGAATCCAAATAGAATAAACGCAATAATAATTAACAAAAAGGAATCAGCTTGAGATACCATTAATGATATGATGATCTCATATTTTCTGGAATAGGTTGATAGTGTAAATTTAATCACACCCGAACTATCAAAAAAGACATGTTCATACATGTGATTATTTATGCAATACATGTATGTAAAAGTATGTAACAACCAGGCTGCCACCTTGCTGAATGAATTAGCAATTAACAATTGATGTAGTACCTAGGGAAGGGATAATCATTGTGCAATCATCATTTGTTTCTGGAAAGGGTCAAGGATCTGTCCACGATTAAACAACGAAACACTATTACATATGTTTGCACTAACTACCTGAGTCTGACTATTCATGCACGGCCTCATTATGTTTTAGTTTTAAATTTCATTTTACAAGTTAAAACGAGTTCCAACTGTTCATGTATAACATTGTCCGCCGTCTCCGTGTTTATGTTAATAGTATGTGTCCTTAGTTTGTATTGATAGTTCAGACTAGATGTGTAAATATATCCTCATTGTCCACGATGTACCAATGTCCACAGTCTCCATTTCTGTGTTAGTAGTGTCCGTCCGTTAATAGTGTATGTCCTTAGTTTGTATTGATGGTTCAGACAAGATGTGTAAACATGTCCTCGTTGTCCATGATGTACCAATGTCCACAGTCTCCATGACTTTGTCAACAGTGTAAGTCCGCAGTTTGTATTGACAGTTCAGACAAGATGTGTAAACATGTCCTCGTTGTCCATGATGTCCACAGTCTCTGTGCTTGGGTCAGTAGTTACGTGCATCTTTTGCCTGTATTGATAGCTCTTTGTATTTGCATACAGATTTCCTCTTCGACCATGATGTACCATTTTCCATATTCTTCATGCTTTTTGAAAATATGTATTGTCTTATGTTTTAAGTATGGTACAGACCATCAGTGTAAAAGCGTGCGTTACATTCTTAGATCTTATTTAACTAGCAAACGTTATATAAAATATCTATTATGAAACAAATAATAGAATCGAAATAAAGCAAAGTCAGTAATAATACCAAAAAAATCAGTTTCAGATTTCATAAATTATATGATGGTTTCAGATTTTGTAGAATAGGTTGGCGTCATCTATAAATTGTTCTTGATAGTATCAATTTACGCACACCTGCAATAGCACAATACACATTTTGATACACGAACTTATTTACCAACTCCGTCATGTGCTTCTGTCTAGACACATTTATAAACTGTGTGGAATCACCAGGCTGCCACATTGCTGTATGAAGTAACAATTACCAATTAACGACTGATACATTACATAGAGAAGAGATAATCACATTGTGGTCGTTTTTTGATTTTGGAAACGGTTAAAGATCTGTATGGGATGCAAAAACGAACCACAATTACGTCTGAGTGCACTAATCCTTAGAGTGTGAACCGTTCATGTACGGATTAACACTGTTTCTCTTCATTTTCATTTTGCTAGATAATGGGAGTTCCAGTTGTCCATGACGTCCCATTGTCTACAGTTTCCATGATTTGGTCAATAGTTGTGTGTGTCCTTAGTTTGAATGGATAGTACAGACCATTTGTGTAAACGTGTGCGTCCTCGCTTGCATTGCGAAATTTCATATTCCTTAGAATCAATCATACAGTATCCTCCTCGATGCATCATCTTTTACTATAAATTTACTGCCAGAAAATGTATCTCTTTTCACTCCAAGATAGCCAGAACAAATGTCCTCGGTACGGGGCTCCATACCCGAGTCCTCGATTTCCACCAAATACAAGAATATGTGTGTGTGAGTGTGTGTGTGTGTGTGTGTGTGTGAATTTCTTGGATTTGGTTTTCATGTAGATTCTTTGTGGCAAAATTATCAACAGTAAATACAAAGACATGACCACCAAAACTTTATACGTGCACGAGAAACCCATTTTATTAAAAGTGCGCTACAAATAGTGATGAATACGACTTCTGTACTTCCCTGCGAAGTAGAAATTCGTCGCACTTTATCTACTCTTCATACATACCATGAGGTGCGTATAGCAAGTTGACTACACCAACAAAAATGTACGTGACTAGAAAAGTGTTGGATTCGACAGGTGGCGGACTGTGCCAAAAACGTCGTTTGCGACTGATGAAACAAGGAAAAAAAACATGAACTTTTTATTTTTATTTTTAATGTAACTATTTTTTTAAACATAAAAAAATAAAAATAAACGTGCAACAGTTCACACTTCTGGTCAGACATTTATAAAGAGTCATTCGAAAATACTGCAAGCTGAGGGATTTTTCTTGTTATTTCTTGCGATTCTTTATTGGTTGTATCGGAGACTAACATATGTGTGTTATTTGCTGTCCCTGATTTTATCTAAATGCGGACTTTCATTTTTGTAACTGCGGACTGGAAACATATTTGTTGCCAAGTTTATGGAGTCATCCTGTTTGATTCTGTTTTTCCACATATTGAGGAGAGAGAGAGAGAGAGAGAGAGAGAGAGAGAGAGAGAGAAAGAGGTACCATTACTTGTTACTTGGGTTCTTAGCTACAATCCAGGTGGCCGACAAATTATAAACTCTCTAACATGTTTCACGTAGATAATAAGTTTTCTTCTAAAGAAAGATGAAAATGATTTCAGATTGTTAAACGTATTAAAATTTAATGTATTTAATGCCCGTCCAATGCATATTTATGAGCTCAATTTCACACTCAACGATTTTCTTTAACGCATTTCCTTCTTTGATTCTATACCGGTTGAAAAATGATCTAACAAAGCTATTAGTGTTTATATCCACCCATATGATGTCTTTTCATTTCACAGATTATTTGCGTAGATTGAACGTTATGTTATACGTGCATAAATTTGTAAAGCATTATATATTATGAATGCCTACATGAGCAAACACGCATAAGAAAAGGAAAGCGACGAGCATATTAAGAAAGGTGATTATTATCTGAGTCCTGTAATTTGAAAATCTTCATATAAAAAAGTCTTCTCCTGTTGTATCATGGGATATATTCCCTCTCTTTGGTATAGAATTTGTACCTTACAGTAATTATTCATGTGTAACTAAACTTTTTACAAAATTAATCATGAAAAGTCTGCAGTTAAATTCACTCATCAAAGTTTCTTGCGTAACTTTGCTGTCAAGTTGGCACGAGTGACCAATGAAATGGAGGGGATACAAACTGAAATGGAAGAAGAAAAGTTGGTCAATGGTTTAAAAAATGTTTGGCATATGCATAATCTCTGTACTATATCAGAACTTGGGAAAAATATATTATAAATGTTTTTGTGATTCTGCATAATAATGTTGGACAAGAAGGCATGATGGATGGACGCAATGGCAAAACGGAGGACAGATGGTTAGAGAAACGGAGGTTTTCAAAATAACCTTGTAGACGCCTAAGGAAATAGTCAATAATCATGATAAACAACATAATAATTATTTCTTACATCCAGACAATAATTCGATTGAAAGATTGATTAAAAGGACAAATTGCATATTTTCTCAAAAAACTTACAACGATTGTTTTTCTACTGAGCAAGCGTGTTTTCTTGTCTGTATAATGGTTATAAGCATGCACATGGAGAGTAAAGGTATAAATGCTAATGACTACAGTATAAGTCTTACGAGTTACAATCAGAGTTGTTTTTTTTAAATACAAGTCTGCTATTCCTATTAAGCTTTAAATTGTAGAAACCTTATCATTTTGGTGTATGGATTAGTCATTGCTAGTAAATTCAAGTCGTATTAGTCTTAAAATGGTCTGGAACTTCGACCGACTGCGTCAAACGCAAAAAACCCGCAGCATTCCATACCAACATGACGGCCATATTTTCGCTAGCCAAGGTAAAGTATTAATCGGTCCACTTCGTTACACATCTACCCTTGGCACATGTAGTTAGCCAAAAAAGTGTTTTGAACAATTGCTCTCGTATGAATGAAAAGTTACTAATCAGAAAGCTTGTTTCTTGACCTGATAGGTTTTCAATATGGTGACTTCCATGATGTCCACGTGCCTTGACTTAAAAAAAAACGTATGAAAGATTTAAATTGGTGAAATTCCGACGAGACATGTGTCGTTGTCTACCGAGGCTGCTATGATTATTTCTAACTGTCTTCCTAGGTAAATGTATCTGCAGTACACAATTCGGACGCTGTGTCTTGCAACTACATTGGCCGTCTCTATCAGCGTTCCTTGAACGCTAAAATGTGAGTAGTAGAGGTGGGGTATTGAGTTACGGGGGGCACTTGAGGTACCAACGGAAATTGAACATGGTGGGGTCTATCGGGGTACCAACGGGAATTGAACATGATGGGGCCTATCGGGGTACCAACGGGAAATGAACATGGTGGGGCCTATCGGGGTACCAGCGGGAAATGAACATGGTAGGGTCTATCGGGGTACAAACGGAAATGGAACATGGCAATCATGGAAAAATTAATCTTTTCTTGAAAAATGGTTGGCCCTGAAAAGGGCCGTTGGTTTTTTTTTTTTGGTTTAACAGAAGACATCTCCTGGAGGGTCTTCTTTTCCTGAGACTTCGTCGGACTTCAGGTCCGTAGATGAACACCCGCAGATGGGTCTACGAGAACTTAACATGGGAATAGTTATCTTCTGTCCAATACTTAGTTATCTACTATCCAATTACTTAGTTATCTACTATCCAATCCTTAGTTATCTACTATCCAATACCCCATACACACTATCCCAAACGCCCTGTGTGCTGTCTGAAAACCCCAAACCTACTATCAGATGAAAAGGGTATGACGAAGGGATGAAATCACACAAACATACTATTCAACACCCACTTTTTGATTACTATCCAACACTCACTTTTTGATTACTATCCAACACACACGTTTTTATTACTATCCAACACACACTTTTTGATTACTATCCAACACCCACTTTTTGACTACTATCCAACACCCATTTTGTTATTACTATCCAACATCCACTTTTTGATTACTATCCAACACCGACTTTTTGATTACTATCCAACACCCACTTTTTGATTACTATCCAACACAAGGTGCGAGTTATCAGACGGGTCAACGGTGGTAGCTCAACTGGGGAATGAGTCGCTTTATATGCTTTAAACACGGACGTGAAGGAAAACATCCCTCACACCTTAAAAAAACATCAACCACACTACCGGCGTCTGACGTCATCCCTATGAAGTCATTCTATGCTTCGCGGATTCTGCACTCCATTACCCCTACCAAAGAAACACACAAACCCAGTACGCGGACCTAAAAGAAACACATTTTTTTTTATCAAACACAATCACACACTATACAAACACACACCACACAACCCTTGTTTTAAAATTTTATATTTTTTATCAAACACACACCACACCATCCTTTTTTAAAAATGTTATATTTTTTATCAAACGCACACCACACCATCCCATTTTTAAATTTTTATTTTTTATCAAACACACTCACACACTCTCTATACAAACATGTTTTGGGAAAGGGAATTTTTTTGAAGTGGGTAAAGACAAAACACACAAACATACAAACACAAAAATATTTTGTCAAGGTAATGTAAGAGCAGTTATCTTTTCTAGAGATCTGGGTGGCCTTGAAAAGGACCGTTTGGGTTAAGAAGTTGTTTTGTTTTAACTTCTAGTAGCAGCAGCAGTGGCGGCAGCCGCAGCAGGGCGGCCACGTTTTGCCACGGGTCTCGTGGGTGTAGGACAAGCTCTCTTTCTGGTAAAAGAGAAGGCAAACTCATCACAATCCATCTTACAGGTGACTTCTCCGTCTGGTAGTTTCAGCTGCTGCAAGAGTTGTTGTTGTTTTTGTTGTTGTAGCTGATGTTGTTGTCTTTACTGCTGTTGCTGCTGCAGTCTTTGTCTCTCCTCCCATTCTGTTCTGTCCCTGATGATTTCTTCTCTCAGGACTCCTTCCACCAGATCTTGAGA
The DNA here is from genome assembly GCA_029931535.1 of Margaritifera margaritifera. Classification (NCBI taxonomy): domain Eukaryota; kingdom Metazoa; phylum Mollusca; class Bivalvia; order Unionida; family Margaritiferidae; genus Margaritifera; species Margaritifera margaritifera. The sequence continues at coordinate 261,251 of JAQPZY010000692.1, read as the reverse complement.
TATTTGTAGGACGATCATCGTCTTTCTCTCCGGGTTGTTCAGAAGCAAATGATGCCTGACCCTCTGCATGTTCACCATGGCTTTGTTCAACTTGCTAATTTTTGCGGTCATGTTGTTGAGATCCTGACGAGTCAACGAAAGTGACTGCACTGGCCAACGCACAGCTTTATATTCTTTAAGCGCGGACGCGATGGAAAACATGGTTCAGATCGATAGTGAGAAATGGACAGAGTTGTTGACTACAGATCGATAGAATGAGAGATAGAGCCTATTCATTGTTCTTTTTTTTTCAAATAAAATAAACCACACAACACCATTTTTTTTCTCAAAAAATCAACATTTTTTAATAACAAGAAGCTTCTTTCACATAAAATGCAAACTAACAACGAACAAGATTAAACAGGAACGTATTTACAGGGTTGACAACGTTGGGAAGGCAAACTGAACTTCCACTGTTCTGCATCATTCTGATGCACACTACGTTTCTGAGCTAAAGACAAGAGATAACCATAATGTTCACAAAACCATCGTTCTACTTTAGCATCGTTTCGAGCATACTTCCTATCAAAGCAAGTCACTAAATGTTCTAAGGAATATCCGAGACTGCGTTGATGAAGAAAATGTACACAATATTGTCCGCACACCATAGAATCCGATCCTTGTAATCGGACATTATTGAATCGAGTGGAGACTGCATTTCTTCTCATAAAGTCAATGATGTCGTCTTCCAAAGGAGGTAATCCATAAGAATATAAATATTCCACACAATGATCGTTGGGAAAGTACACGGCTACCCAATGGGTTCCTGGTCGATGACTTGTCGTCGGTATTGATGACATAGGCATGAACGTCTTTAGGTTTGCGATGGGGTATTTCATCTTTAGCACACACCAGAGGATTCCAAGAAGTGTAGGAACTGCGAGTCAACAGGTTATGAAGTTCCCTGGTATCAATTTTTTTCTTCACAGGAAATAATAAGTCATCAATCCACACTTGACTGTAGACTTGAATTGATCTGTTAAGTAATTCCACGAATAATCACGGCGGATAGTCTCTGTACTCTGCTGTAAGAGAGCTTCGATGCGTTTGATCTCTAGAGGAGTGAGTGGAGGTGAAGAATAATCCTGCAAGTCTTTATACCATTGTATCAACACCTTTTCTTCCGAGATCTGAGACCAGGCGTCCTCCAAATATTCGTCCAAATTTTCTTCGGCCGTCATCATCAAACATTTGTCGTGTTGTTTCTGACTGGGATGATCGATTTGACATCCATGACAATGTTCTCGGGTCAGGGTGTTAATTCTTTCAACCAATTTATTCACATAACAGGAGACTAAATGTTTTTCTTGTTCAGGCCATCGACAAGCCATAAATCCAGTCAACTTGGGAACACTATTTTTCTCTTCTTCTTATAGGGGTTCTGAATGAATCACCTCGTCATCATCACTGGTAGTTTGTGACTGCTGCTGTGCTTCACAAGATCTCTCATCTTCTATCTCCATAGGTTCTTCTTCGTGTTGCATCTTTTTTTCTTCTAACAGTCTAGAATCACTTCTCTCAAACTGTTGATCTCTAGAGTATTATCAAATTCTGCATGCAAGACGACGTTTACCGTGTGAGGTAGAGGTTCTGCAAACTGAAGTTCCACACGAATTTGGCCTGATTTTATAGGGTGGAAATGTCCTTCGTCGCTGACTTGGTCAGGAGTGAAATCAAATCCCCACAACGCATATCCTCCTGCATAGCCCTCGTACCAAATGCCGTGGCTGGTGTTGGTGCCTAACTGTCCTGTGGCTTCATACAGGGCCAAGTAAGATCGCAAGTAATAATTTCGGGTTGCCAAAGTTAGGTTCGAAAGGTCTGGTACACAATGTCTTGCCATCTCGACTGACTTCTATCTTGGAGATGTTTTAGTGTTTAAACTCGAACGGATTTTCGTTGTGGACTCCGTTGAAGGCTGCATTACTGACGATGCCAATCAGCAAACGTTTGGGGAGCTGTCCTTGGAAGACGTAAGATTTTCTTTCGACGCTTGTTAAATCCCTCATTATGCGGGTCTACTGGATCATCACCGGCCGGCGCTACAGCCAAGTCTGTGTCGTTGAACATTTCCGAAGTGTCAGGTTTCCAGACCACGCAAACATCCAGATGAGTATTCTTGGCAACTTTTCCGTACGACAAGAGATTTTCCAAGTAAGCACGGTAAGGGTAAGTATCCATGCTGCTGCTGAACAGCTTGTTATTCAAGTACAAATCCACTTCGCTGAAAAAGGAATGCATGAAATTATTGACGGGTGCCACTCGGGAAGTGTCCCCAGGATCGGTGTTGTCCGTTTTGATCACCTTGAGTTTCAGGTACAAGTGACTGTTATTCAGATCGATGTAATCTTCGGTTTGTCCTTTGATTTCAAATTCGATAGGAGCTGAAGCTGTCAAAGACGATACAGGATGAAATTCCGCCCATTGGGATTCTTGCATCGTCATCATGGTGGGGGGTATAGTAAACAGATCCAGTTCTGACTTTATACATTCGCAAGAATCTCGGTGCATCATTTTCAAGGGCTTAGTAATCAAACACGTCTAATTATCTGATCGTTCTTCTTTTCTTATTCTTTTTTGGAACACCGTGTGTTTTATGAACTCTGAAGGGAGGTCGACGTCGTCTCTTTCTGCCTTGTCCTTGCTGTGGAGTGAAGGAAGAAGTAATGCCAGGACCAGAAGCATCAAGTGCATTTATAGGAGTCTCTCGGCGAGCCAAAAGATCGTTGCCAGTTTGCAGCAACACATTTTTTCCTGCTCTCATAAAGGCTTCTTTGGGATTTTGTTTGTCGATGAGGACGTTTTGCAAAAATTCTTTTCCTTGCGTCAAAGCCGCATCTTTTAAAGCATGCAATCCTCGAGTCACCATAGGTTTTAAAATAGGGGCTACCGTCCGAAAAGCCGATTTTAACATATCTCTTAAACCATGTCCTCGTTGTCGAGCCACTCCGTGGTACACTGATACATTTTTGATGTTACAATTCGCTGGAGAACCTTTTTCGAAAATGTAGTTTCACCGTGACTTTTCCTTTGTCAATGAATGGAACATTTTGTCCCAAATCTCCTTTTATACTAATGTTGACACTGTCAAAATACGATTCGCTGACTGGAAGATAATGAGGGTGTACACATTCACTGTGAACGTGATACGTGTTTCCACCTTCTTCGTACGCACCAACAGCAGAATCCACTTTAAAAGGAATGACTCTCAGTAACGGAGCGGCTGTGTTTCCCACCACGTTGTACTCCACCACATCCGAGTACACAAACATTTTATTCAGTCCAACGTTTAATTCGATAGGGTGGCGAAAACCCTTGGAGAATCCTAAGTTGTTTTGGATTTTTATATTGGTAAACATTTTATTTCCACCCAAAATAGCATACAACCTAGGAGAAAAAGTGATGGCCAATATGTTGGCCTCCGAAAATTGCAAGACGATACGGCGTGCCACAGGATGGTAACTGATCTGTACCGATTTCTTGGCTTTCTCTAAAGATTTGGCAAATTGGGCCTCGAAGATGGCTGCAATCGTGTCCACCAAATGGCGTCCACTAAAATAATACCCTTCAGGAATTCTCATGGTATAGCTCGCCAAGGGAGAATTAGTCGTCAATGGAGAACTTTGATCTGGTTCCTTTTTCGATTCGTAAAAGCCAGATTGAAATTTGTCCAAGTGGTCTTGCACTTCCTTGTTCAAGATATCCACGATGAAAGTGTTTTGACCTTTGTCGATGTTTTGGACTTGCGTAGGATGAATGATTTCTACCAAAGCCACTTCCCAATGAGCTTCGTAATCCAATTGGATGGATTGAGGTAATTTAGCCGTGAAACAACATAAAGTGTTGTTGGGAAACACGTCCATGGAACTGTCACTCGGTAAAGTTAAATAAAATTGGTCATTCATAGTAGTTCCAAAGTTTTGCTTTCCGAGGAGTCACTTGAGTGTACAGGAGAATGATGTTCAAACGGTTCCAAACGAGGAGTGGTATTATGGTGACTGGAAGAAGGTGGACTGGCGTTGGTCGTACTACCGTTGCGCTGGTTGTCCGTCGTAAATATCAAGTAGGGACTGGGTAGAAGATAACCGATGCAACTGCTGAGTAAAATGGTCCACAATTGTTTGTCCCCTTGTTGCAAACTCAAATTGTCAATGGCTGCTCCGATGGCACAACAGACCACAAAGACTTGGCAGAAAAAGACGATTTGATTTTTAGGCACACGTTCTCCGCACCACACCCACAAAGGTTGTTATTGTAATTCTTGAAGAGAAGAACTCTGCGAAGGAGTCGAGGTCGTGGTTGTGTTGAATGGCATGTTGGGTTACTTCTTCTTTTTATAGTCGACGACTTGGGAAGTGGCAATCCAAGAATCAAAACTAGGAGGATATCCTTTCCAACGTACTTTGACTTCTTCCACTCGCCGTTTGCCCACTTTGCGTGTTCTTCGTTCGAGAATGCTTTCGATGTCGTACAAGGCGTCTTCTTTTTTGGTCACTCGTTGTAACTCAGGCAAGTAAAATGTTCCTTTGAGCACTTCACCGTGCATGTCTTCCAATTTATAGACGGGAGGATCACGTCCACGCACGGGTGTAGTGACACGAAGCAATTCAGTGGTCCAGTTGGGTAAATAACCTTTGTCAAAAGTACGTTTGGTTTTTCCGATGCGAACCCAATCTCCCGTCTTCAGCCCCAGCAGGGGTTTCTTCTTCTGGTGTCTCCTCTGGGGTGTACCAAACAATCGATCAAACACTGTCACTTCGTTTTCAGGGGTGACCTCTTCGGGGGCACATCCGATGCTTCGATGGTACAATTGATTGTACGCTTTGACCAAACGTGGTAACACGTCGATGTACTTGAGAGTATGTTGATGTGTAAAATATTTCCACATGCGTTCTTTCAAAGTTCTTTGAAAACGTTCCACGACACTTGCTTTGGTTTCAGGATTTTCAGTGGTAAAAAAAGGAATGTGTCTTTGTTTGAATTCTTTTTGAAAAGCTTGGTTTAGAAATTCGTGCCTTTGTCGGTTTGCCATCGTAAAGGGTGACGACCACTTTGTTTCAAGACCAGTTTTAAGGCACGTACCAATTCGGTACTGCTTTTAGAAGTCAAAGGCACGACCCAAGCAAATTTGGAAAACACGTCGATGACACAAAACAAATATTTGTGACCACGATTGTAGGCTGCCAAATGAGAGACGTCGGCTAAATCGGCTTGACATTGATGATCGATGCCCTCCACTTTGGTTGAATTTCTAAACAATTTGCGTCGAATGGGTTTGTGTAACGTGTACGTCGATTGTTCTTGTAACCATCGTCGTACTTCTGGCAAACGTACACTTTTCAATTTACTTTTAGCAGCTCGATACAATTTTTGAACTCCTCCGAAACCAGCAGCATGAAAAGGATTGTAGTAAATGGTGGCTAAAAGTTTCTCCATGGTTTGATTTCTCAATAAGTCACCCACTGTTCGATGCTACTACTACTTTGGGTGTCGTGAGGTTTGGACGAAGTGGATTGACGCGTTCGACGAGCCTCAAGAGTGGGTAGTGAAGAAGGGGTGATGGTAGGTTTCTTCTTGGTGTCTTTTTTCACTTCAGTTTTGCTTTCTTTCTTTTTTTCTTCTGCTGAAGAAGGAGTGGACATCCTCTTATGAACCCAATCTTTCATTTTTTCTCGATGAGGGGTAGGTGAGGGTGTTAACATGTCCGCGGTAATCTTACTAGAGATACCAGCAGACGGAGTTTGAAACACTTCTCGAGGCTCGTCGTCTTCTTCTTCTGTTGTCCCCGAGGCGGTGTCTGTTTTAGTGGTGGCGGGTTTAGGTTCGGTTTTCATCAGGGCTTTGAAATCTCTCAGAGTGTGTGGAGCTGTTTCGTCTACAGATTTTTGGTGAAAGAGTTGCAGACGTTGTAAGAGTTGACCGTACCGTTGCGATTTTTCTGTTTCTGACAAATCGTTTCAATCAATCAAAGCTTGTAATTCTTGTTGTAACTGTGACATCTCTTGGAGATTGGGATTGGGAGGTAAATGAGGTATCCGTTGTTCGTTCCAACGATGAAATTCCATCCATCGTTTGTAAGGAACTAAAGTCAGTTTTCGTCCTTCCATTTCATCCAAAGGTACAAAGGTGTGGTCTTTCCAGAGAAGGGTGTCCTTTTTATCTTCTTTTTTTTATCGCATGATTCCTCCTAAAAGCGGTCCAGTAATCGTTCCTAACAAAGGAGCCGCTATTTTTAACAACGGTCCTATCAGCATGGGTAGAAATCCTCCTCGTTGCACCAACATTTTTTTCTTTTGCTGGAGAGGTATTTTCTTTTTGACCATTTGACGATGAACGTTCCGATGTTTGCCTAATTTTTGTTTCTGCATCTTGGGCAAAGGTACCGTTCCTTTCAAGACGTTCAAACAACATTCACACACGGTATCGATGATTTCTTTGGGGGCCGTTTTGAATGAGTTGTTTTCGCATGGGAGTATTGGATTAGGTCAGGACAGACAAGACGTCCCAATGTTTAGCCAGACGAGGTGGAAGTCCTTTTTTGGTTTTGCTTTTCTTCTTTTGGTGCTGGTGTGCACGTTTGGGAGCCATCTTAGAGATCAGGAGTAAGTCTGAAGTCTCTGGCAGGTCACATTTCTATTTTATACTGGAACACGTCTCCACTCATTGTCTGCACGACGTACCATCTTCATGACAGGCATCGCTTGTCGTTGAGGTATTTTCAACGGACTAAATCGTCTCAATTCTTCTTTGGATAAATCCACTAAACTTTGTAACACGCCGGTTCTCTCTTGGACTTTGGTTTTAGGGAACGGTACTTTTTAGCGGCCCCTGCCGTGGACAGATCAGCCGAAGTCGAGGGTCCCGGAGTGGTGACTTTCGAAATTGGTTTCCATTTTTGCATCAAATTAGGAAACACTTGTCTTAAGTCCGGTTTGGCAGGCATCATCACGAAGGGGGACGAAGAAGAAGTGGACGCAGAAGGAGAAGGAGACCCAGTCACTGCTGCCTGTCGTGGTTTTCGGGTGTAAGTTTGCGTCCTCGCAGCAGTACATCTCTTGCGGGTTGCAGTGGTGGGTGTTTTTTTGGCAGGGCTTTTCTTTTTCTTGGGGGCTTTCCTTTTAGTGCTGTTCTTCTTGAGGCTTTTCTTTGTTTTTGTTTTTGTTTTTTTTTTTGGCTTGGGCATTAGGATCCCATTTCAATAGTGAACGAATCATGACCCCTCCTAAAGAACCGCTACCTCCAGGGGTTAAAATGATTTGTTTTTAGTCCGTGGATTGATTCTAGGATCGGCCAGTTGTGACAACGCCACTTTATGTTTTTGAAAAAAACGTAGAGTTTGATGAGGGATGTGAATGATGCAAGCCACGAATACTCTCTTCTAAGCTAGTCTTCTTTTTAACGAAATACTCATACACTTGCCAAATGAAATCGGCGGGTAAAGGATATCCAAGATGTTCAGTGATGACCTTACACGTCAGACGACGTAAATGCATTTCGTCTTGAGGTGACACTTCTTGTAAACTTTTTTGGGATTCTTCAAAGTTGGTCACTTTTTTTTCCTCCACTTTGTTCCATGGAATTTGTTGTATCACTCCCACATGGTAGATGGTGCCATCCAATTCCTTACAAGTCAAATTTCTTATTTGATCAATGTCTGACCATTTGAACCTTTTCATAGCAATTAAACTTCTTATAGCATTCTGATACCAATGATTAAAATGTGTATGTCGTAAAGGTTGTAACTGTTCTTTACGTTTCACTTGTATCTGGACCAATTCTTGGTAAATGCGTTCTCGCAGCTCCAGAGGTAAAATACGAATGTATTCTTGTAAAGTATCATCCGACATGTTACTTCTTGGAAATGACATCCGGCTCATCGTACGCGACGTACTCTTCACCGACTAAAGGCAAGTACTGACAGTGCGGAGACCATCTGGCATGTTCGATGTAAGCCGAGTCTTTATACTCCCATTCGTGAAGTCTCACACCGCAACTGAAACACTGAACTTTATCTCCTTCTCCCAAGTAGATAAATCCAGATCTGGCTAAAGCATTGGGGGTAGGTCCTTGCAGATATTTAGGCCACTTATCTTTGAACGTCTGGAGTCGCTTTTCAAACTTGGAATAGCCAGCCGAAGCCAAAGGTATCGTCAATTCTTTACCCATGTAGGGATGACATTCACAGGTAGGGATACGTTTAGCATTCCCAATAAAGAAGAAAGGACGTCCTACATCGCTAGAGGGACTGTAAGGTCGTGCTGCATCGCTGATGTCTCGTCGCATGGCACTGCATCGCACTCCAAGTCGTGATCGCACTTGGAGTTCACACTAGATTTCTCACTCGGTGGGTCGGTGGCATGAGTATTCATCTGTTTTCTTCTTGCTCGGTCAACGTTGGAAGTCCTAATGAATGGTTAGCTTTGGAAGTGGTCCCTTTTTTATACTGCAGATCGGCGTGTCCGTAAGGCAAAGTGGTGTGATCTGGAAGTCTCACTCTTTTCTGGTACAGAATTTGGTAAACTTTTCCTGACGATTTGGTGATTAGGTAACCGTACGATCTTGTGAGGTTCTAACGTTTGCACTCGAAAGTCTTCCACTTGTCCAGACAGCAAAGCATTTTTCAAAACCTCAAAATTGACCACTCGGCTGGTTCGATAGTTCAGGGTCAATCCTTTGATTTTGCATTGGGTGTGAAATTGTCCATGTGGGTCTCGGTATCGGTACCCGTAATTTTTAGGGCCGCCGCTGGCAAAACACAGAATGGTGTCTTGAGGGTGCTCGTCCGTCCAGGCTCCCAAACGATCTCCTTGGATGGTAGGGTGTGGGCAACCGGGCCGATGGATGTACATACAACTGTCGGTGTCAAAGTACAGGACACGATCTCCCAAGACTTCTAAAGCTTCGTAGTACAATTTCAAGCGTCCATGGGCTGTCACGTAGGCTGCAATGACCACGTTGCTAAAATCGTCGGGCTTTACAAACTTGCATTCTTCTTCGAAATTGACTAAGAGCAAATCATCACGGACGATTTCGACGTGTTTGACTAGTTTACTTTTGTCGTCTACCAGTTTAAATTAGCGACTAGGATCGGTCAAGTATTCCGTCTTGGGCAAGATCGTACGTTGTGCTTTTTTCCCAACAAGCAATTGAGCATGACTTTGGCAAACGATCTTCTTCCTTCGTTTTTTTTTCTACGTCTTCCAAAGTGATCCCTTCGATGTCACGGTATTCTTCTTTGAATCGGACTTGGTCTTCGGGAGTCTTGCATCACGAGGGATAGCCGCTGGCTTCTTGTTTGAGTTTTAAAAATTGGTTGACACACCCCGAGAAAATGCCTGGATTCGAGGCGTCGTCCTTTTGGTATTGTGCTGTGGTTGGAAAGTGCCAGATTTCGTACACTTTCAACAAACGGTATCCACGATCCAGAGCCCGAAACAATTCGGCGCTGATCCACGTTCCTGTCAAAGCGCGTTCTTCCTCCGTGTGGTGACAGGGGTGACCTTGGTTGCATGTTTCGGCACACTTACGGCATAAAGGAAACATCCGTTTGCCTTGGCAATGATGAGGTAAGATAGTATGGTACAAGTTTGTCGGGGGTAAGACTTTGCATTTGATCAATCCTTCGTATTGACAAATGTGTTATACGTCGATGTGTTCTGTCAAGATTTCAGGGTGTCCGGTCGGAAATCGTTTGTATTTGCACACCCATGGATACAACGAACACACGTCGATGTACTTGATTTCTTCTCCTTTTGATTCGTCTACGTCGTACAGCGAGCGAGTGGCATTGGTTCGTCCTCCAAATAAACTGTGGCGTGGATCCAAAGGTTCGATGTCGACCACGTCGTAGCTTTCGGCAATGCTCCTAAATTCAGGATCGGTTTTCAAACGTCGATCGTACTCGTGCTCCCACATTTCTACCACTTGGTATCCTTGACTTTCTAACTTTAGTCGGCGTTGGTAAGTACGTTCGTACAACTCTTCCATGGTGGAATCGGAAAAAGGACTTGTCAGGTCTCGTTGAGGAAAACAGGTAGGGCATCCGTGAAACAAACAGCCCTGAAATTCGTACACCGTGTGCGGGTTTTCTAAATCCCAACCATCCACGGGAAAACTACCTATTTTCTTTTCTCCACCTCCGTTTCTGGCATGTTGTATCCATTTGTCTTCCTTTTGGCTCAAGTAATGGAGCCAACGCAAAGCTTTCGCCGAGTATTGACGACTGGTAAAGAGAGATGTGTTGGAGTCTATGATGGCTAGTTCGTTCTCGGGCATGAAGTTTTGGTGTACACTAAGGCACAGGCTTTAGGTAGGGTACACGCTTCCTTCAAAGGATCGATGTCTTTGTGATCTAGAAATAACTGTCGAAACTTTCCACAGCAACGGGGCAAAATATCCACATCAGATCGGCAATACTTCAGCATTTCCTCTTGAAAGTCAAACGGTTCTAACTGGTGAGCGCGGTACCAAGCGTGAAAGGCTTCTCGGTGTTCGCGCTGCATTCCGTTGGGGTCACAATAGTCGACGTCAGGCAAATGTGGTAGTACGGCATGTTGATTGGCTTCCGTATTGAAGAAGTGGGGAAAATATCCTTTGGCCATTTCTGTCATACCAAATGTTTTAGGCATTCGACTCAAAGGCATGGCTAAATAACTCATGGAATCTTTGAATTTGACTTGTCCCACTTTCATGTAGATGAGTTTGGCTCCGTTCATGGTGACCATGGGGCATTCGGTACCTTGTTGCGAAAAATATTTTAACAAAAACTGTCCATCGTATCCCGAGAAATTGTGAGCCATGACGGTCCAAGTGTCGTCGGTAGGGTCTAAAATCCATTTAGCAAACTCGGACAGAGTGTTAGGACTGCTAAAAAAAATTTCACGTCCTCCTGTAATCCTACTACAATGAGGACAGTGAACGTGAATAGGTTCTTGGATGCACTTCTTACAAGCCCGATGAGCGACGCAGAAATTGGGGATTTGAATGCCTGTTTCTTGCATGCATTCAAAATCAAAAAAGATTAAATCCACTTGGTTCTTCTTCTGCTCCGTCTTTAATTCTTTCTTCAGTGTATTGTTATACTTTTGAATGAAACATTGATGATCATAATCCACCATCTGTTTGCAAAAGCGGCATCTTTTCTTGCCGGTACAAGTGTGTCTCTTGGGGTCGTTGGTTTGAATCAGGTGTACACACGTGGAACACAATTTCAATAAGTCGCAAGCACATTTTTGTTGGTGTCCTTGTGTCTTGCGATGCTGTTCGTAAAAAGAGGGACTGACAAAAGTTCGTCGACACGTCTCACAATGGACGTGTTGTTCAGGAAGGCATGGCTTGGCAGCTAAACAGCCCCGAAATCTCTCTCCGCAATGGATGTGTCGCTCTCGACTGTTAAATCCTTGCTCTCATTTCTCGCAGTAGTAAGAGTATCCTAGAAATCCTGTGATACTGGTGATGGCATCGAAATGTTCTCGATGGTGATAAAGGTGAATGTATTTTCCCTCGGGAAAATCGGGTCCTCGAAACAGCAGATCTCCGCGCACTTCTTGAGGGTGTACTTTCAAGGTGTAGCCAGGAGCCAAGACGTCTTGAAGTTGTTGCATTTGAGAAATACCACACACGGTGTCTTTTGGAATGCCTGCTTGTCGTAACAGGAATTCTGCTTCGTTTCGTTGTTTGGCTTTTTCAGATCGTCGAATGTTATTATAGGCTCTTTTCCATTCTACGCTCTCGTTCTTGTCGGCATACGTTCGCCCCACCACGATGGCCCGAGCCAAGCACATCTGGTCTTGAGAATTGTCGATTTGGACGACACTCTTTTTGGTACTGCGAAGGTCGTCCACCAGTAACGTTTTCCTACTTCGTCCGCTCCCTCGAGGAGGGGAAACGTGAGTCATGTGAAGTGTAGCCTTTCCATCCGTGATGGTAAGCTTTTCGTTGGATTGTTGAACGTGTTCTTTTTTGGTCATGACTTTGGCTGGTGTTAATTCTACCGGGGTGCTGAACTCGATCCAGACAGGACTCTTCAAACTGTCGTGATCAATAGACAGTCTCAATCGATCGTCCTCTTTGGCTCCGCATTGTCGTTTCAAGTTCTGTAACACAGAACCCCACAAATAAGTAATGAACCCTGCAGCTTTCTCGGGAGGCACTTCGGACTTGAAGTCTTTAAAGTTGACGATGTGAGTGTAAGTAGTAGTTCTAAATTGGCTAGAGGTTATTTTTTGCGTCTCTCGAATCCGATAGTAATTTTCGGGAGCCACGGTAGGACGTTCTTGGTCAGGGGTGGTGGTGGATTCTTTGGGTTGGGTAGAAGGTACAGTTTCAGGCTCACTCATCTCCTCTTCGAAATCGATAGCATGGACTTGAGCTAGCAGTTCAGCGAGCGGTGTTTCAGGTGGGACGGAAAGTCTTCGTCGCCGTCTCTTCGTTTCTTCTTCTGTTTTCTCATGGATTTGGCGTGATCTTTTCATCTTGATGTCAGATTTGAATCTGATTCAGTTTCACACATGGAGACTATATATTGAGAGACGTTCTTACCCTCAGAATCAGTATTCCTGATTCCACTTTCAAACTGTGAAGATAGAAAAGTCAAGAAGAGGTTTTCCAATTTATGACTCTACAAAATACTATCAGGCTATAGACAAAAGGATAATGCAAAATATTTGCGGTCGAGACAAGAGTCAAGATGCTTGCTATGTCTGCCACAAGAAAGGACATTGGGCTTCATTATGTCCTCAATGAAAAGGAATGAAAGATAAAACTCAAGATACTTGCTATATCTGCCAAGGGATAGGACATTGGGCTTCATTATGTCCTCAAAGAAAACAAAAGAGAGATAAAAGTCAAGATACTTGCTATATCTGTCAAGAGAAAGGACATTGGGCTCCAGAATGTCCACAACGTCAAGAAAAAGAAAAGAAAGACAAAGGGAAAGATACTTGTTAACTTTGTCAAGAGAAAGGACATTGGTCTTTGGAGTGTCCTCAGAAACAAGAGAACCTACCAGAGAGGGAGGAAGCAGAGGGATCTTCAGCCCCAGAAGAAGAAGCAGAACCTATTCCATTCGTCAAGAAAGTAAGAAAACTAGACGACTGGAAGACAGTGAGGAAGAGCCATTGATCTCTGTGAAGAAATTCAAGAAGAACAAGAGAGACAGACAGTGAACGATGAACTTTTTTTGAGTGTGGTGTTATGTTCATGGTGAATTATTTTGTAAAAAAAAAGAGAATAGACCAGAATGGAAAAAAAGTAGGTGTTTTTTTGTTATTTTTTGTTTTTAGAGTATGGATGCACGCACGCACGCACTCATTCTTACACAAACCTAACATGGGATTTAAAGTTTTACTTGATTTGGCAAATTGAATGATCATCTTTTCTAGAGATCTGGGTGGCCCTGAAAAGGACCGTTGGGGTGTTTGTTTATTAAACAAACTTATGGACTGGACATGATCAGCTTCAACTGTCTCAACCCTTTTCCACGACCCACTCCTATTCCTCCTCCTGCTGCTGCTTTGGTGGTAGTAGTAGTAGTAGTGAATGGTTGTGGTAGTTGTGGTAGCATCTCACTAGTAGTGATGGAGTTAGCATGTTTGGCTCGTGATGGTCTTTTTCTCTTAGGTTGAGTTCAAGAAATCTGATACAGGTTTCTCAGATGTTTTAACTCCGCTAAAATGTCTTGTAGTAGACTCACCGTTTATTTTTCCTCGCTCTCTTCTTTCTGTCCTTCATACTTCTCCTCTTCTAACTTTCTTATTTCTTTTTCTTGCTTTCTTCTTTCCTCTTCTTGCTGAAGAAAAACTTCTTCGGCTTCTCTCTGTCGCTGTACAAATTTTCCCAGTTCTCCTTTTTGTCTCTTTTTGAAATCATCCATGACAGGCAAAGATGATGGTGGTACAGCAGCAGTCGTGGTAGTTTCAGGTACAAATTCTTGAGAAGACGACAGAAAATCCCCTAAATCTAAATCAAAATCATCCGGTTGGAAGTTCAACACAGCATTGGTCGTCGTCGTCGTTGTAGGTTCACTCCAATACATGTTCTTTGCGGTCTCCGTCATACTTAGGCTGTCCAAAAAAGTAAAATCCCTACGAACGCTGTGATACCTATATACTCAAGATGACGTTAGACCCCGCTCTCTTCCCATTAGAAGAAAAACCTACCCGGTTGTACTGCGCGCTTGGATTAGTAGTTAATTTCAATCCATTTCGATCCGCTTATAGGGTATATATACCACCGCTTGTCTCATAAAGCTTCACCGGTTTTAACCAAGACCACTCCAGAAGAAACAAAAGAAAAAGATGTGGACTAGCGTAGAGTCATCTACCATCGTCTCTGAAATGCTGTTCGACCCAGACTTCCCGATGTATGTCAAAGCCTCATGGGATATTACAAAAATGACAGAGACCGCAATCTAAAAGAGACGGATTTACGTGGAACGTCAAGGATGTTTGAAGCGGGTGCTCATCTACGGTCCGGAAATCCGACGCAGTCTCAGAAGAAGAAGACCCTCCAGGAGATGTCTTCTTTGTTAAACCAAAAAACACTCCAACGGCCCTTTTCAGGGCCAACCATTATTCAAGAAAAGATTAATTTTTCCATGATTGCCATGTTCCATTTCCGTTGGTACCATGATAGGCCCCACCATGTTCATTTCCCGTTGGTACCCCGATAGACCCCACCATGTTAAATTTCCGTTGGTACCTCAAGTTTCCCCCGTACCTCAATACCCCACCTCTACTACTAATGTGTTTAAACATCATTTAAAGTCGATGCAAAAACCCAACTGTTTACGCTATATCTTAAGGACACACAATTTTCAATGGGTGTAATGCTGTTTGAAAGTTGCATTAGTATTCACCATACGCCGTTTGAAGTCGACCCTCTTTTTCGTTCAGGAATGTGAGAAAAATAATCCTTCATTATGCATAGGTGTTATATCGGAAGATCATACCCTCAGAATCCGAATTTCTGACAAATGGGTGAAATTTTCTTATCATACACTGACGCATGCGAATGATTATATTATTCAAGTCCTGTTTGCTATGTCCCAACGATATTTTACTCCGTTAATGTAACCAGGGCCGGTGCGATTAAGGGAATGGGCGTGTGGGTGCAGTGAGTGCGCTGAATGTGGCCTCCGCGAATCAGAATGACCCGAAAAAGAAAAAATGAATAGGAAAAAATAGTGCTTTACCAATTCAGAAAAATGTTCACTTTGTACGACATTGTAATGAATATGAGGATGGAACCACCATCTATTGCACTACCTTAAATAATAAGTTTAATCTTCGGACTGGGAGTGGGTGGTAAAATCTGTCTTGCACCCGGACCCCAAAATTCTTGCATAATTTGTCATCATAACTTTGTGTATACATACATACATACATACATACATACATACATACATACATACATACATACATACATACATACATACATACATACATACATACATACATACATACATACATACATACATACATACATACATACATACATACATACATACATAACCACTACCTCACGGATTAAGTAAACGGAACCCCGATATTTAGACCACCCCGCTTATTTAACTATTCTCTTTTAGTCCCGTTAATGATCGTAATATCGAATTTTTATTGTATATTATGCCATTGGGTGATATATTTTTATTACCTTTGAGCGTCATGTATACAAAATACCTTTGTGTCACACAAACATATGAACCATTGTGCTACCACGCCAATGGGGGGTCATATTCATGAACGCAAATCGTCTTACCTTCTGGAGATATTAAATAGGCGACACAAAGTATATGTTTTTCATTTCTTCTGTTTTACCCATTTTTCAAGCTTTTCAACATTCCGTACAATATTTCAAACAGAATATACCCTAATCGTACAATACTCAATGGACAAAGATGTGGCCAGAAGGTACTAAATTATATATATATATATATATATATATATATATATATATATATATATATATATATATATATATATATATATATATATATATATGTAATAAGTTTTGGAAAATGAAAAATGATTTAAACGAATATTCTGTATGGTTTATATATTAATGAACAAAAATACATTTGTAATCAAGAATTCAAAGCAACCAAAAATGGCAATTGGGAAACTCATCCCATTTATGATTTATATACAGCATATAAGGACGGTCACTCAGAATAAAAATTAATAAAATATATTCTTACACACGAGATAAATCAATCTGGGTATCGTATGGTAAGCGTCAGATCACATGGAATAAAGAAATAGAAATTATACCATTCCGACAGATTAAATGCGAATGTTTAAACGGACTAATTCCATGTAATTTTCAGGTAGATCATATTGACGATGGTAAATTAAATATTAAAATATAAATTTTACAGTTGTTAACTTGCCAACAGAATTGTATAAAGTCAGTAACGTGTCGTGATTTTTCATTTTCATGTCAATAGAATTAAAAACTAGCCCGTTAAAGTGATTTGCTTTCATTTTTTAATATTTGCAACTTTTTCTAAACTACTCATATATACTATTATATTTTGCAATATTATATTATCTTACATTATTGTAACAATGCAAAATATTTATTAAAATAATCTTGTTATTATCTTACAAATGTTGCTCCCGATGTCCCATATCATTGTTATGCTGTTATCTTAAGTGGTCGATATCGATCATTAAACGCGACAAATGGTAAAGTGCAAATTATTGTATAAATATATAATATATGAAAAAGAAAACAAAATCAAAAACAAACAAACGTGTTGTTAAAAACGGTGGTTTTATCGGGGCTATTCTACCATTGTTGAAAATGGCTGGACCTTTCTTTTTTATTGAAAACAGTGTAACCAGTTTTAGCCTTAGTGGCGGCTATAGGCGCAAAAACTGGTGCAACCCAAAAAGCAGTAACCTGTTCTGGTATTTCCAGAATTAATAAAATGTATTTTTAAAAAAAGATATATAAATAGATAAATAGATATATCATACACATACTTTTTGATTGAGTTTAATCAACATCAGAAAATAAAATAGGAGAACATGCACAGAAAAGCAAGCGGTTGCCATAAGACTTGAAAAAGACCAACTACATGGATCAGATAAAGTTATGTTAACTAAAACACAAATTAAAAGAATTATGAAAGCATAAAGTAAGCGTTATGGTGACGATATAACATTGTCAAAAAACATGAACATTGTTTTTTGAAATGTGAATTTTGTGTACTTTGAAAGAAAGAAAACGAAACGAAAATTACATTTCAAACAAAACAAAATTCATGTTTTCTCTCTTTCATGGTACAAGCAATTTCATAAAAACAAAGTTCATTTTTTCTATCTTTCCTGGCGCAACACATTTACATTTCAAGAAATACAGTTTGTTTTTTCTTTCATGGTCCAACAAATTTACATTTAAAACAATTTACATAAAAAAAACAAAGTTCTTTTTTTTTCTTTCACGGAACAAAATATGCATATTTAAAAAAAAACACAACAAAGTTCATGTTTTTTTTCTTTCATGGTGCAACAAAAAACATTCACATTAAAAAAAAATATTTAGAAAAAAACAAAGTTCATGTTTTCTTTATGGTGCAACAAATTTACATTTCATAAAACAAAGTTCACGCAACAGTATCTCTCCATATATATATATATATATATATATATATATATATATATATATATATATATATATATATATAGAGAGAGAGAGACATACAGACAGACAGACAGAGACAGAGACACAGAGAGAGACAGAGAGATATAGACTGACAGACAGACGCACACACCGACAAATAGACAGACAGACCGAGAGAGAGAGGGAGGGAGGGAGGGAGAGACACATCTACCTTAGAGAATACTCTCATGCAGTTTCAGTCTGTGAAGATAGAAGAGCCACAACAGAACACACTTCTGGTCAAAGACTTACATTCATTCGAAAGCACACTTCCAATAAAACTTCAGACTTCTGATCTCGAGATAAAAGTCAACATACTTGTTATGTCTGTCAAGAGGATGGACATTGGGTTCCAGAATGTCCACAACGTCAAGCAAATAAATCTCCAAGACAGGAGAAAAGAGAGTCAGAGGTAAAGATACCCGTTATCAATGTCAGGAAAAAGGCCACTGGTGTACAGAGTGTCCCAAGAAAGTGAAAAAGAGAATAAGGAGAAGGAGAGTTCAAAAGCAGAAGCAGAAGAAAAACTTATTCCAATGAAGAAATTTAAATCGGCAAAACAAGCAAAAGAAACAGCAGACGAACACATGCCAGTTAAGAAATTCAAAAAAGAAAGACAGTAAATAAGAAGAAACATTTACTTTTGTGATGTGTTTTGAAATTTTATTCTGATTCTTTCTGACGAGAAAATACCAAAAACGTAAGTGTATCATTGTCTTGACCTTTTAAAGCATGGATAAAATATTCAGACACACACACACACACACACACATTTTATAATAGAGGGATCTGGTTTTGTTTAATTTGGCAATCATTCGAGTAGTATCTATTTTCCAAGAGATCTAAGCTCTGAAAAAGGGTCCGTTGTGGTTTGAAAAAAATATGGACTTGATATCTCTCTCTCTCTCTCTCTCTCTTTCTCTCTCTCTCTAAATCTTTGGTTTACACAAAACATTGTTTTCTTAGCAAGCACAAACACTCCATGTACGATGCACAACTTCAATGTACTTTTTAGTTCTGCTGTTTTCAAACTTGAACATAAAATGATTCAACCTTGCAGTAATTCCTTAGCGACGCCAAATTCTGACCTCATTTGACAATGTTGCAAATTTAACTCTGGCCTCAACAGCTCCTATGTAACATTTCATTCACCGCACGATAAAAAAAAGAACAAAAACCCAAAACCATTTGTAACAAAATATTATTTAGGATAGAAAAGAGAAAAAAACCAATAGAGTATAACCAATGTTAAACACCACTTGATTCCATGCAGGATTTACAACAAGGGATATTTTTCTGTTTGGATTGTAAAAATATGCCTCTCCTTAAGTGTGCGTTTGTTCTTCTCTCCATCCTGTTTAATCTTACCTCTTCTTTCACTCCATGTATGATAGTATAAGTATGTTTGTATATTCCTATCCTTTCTTCTCTCCTTCCACTTTACTGGTAGAGCTATAGCTATTATAAGGGTGGTAGGGGGTGTTAGTTTTGATTTTAAGAGTATAATAGGTAAGTTATAGGGAAATAGAGATGTTATAAGGAGATAGTGAAGTTAGTTTTGTTTAAAAGGGATATAAATTCTCTTTTATACCCCTTCTTTTACATCCTACCCTGTATGCTAAGTAGATGAATGGGTGTTGGTCACTCAAAAAGGGTGTGCTGGATAGTAAAGGTCGGGTGTTAATAGAAAGCGTCGGGTGATGGCTAGTACTTAACTGGGTATTGGATAGTAGCTAACTGAGTATTATCACTAAAACGGCTTTGTATGAATAGTAGGTAACTGGGTGATGGATAGTAAATGTGGGATAATGGATAGTACATGACTGGTTGTTGGTCAGTCAAAGTGTTTGTTAAACCTATGGACTAACGGCGTAATATTAACTTACCATTGTCACCATTACAGATCCACTCATATCCAACCTATGGCGTACCATTAATTCCTGTTAGACCCTGTTAATCCTACGGATATTTGTAATATTACATTTCCCGTTAGACCCCAGACAGCCATTACCATGTGAAAGTCACGTTAGACCCCAGACAGCTCCATAATGTTAATTTATGAACATTTTTTTAACATTACATTTCCCTTTAGACCCCAGACAGCTATTCCCATTTTAAATTCCCGCTAGACCCCAGACAGTCCTATAATCTTAATCCTCTGAACATTTTTAACATTACATTTCCCGTTAGTCCATTGAGGTCATATCAACCCACTATACTACATTTCGCGCCAGACAGACCCATAATCTTAAACCTATGGACATTTTCACACAGGATTTCCTATAGACCACATAAATCGTAAAATACTGTCCTAATGTTAATTCATGTTAGTCGCCATAGTGCCATTTTTGTCGCCAGGGTGCCATGGATTGTAAAAGTTAGTCAACGCCCGTCCTTAAGTGTACTTTAGCTCTGCTGTTTTAAACATCGAACAGACATGCGAAATGAGAAGAGGAGTTCATTGTTTGCTTTTGACAAAGCTGCTACAATGTTGCAGGTCAGCCTTCCTACCGGTCTATAAAAATAGAATTGGAATAACCCTTGCACTTTCCAAGTTCTAAAAATACACGCTAAATATAGAATCATATCTGGTAATTTGGTAAGTATGTGTTTGTTTTTCCATTCATCCTTGATTGTGTATATCCTTACCATTTGTACTCCTTGCGCTTCTTTGATAGTGTTATTGGAATTATAAGGGTGGTAGGGAGGGTTAGCTTTGTGTATAAGGGAATGATATGGAAGTTATAGTTGGAATAAGGGTTTTACTTTTTTATAAGGAGATGATACGAAAGTTATAGGGGATAGGGAAGTTAGTTTTGTTTACATGGTATTTAAATTCTATTTTATACCCCTTATTTTCCATCATACTATGTGTGTTCAGTAGATGAGTGGGTGTTTGTACTCCAAAAGACGTGTTGGATAGTAGGTGTAGTTTTAACATTACATTTCCCATGTTGTTCCCAGAGAGTTCCATTGAGACCCTGTTTAATATTATATTTTCCCTTGTCGTTATAAAAACCCATAATGTGAAACCTATGGACATTTCTAACATTAAGTTTTCCTTGTTGCTAGACAGGCCCATAATGTTGAACATATGGACATTGTTAACATTACATTTAACGTGAGACCCAGACAGCCATTCCCATGTCAAATTCCCCTTATGCCCATATCGACCCACAATGCTAAATTCCCGGTTTGACTCCACAAAGACCCGTACGTGTTAACCTACGAGCGTTTCACACCATATCAGCTCACCCATGATTAATTCCTATTATGCCCCAGAGTATCCCACCCATGTTGAATTCCTCTTATGCCCAGAGTGCCATTTCTCCATGTTAAACTCTTCTTGTACCCAGGTTGCCATTCCCATGTTAAATTCCCGTTAGATCCCATAGTGCCATTCTCATGCTAAAATCCTGTTAGACCCATAGTGCCATTCCCATGTTAAATTCCCGTTAGACCCCATGTTGTCATTTCTCCGTGTTAAATTCCCTATGTACCCAGAGTATCCCACAACACTACTACTGTGGGTGTTTTTCTTCTGTATTGGAAAATTATGGAGGGGGAGGCTTTTCTTGTGTCTGGCACGGGAAAAGAATTAATAGAAGAATATCTTTTCATAAATAAATTGAAACTCTAAACGACAGAGATAGAATAAATGAAGATTAGGACACTTATGGTGACAACATTTATCTCCTTCTTAATATTACTAATAAGCATTTCGTCGACTTAGTTCATACCATACTTACACGGGGTATTCAAAATTAAAGCTTCTGTCTAGAAGGAACCATCAAATCTGTCTGGAACAGGGTAGGGGTCTCAAACTTCCAGCAGACTCCCACCCCCTCGCTATTTCTCAACATGATTTTCCCTTACCTACCCCTCCCCCATTTGTGTCACAATATCTGCAATCGCTGCAACTAAGAGCTATAAGCATATTGAAATTTTGTCGCTATGAATACAAAAAAAAACCACGCTCATGATAAAGCATATTTGTCGTATTTGTCGATCGACATGTATGCTTGGTCGGTTGGTTGGTTGGTTGATAGATAGATAGATAGATAGATAGATAGATAGATAGATAGATAGATAGATAGATAGATAGATAGATAGATAGATAGATAAACATAGAAGTCGATAATAGGTCCAAACAGGAATATTGCTAAATAGGTACGCTGTAAGATAGATTTTACTAATTATAACATAGATACATCAGTTTGTACAGGTATCTTTAATATTTACTATTGCATTGACAAAGACAAATCTATCGTTTTGAAATTTCCTATGGACTTCAATACCTCGAGTTGGTGGCATGTTAGAAGCCACAAATTACCACCATCGTGAGGCAAAAACTAACTAGAGGTGCGTTTTAGATCCTACTAGCTTACATGCAATATCCACTGCTTCCAAAACATGACATTTCCAGGATTTATCAGAAACCATTAAATTAATTTCCGTCTGGTTTTCAGGACATTTTGGAAGCACCAAGCTTCAGTTTCACTGAAACTACTCAGAAACCCATTTGAATCTTCTAGTTTTAATATAGTTTTCATAGTGCCAGAGTCTTGGATCGTACTAGTTTAAGTCTAGTTTTCATTGCATCTGAAACATGAAATTTTCGAGCAGTTTTAGCTACATCGGAAACAATTAAAATAGGTTCCCTCTAGTCTCAGGGAATTTAAGAAAACAAAACTAGTTTCCTGTGATTTCTTAATGACGAAATTACAAGGTTCATGAAAGTTTCGGCAACAACAGATACCACACCAGTAGTATCCGTTCAGTTTTGTAATATCAAAATAACTGGTAAAACACAACAATTGCTTTTTGTATGATAATGATGAACTGAACAATTCAAGGGTTTGTAATAAATGGAAACTTTACATGAACTATCTTCAAATAATACAGACTTGGTTTCAATGCAGTTTCCATATTACGGAAACTACTTGAACGTTTATATGTGGTTTGCAAAGATTTAAAAATATCACAACTATTGTTTCAGCTTCATTTATGAAATATGGATCTTGCGTTTTTAGATCCGAGGACACTAAAAAACAACCTGCTGAAGTTCCTTCCCTTTCTAGTTTGCAAAGTGCCAGATTTCACCAAATTCCAGACAGTTACAGTGAATCGGGAAATAACCATTATTGTTTCATGCTGGTTTTGTCAGCACTTGCTAGTTCTTTCTTGTTCCATAACATCAGAAACTACAAGTTTCATGTAAGTGTTATGATACTAAATAAAAACTTTAGCAACAGATTATGGCAGTTTCTAGATTGTTTATTTTTGACAACAAGTAAAAACACCTCAGTTTTGCTTTATCAAGTTTTTGTCAAACTCAAAACAATTAATTCATTATGACTTAAAAATGAAATGTACCTTAAAACTGTACCGGCAATGTTTTAAATTATTTAAAACTAAATAATTGTTATTGCATCAGTGAAACATGTGTACTCTCCTTTTATTAAAGCAAGAGGAGAAAAATATATAAGTGTATGTCTGATTTGGTTGGGGTTTTTTAGTCAAAGAACTCACACTTAAGTCCACTGAGATAAAACTTCCATTTGCCTAAAACAGTCACCATAATATTTTTTTTTAAAATCAAACATTTTGTCATTAGTTTAAGCTAGAGGTATCAATACGTTCATACTCCATTGCTGTAGACAGATAGTCTATGGATTATAAATGCTATGTTATGAGCTGAGAGAAATACTTTTGAATAGGTGAGCAATATTAATATACCAACACAACACGTTAGAGCCGTGCTTAATGAAACTGCCTTGAACCTGTATATTACGATACAAAATCCTCAGTGCCTGTATACAGGTAAGTATCCACCAATGAAATGACAATGCTGCAGACAAATAGTATGTGGATCATAAATAATATGATATGAGCTGATATAAATACTTTTTAATAGTTGACCAATATTAATATACCAAGGAAATACTTGTATATTACCACACAAAATCCTCAGTGCCTGTATACAGGTAAGTATCCACCTATGAAATGAATATTACGAGGGATGAATTCATAAGGAAGAGATATGATCTGATACAAACTACATTATGTTTTGTACTACATAATGAAGTTACAACATTTTTCATGGAAATCACCAGTTCGCATCAAACCCTACGCGTATCACATATTCAGGTCTTTAAATCTAAATTATTTATTTAGTGTGAAAGCTACATGCATGCTTCTTTGTTGAAGTTTCTCCTTATTTCACATAATCTCGAGATATTTGACAGAATAGGCAAGGACAATTTGATTGGGTAGTTTTATTTACAACTGAACCTGTGCACAAGGATCTCAGACCAAAATAGCCCCCCACCCCTTTTTTTGAAGTTGACCTAAAATCAGGAAGATATTCCGAAACAAATAGCGCTTTTTACATGGTTTGTTTGCCACTGACGTATTTGGTAGAGTTATTTTTTAATAATTATGAAAGGGTAGGCTGCACACGTTGTGAAATTGTAATATAATGATGCATTTGCTTGTTGTTTAATAAGAACAGTAAGATGAAAAATGACGCAAAATATCCCCGTGTCATGCAGATGCTTTTTGTTTCCTTCCTCCATGTCAGTTTGTTTACATTAGTAATACAATTTTTTAAAAAGCCGGTCAACCTATGATGCAATCTTTCAGGATTTATTGAACTAAGGTGGGTTAATATGTAGCAAAAAGCGCTAGAGGGCTATCAGTTATGGTAAACGTGGCATGCTGTTGAATGATTGTGCATAAAATAGAAGGAAAATAAGTGTGGTCTGAGGCCAGGAAAAGAGCCATGATCTCGTGGGGAGGTGTGCAGTACGTACAAAATCTGCCCCCGAGTTCGGAACAATACACAGTTAGAAAACGAAGGAAACATGAATTTAGTGTACCCCATTAGTTCATAAAACTCTCAACAAATATTGTCCGCACAAATATGTGTTTTATATGTTCTTGTCTTCCTCTCTTCATAACTTTACTCGTATATTTCATAGATCTTTGCCGATATGATTTCATTGATATAGAGGTGTACAAAACGTTACATTAACATACCAGTCGTGCTAAAGTTAATTTGCCTTATTCGACGAACATTTGCAATATCACTAACGTATATTTTTTTATTTTTTTTTATTTTTAACAAGAGAATTAGTATAATGTATGCCATACCAGCCATAATCATTTCTCATCTTTTACAAGGGTTGTATCTCTGAAGTTCTGTGTGTGTGTGTGTGTGTGTATGTGTGTGTGACTGTGTGTTCCCCGTACCTGCAAATATAAACGCCCATGTCTTCGTACGAAAGACAACCATGTGGATGAGAGCGCACATGTCTACATATTATGAAAACCATGTGTATGAAAGCGTACTTATTTAAACATTATGACAGCCGCATGAACGAAAGCGTATTTATCTACACATTATGGCAAACATGCGAATGGAAGCCGATTTATCCACATTATGACAACCAATTTGTAAACGAAAGCGTACCTATCTACACATTATGACAATCAAATGAACGAACGCGTACTTATCTATACATTATGACAACCATATGAACGAAAGTGTACATATTTACACATTATGGCAACCATATGAACTAAAGAAAATTATCTACACATTATGCCAATCATATAAACGAAAGCGTTCTTGTATTCGCATTACAACAATCATATGAAAGAAAGCGTACTTGTCTACACATTATGGAAACCATGCAAGCGAAAACGTATTTATCTACACTATGGCAACCATGTGAACGAAGCGGAATTATCTACACATTATGACAATAATATGAACGAATGCGCACTTATCTACACATAATGACAACCATATGAACTAATGCGTACTTATCTACACATTATGACAACCATATGAACGAACTAAAACTTATCTACACATTATGACAATAATATGAACGAAAGCGTACTTATCTACACATTATGACAACCATATGAACTAATGCGTACTGATCTACACATTATGACAGCTATGTGGATAAGAGCGCACCTGTCTACATATTATGACAACCATATATGAACGAAAGCATTCTTATCGACACGTTATGAGTTATGACAATCATATTAAACAAAGCGTACTTATCTACACATTATCCCAACCATTTGAACGAATGATTACTTATTTACACATTATGGCAACCATATGAACGAAATAAAACTTATCTACACATTATGACAATCATATGAACGAAAGCGTACTTATCTACACATTATGACAATCATAGGAACGAAAGCATACATATCTACACATTATGACAACCATATGAACGATAGCGTACTTATCTAAGCATTACGACAATCATATGAAAGAAAACGAACTTATCTAAATATTATGGCAATCATGTGAACCAAAGCGTACTTATCTACACACTATGGCAACCATGTGAACGAAAGCGGACTTATATAGACATTATGACAATCATATGAATGAATGCATACTTATCTACACATTATGACAACCATATGAACTAAAGCGTACTTATCTACACATTATGGCAACCATGTGGATAAGAGCGGACCTGTCTACACATTATGACAACCATATGTGAACGAAAGAGGACTTATCTACACATTATGGTGATTAGGAGCATGATTAAAGCAAAAGGTGAAATTAAAAATCAAGAATGACAACAAAAGAATTATATTATTATGCAGGAAACATATAAACCAGTGACGATATAATCTTTATCAATGTATTAATAATGCAGAAAATGTGTGTATACAAGATTCTCAAGAAACATGCGCATCTAAAATGCATGTAAATGTATTTGAATTTATTTCAAACAATTAAAACCTAAAATGTGTGCATATTGTTGCACCCTCGCCTTTGCACTCACGTGTATGTATGTATGTATGTATGTATGTATGTATGTATGTATGTATGTATGTATACACGAGCGGATGCAAATAAGAACCTAATTTCTTGCTGAGGCTCACATGCACACAAAGTCATATCACATTCGTCTGAACAAACAACCATACATCCACCCACTCATCCATACATTATTCAATAATGCTTAGACATAATGCATTGGGGAAAAAATGCAAATTTTAAACCTTACAAGACACACGTGCAAATATAATAAAGGACGACTAAATTATGACATGTTTGCCAGATTTCGAGATATAGTCTCAGGGTCTTGGATTAAGGGATGAAGCCGCGCTGTAGGTGGTCACGTAATACGCATCGGTTAATGTTATGACGTACCGTCAGTTATGTTAAGACTTCTTGTCAAGTTCTATAGTGCAAATATTTGCCATTTCCAAGCAGATCGGAGAAATGATATTTGAATCATTTCAATATAATTAAATATACTTTCATCTCAGCTAATCCTTAATAACAAACAAAATGTACGAGGTTACCTCCATCAACTTAACTAGATTTTACAGAGAAGAAAATAACATTTAGATAAATCGCTTACAAATTATCAAATGCAGTATTACCAGTTTTGGTTCTCTGATCTTCATTCACTAATATACCATTCTAGTTACCAGATAGTTGGTTTTTAGGATCACTTACAAGAAGTTATCAGTATTTGTCTTACTCTTTAAGTGCAATGAATAAAACGTTCTCTGCTCCAGCACCAAAATCTCCTTCATAATGAATACCATTATTCACTTATATTATGTAGTTTTGCTGTTAAGAATATTAATTTATACTTTAACCAAATTCATAGATGGTTTAATATGTGACATATACATTTAGAAACTTTCAATTCTTCTTATTATTATTATTATTATTATTATTAGCAATGTTTGTGCATTTTTTGGAGAATAAGAAATATTTCAAACATATTTGTTCATGATAGAAGGCAATGCGAGTGTTTCAAATGATAACTCTTAATTACCGAAAAATCTATTAACAGTACTCTAAAAGTCGTGCAACATTAAGCCCAGGTTATGTTGTAACAGAACTTGCAACAGACAAAACAGCTTCACGAGAAATTCACTGCAGGAAACCTCGTGTAATATGTGGTTACTGCATGTTAAACCAGCTGCACTTTACATTTTTCCCAATCATTTGCCGGGCTTTAAAACTAGGTAAACCCCAAACCTGAAAATTTAATTTACATTCCTAAACGCGTTTCAAATATCAACATTTCTGCTTCACTAGCGTTATAATAAAATGCCGCGATTTGCAATTGAATCAAAGTGAAATTTGAAGGAACTTTATATATATTTTTTTTCAATTGCACACCTACTCACATTTAAAAAAGAACAGTTGGAGCTGATAAGTGCACCTTGCAAGCGATTTATATAGGTAAGCCACTCAGTCACATGCTTGCATTTTTCCATTACTTAATTGTAAAACTCATCTGCTATCCAAGGAGCATTGAAAGGAAAAGTACACGGATGCAGCCACTTCTGTAGAACGGATTAGTGTTGATCATATCCGTTACAAACCTTGAATAATAGATACATGATGCCCACAACCCATATCTGCATTGAGGAAGGCCATGTTTCTTATAAGATAGCAATGTCTGGCTTCATTGTCAAAATTAGGATAATAGGATCAAAACAATTGCCCTAAATCAGTTGTGTGTACGCATGTCTGTCTGTCTATCTGTTTGTATGTTTGTCTGTCTGAATGTATGTATGTATGCATGCATGTCTGTCTGTCTATCTGTTTGTCTGTCTGAATGTATTTATGTATGCATGTCTGTATATATGAATGAGTGAATGATTGAATGTACGTACATATATATGTGTGCATCTATGTATATATGTATGTATGTAAATTAATTATAATAATAATAATTTTAAAAAATTACAGCCGCAATTTGAACGCCACAATATTTTTCATATTTAGCACGATGATGTATCTAGAAAATCGTGAGAGGGATCTTTTAGAATACAGTGGAAAAGTTGAATTGTCCAATTAAAACAGCTATCTCTCTTTTCATTGTATGATGTTTCTAAAATGTAAGAATATGCATCGACCTGTTTATCACTTTTCTTCGGTTATGTCTGAAAACAAGTTGTCAAATATAACGTATTTCTCGTGAAATAAAGTTTGATAATATATGTATGAGAGTTGAAGAGCATTTCCGTCGCTCTTTTTATGTATACACACATACACGCAGACATATATATGCAAAGAGATCGATAGACAGAGAGAGCTGTATGTATACATGTATACATTGAACTCCTCTGGTCTTAATGACATGGATGAATTGTACGACGATGATTCAAGAGGCAGAGGTTACAAATATAGACAGAAGAGTTGATGAAAGCGATTATTGAACAATAACTTTACTGCTGTAAAAATTACTAGACCAGTCAGATCTCAGCGTATTATTTCATAAATAACACATTTCTTGACCAGTCTGACATGAGTCTTATTTTCAAAATTATAAAATTACTAGACAAGTCAGACTACGAAGACAATTTGCGAAACTGCTTTGTCATGTGAGGAGCCAACACGTAATCATATGTGTGCTAGTATGCGGGTAAACCAATATCGCATGGCGTATCTGTAAGACTTCACAATCTATCCTTTTACAGAAGTAGGAAATGAGGCTGCTTGATCTAAGAGTAATGCATAGGATTTCTGTTCGAAATGATCTGTGGTTACAAATTAGAGTTCTTTTCAAAGAGTTAGTAACTGAGTATTACTGTGCGAAATGATCTGTGGTTACAAAATTGGCGGCAGAGGTTAGCATTCTTCACGATTTTCACTAAACTACACATAAAACAGCGACGTATTTCTGAATAATCACTCCAGAAATATTATCAGAACATGACAGACTTTTTAACAATGTAGATGACTCTATACATATAATGCCTGAAAAAGACTCAATATAAAAAAAAATTCAAAATATCAACAACAATTAAAAGTTCTCAATGTTATTTATTGTGGTTGTGAAAGTATCACTGTACCACAGGCACAAACGTACAATCAAATATCTCAAGTATATTGGACAAAAAGAATCAGCAAATAACATTATATCAACGCTTTGTATTTATTTTAAAAGCAGCACATAAACAGTTTACACAGTGACAGATTGTATTCAAGCATTTTATTATACTTTTAATAAAATCGTAAACTAGTTTATGAATATAGTATTCACAGAAGAAGATGATAGACATTATAACTCAACACACATGTTTTATATCTATGAGAAAGGCATAACTGAATATAAAGTTTTCAACCACGATCGTTCAACAGGAAAGGATAGAACTCCAACGCATAACGAATGTTATTTAAATTTAAAAATATGCAAAATAATAAAATTCATTTATAACATGTGTGGATATGACAATCACTTATTCATCACGACATTTGTAAAAATGATTCAGATGAAGAGGTGAAATTCATACTAAGCAACGATTAAAAATGCATTTTATTTAGCGAGGGTTTCATACTTTACAAATTTGTAAAAACGAAAAAGAAATAACACTTAAAAAGACAATCAGTTTTGTAACAGCTTTAGATCCATGGGACAACGTATGGAACAGCTATCTAAAAATTTAAGTGATACGAAATTCACAGAATCACTGACAGATTTGAGAGACAATAAACAATCAAGGTTAAAACGCTACATATAAAACTGAATCAACAACCAAGGTTAAAATGCTGCATATAAAACTGAATCTACAACCATGGTTAAAATGCTACATATAAAACTGAATCTCAAGTTGAGACATAAAACAGCAATTGATGACGATATTTTTTTTCAAATTGATGAAGAATGCTGTATTTGTGAAACAGAAATTTGAGGAAAAGAATAACAATTAAACTATGTACAGATGAAAATAAAGTTTCAAATGTGAGGAAGATTTATCATTCGCTAGCAGAACATTTAGCCGATAGAAAAACAAGAAAATCAAAATAATAAAACCAATTTAAGGTTGATTTACAGTGGATTTAAGGTGGAGTTACAGTGTTAGGGTTATAGATATGGTCTATGTATAAACTCATCTATAGCAACCTCAAACACTTCGACAAAATGAGACTACTAACGAATTTCCACTTATATTGATTCATTATCTATGCATGTGTAGACTATTCATGACTTTCATGACTTAAACTGATTCATTATGTATTCCTGTTCAGACTATTCATGACTTACATTACTTAAACTGATTCATTAAGTATTTATGTTCAGACTATTCATGACTTTCGTGACTTATATTGATTCATTATGTATTCATGTTCAGACTATTCATGACTTTCATGACTTATACTGATTCATTATGCATTCATGCTCAGACTACTCATGACTTTCATGACTTATACTGATTCATTATGCATTCATGTTAAGACTACTCATGACTTTCATGACTTATACTGATTCGTTATGCACTTATGTTCAGACTACTCGTGACTTTCATGACTTATACTGATTCGTTATGCATTCATGTTCGGACTATTAATGACTTTCATGACTTATACTGATTCATTATGTATTCATGTTCGGACTACTCATGACTTTCATGACTTATACTGAGTCATTATGTATTCATGTTCAGACTATTAATGACTTTCTTGACTTATACTGATTCATTATGCATTCATGCTCAGACTACTCATGACTTTCATGTCTTATACTGATTCATTATGCATTCATGTTCAGACTACTCGTGACTTTCATGACTTATACTGATTCGTTATGCATTCATGTTCAGACTATTCATGACTTTCATGACTTATACTGATTCATTATGTATTCATGTTCACACTACTCATGAATTTCATGCCTTATACTGATTCGTTATGTATTTAGTTTTAGACAGAAAACTTCTAGTCTGATATGAAGGGTCACATCAAATTATATGACCCTGGTGACTATTCTAAGGATATAATTGTTGGTATCCCATAAATGCATAAAAAGCTACTATAGTTAAGGCCAAAACTTTATTCATAAAAGACCGAGATGCCTGTGCAAGACAGAACTGACAAAAACAAAAACAATGTATGCAATAAAATTTTTAAAAAGTGTGATAACAATAATCTGATATTAGAAATGTAGAAAGACTATTGATTCAATGACAAGGAAATTAATTTACGGAGATTATACCATCATGCGATCTACGGCATAAGGATGAATAAAGAGTCATTGTCAATGTATCAACACAAGCGATTTTGTGGTTAACAGCATTACCCTACGGGCACTTAAATACATTATAGTGAAATGAATATTCAAGTCTCATTAAAATTTTGTTGTTTTAATTCTCTTTCAGAGTATCAATAAATTCTTCTTTAGATTCATCTGGCCTTAAATGATCTTCGTCAAAACTACACGCTTTTTCTCCGTTTGTAAAAAACATAAGAAGAAAAACAATGTTCTCACTGAAGTTACGAACGATTGCATTATATTTTGGTGTAATTACCCACACACATATACCATTATTACGACAACTAGACGCTAAGTCAGGGTTGGTTCCTTTCATTTTGTATTATAAATGTTGCGAAATCATTAATCAGAAACAAAGAATGTGTACCTTGATAGTCATCAACCAGTAACACTCTCCTCACTTTATCTAATTTATCTCCCAAATCTATTAAAATTACATGTTCATCCTTGAGTAATCACTTTCCATTGTAAGTCTTGTTGGGTGGAAACGTTGGACGGATGATAACGATGTAGTCAAAACAGTTTATATATTCAATCTCTAACAGATCTAACGCAAATGTAGTTTTTCCACAATTAATCACTCAACAAATCAGCATGCTATGAGACTCCTTTAGGTACATTATCATTTGCATTGGTTCAGCTATTTATTCAGACATAATTAGCTTGCATATTTCTTTTGAATGTTTACCTGAGCAGCGCCAAAACTTTCTCCTGCCGCTGCCATTCTATTTATAGTAACAAATTTTGATACTATTTCCGGCTTTGATTTTACTTCTTGCAAAAACATAAGTACCATTCCTATCAATCCTTATAGCGAAAACTATAGCTCAATCATTTTCCATATAACAAATATGTGCATTTATACACCCGACTTGATTGTCAGAAACTTTTGCAAAAGGTAACTGAAGAAAAACAGTCCCACTATTATCAGGTGACACTATTGCAGAAAAGAGTACCAAACAAATCTATATGATATAAATTTATATGAAAATGTAAACAAATCGGTATCATAATAAGAATAGTAAAGTAATACTGTCAATTATCTCCTGACGCAGAAGAATGTAAAACTCAAATAGTAATATAAATTTAGTCATTAGTTTGGTTTTCTTATGAAACCTGTGTTAATTCATCTGTTCCAAAGGCAAGTGCAAGAACCCTTATACCGATTCTCGTGTTTAAATCAGTTTTAATGTCTCTATATTAGTGTCTATTTCAGTTTTAACTGCATCTGCTTCCGTTGCAAACTTTTGTTTTAAATTAATTAATTATTTTGGCATGTTTCATCCTTGTGTGTATTTAGTTAATCTTGCCTTGTACCACACTAATATTAATAACCAGTTCTTGATCAACAAATTCGTTTGTATTTTTTTTATTATTATTCAACTTCAAGATGGGAACTTTTTGTAAAATTCAACGAATGTAATATATGTTGTCATTTTGATTCTTTTACTCCAATCTGTCATAGATAAAGCTTAGGTCGTATTCATAGATCTTATAAGTCTGTTATTCACTTTCAATGTGGTTCTTGTTTTCTTCCTTTTTTTAGGGGGGTAGGGGGTATTTCAGTTAGATCATTATTCTGCATCTTTGACAGGGTGTTACTCTTAGAAATTATCTTGTTTTTGAAGTCGGCAATATTACCGCTAAAATCATTCATTACTCTTTTAATTTCTTTTTCGCTTAGTGGTATAGCAATATTCAGCTCTTTATGTAACTGTTCCAACTAAAACAATGAAGTTCCATAGTCTTCCATAGATTTCTTTATTTTCTCCATTTCACTTTCCAAATCAACTATTTCACTGTTTATCCTCTGTTAATTGGTTGTAAATATTGCTGAATGTTAGGTATTTCATCTGCTTTTTCGTTTACTGTTTCCAAGGCTCGTATAGTTTTAGACAAGGTGTATAATCTTGCTTGAACAAGAAATGTGCATCTAAAATGTATTTATTTCTCTTATCATCAACCTGTTTTTGTAGTCCAGAGGTTGTGTTAGCTCTTTGATTAATACTCAGATAAACAGATGATACGTTATTGTCAGCTATTTTGTTTCCATGTCTTAATATCTCTGAAATTATTATCCCACAAAGTCTTACGTGCAAATATAAACGCCAAGAATTTCGTGCGAAAGACAACCGTGTGCATGAGTGCGCAAGTGTCAACTCATTATGACAACTATCTGAACTAAAGCGTATTAATCTGTACATGTGAACACTGTGGATCAGAACTCACCTGTCTATATGTTACGACAAACATCTGAATGAAAGCGTACTTATCTATAAATAATGACAACCATATGAATGAAAGCGTATTAATCTGTATGTGTAAACCATGTGGATCAGAACGCACCTGTCTACACGTTACGACAACTATATGAATGAGAGCGTATTAATCTGCACATGTCAACCATGTGGATCAGAATGCACCTGTCTACACGTTACGACAACCATATGAATGAAAGCGTATTAATCTGAACATGACAACCACGTGCATCAGAACGCACTGTCTACACCTTACGACAACCATTTGAATGAAAGCGTACTTATGATCAAGGGATACTATGTTACTTTTTACCTTAATAAAATTACATTATTACATTTATTTTGAACATTCTTTTCAAGGCTTATTTGTTTTAGAACAAAATATGAGTTCGTGTACAGTGACACAGCAACAGTTGAAATGTAAATGTAACTGGCCACGAAGAAAACAATAAAACCAGAAACCGTAAGCATGTTTGTGATGAGACGTGTCTGGCCAATTGGAATCATATGTATACCAGGTACAAGGAAGTTGTACAGTTAAAACTAAAGCCAGATCGTCAAGGTCAGTTTGTATTAACAGTTCAAATATATGAACATGACTATTTTAGCAAATAAAAGAACGCTGTGATACAGCTTTTCCGAGAACGTGGTTTAGTAAATTCAATAAAGGTATGAAAAGTTTTGCTGAGTATTTGTGTAACTTAGATTTAAAAAAAAAAACAGCATCAGCATTGCGTGGTATAATTGCTAGTGTGATAGGGTGGACTCTAACATTATTCTGAAAAGTTATTTCTTTAATAAATGATAAGAACAGTATGTTGATTCTTGCATTTATTATCTTGTTCTCTGTAACTGTACTAAATGGTTTATTTGTAGTAACGAGCCGGATTAGAGATTAACAAGCTAGATTATCTATTTCAAACAGTAAATTACACGAGCTGCTGCAAACCATAGACATGTTGGTTTATTTGCTTAATGATCTATATCTTTCATGTCATGAGGTTTGTTAGTTGTTATTATAGACATCCTGTTTAAGAATCCTGGCGTTCTAATTTGAGGTAATGTTGTTGGTATTGTACGTATGATTGTTATGATTGTAGCCATGTTTACATAATTCTTCTTAAGGTTAATCTTTTTATTGTCTGCCTTTTAACGAACTGTTGCAAACTGTGTATCAGCTGCTGGTATTATATTATTTACCACATCGGTATTTAAAGTAGTATATATTCCGAGTTCAAATGAATCGGATGACTTTTGTAAAGTATAATTATAAACTACTATACTGCTCATTTTCCTCACCATATCACAGGGTATTAAGAATATGCCATAAACCACAAGCTGCATACTTTAGTCTCATATCTGACTTTTAAGTATCTTCTTGAAATTTTGTTGTGATATTTTCATCTGAGTCATAACTTTGTTCAGCTAAAACTAAATCTTCAGATAACTCTTTTACAGAGTCTTTGACAGTAGAATCATAGTCTATAATAGTTGTTATATTCTTACTTGAGCACGTAAAATAGATATCACATAGAACATAGTTTAGAAGCACTATTCCTGCATCTGTTAGTTCCTTGTTATCTTGTACAGATTAAAGTCCAGCCTTTTGCTGCATCTGATGTTGCTTGAGATTTATATTGCTCATAACTGTATCGTATCCACTATCCTCTATTCCACCATTTCTCTAGTTCATATCTTTAATTATCTATCAATCTCATCATTAGTCATACCAATCTCTGTGTTACAACAGGTTCTTGGATCAGTACTGACAGCTTCATTCCTCTCGTTTGGATATCTCCAATCCTGCTGCTGTGCAATACTAAATTTATTACAAATTGTGTTAATTTGTTTCAGATTTATTATGTTGTTTGTTGGATTAAATGTTTGACTATATGGTAATGGTATTGAGCATTCCTAGAGAATTTTTTTTTTTATTATCTGAAAGTATGTATGAAACATAGATATTAATTTTAATACCTCCGGTATAGTTTTTATTTGATAAGTGCCAATGGGATATTCCACATTCTGATATTACCATCCACACAGCCCAGTTTAATTGATTTTGGATAAATTTCATATTGCACTGTGCCCTATGTCTATTCATTGAATCATCAATATCAAATTTTAAAGTATAAATATCAAAGGTGTTTAATGGTTTGTATGTAAAATATTCATTTTCTGTGTAATATGATTTTATCTAGTTAAATTCATTTGCCATGTTTACTTGTAAGTTGGATAATATAATGAGCTGAACTGCGTCGCAGGAGAAGGGATAGGTGCGCTGCTTGCTAGTTTGTTTGTATCTTCTTAACTCTGAAGGCAATGATATATTTATATAAATATTTGCATAGTTGTTTTGTATTTAAAGAATTTGAAATTAATACATTTTGGGATATGCCTCGGATTTTTAGCTTATTTTTCTTGAGTGTGTTGGAGGAGTGGGTTGCATATAATTTGTTTCATACAATTTTAAATATCAATGGGATTATTGATAAAATTGGTACGACTGCGGGCCCAGTTTTGTTTTCCAAATAAACATCTGATGGTGGCTACTGGCCCAGGTTTGTTTTTCACACAATTTTCACGAGAACTGGCCTATGTTTTGTCGTAAGAAAAGACTACCACTAGCTCAGGTTTTTTCCTAAACTTTTGAATGTCACTGGCCCAGGCTTTTTCATAAAATGTTAACGACCCCTGGCTTAGGTTTTCCTCTTAAAGTTGTAAAGACCAATGGCTCTGTTCTTTTTTATTTTTTTTTATTTTTTTTTTTTCTTTTTTAGTTTATCACAATTTGCAAAAACCATTGGCTTACAGTTTGTTAATAAAACTTAGACGAATAGTTGTTTTCGTACGAATTTGACGACATGTGGCCCAGGTTTGTTTCATATAATTTTTATAAAATTATGCTGGCAACTAGACCAGCTTTATCTCATAAAATTTGGAATCTCATAGACCCAGGCTTTACTCATAACAAGTCTCAAGACCACAAAATCTTTCCACAATTCGTGATCATGCTTTGAGCTTCGCTTGTGTGGGTCATTTAGATGTCATAGATCATGTAATACAAAGGTAAATCCTTCCATCTCCTTATCTTATATGACGCAAACTAATTCGCTCCTATTACCCTTGTATTGAAAAAATTCTTCCCACAAGTTGGTTAAAGTTTAGTCTGTGTCTGTTCATAATTGGTTTGGTGGATGATTCAATAGGACACATGGTGAAAGTTTTATCCAGGATGAAGAGATAATTGTTAAATTGGTGCTTATATCTGAGATGCATAAATGTAATGAATAATTGCAATAGTTTCATAACCATACTGACATCCTTTACGTCCTTACCTTGTAAACTATTAATCTTTTCGAAGGTCAATTTGTAATCCATAATGCTATATTTATCCCACAGCATTTTAGAGATAGCATCTAAAGTTAAATTGGGTACACTTTTCCCAGTCTCTCTTATCTTGTGGGGATGACATTGTTTAGTCTTTGATAGTTTCACTACATTTTTCATGTAACTTAATTTGTTGCTGCCTTGTGAAACGTTCTTAATCTTTGTAGTATTAAAACAATACGATAGGCATAATAACTAGCCTTGTTCGTTCTCTACGAGGAAGTAAGAATTAAGTATGATTTGTAAGTATTGATCTGTCGAGTGGTATGCGAAATCATTTTCCATACACTATGTATTGAAATGCTTCCGTATCAGTATCGTGTGCATTACAAGCTCCACGTTGAACTTTCTCAATTTCTCATTCATGATACCATGTTTATGTTGTTGGTTCTCACATTGGTTGGTAGCCATAAAATTGTATAGGTCATGAAAATCTTGTTGTCATTCAGCTTAAAGATATCATCACTACCATATGAGATGGTTATGCCTTTGACCAACATTCTTCCAATGTTGTTCACTGCAATGTTGTTCGCATCTCCGTTAACTTTCAGACAGAATAATAAGAAGAATGAACCTGGAACAATTAACAAATTAGGTCCACATCTATGAACGACTACTTGTAAGTGCTGTTCAGGTTTAATAATATTCGGAGGATGTGTTATACAATGATGCGTGGGATCAAAGCCTTTTGTATCCTGTGATATTTTCTCCTCTTTGTTCGGTGTTATCAGTTTTACCAGTCATTGCCATTTGAGTACGGAAAAGTTTCATACTTACCTCCCAAAAGCTTCCATACCTATCGAAGTACAAAGAGTTAACCAACAAGTATTTTTAAAAACTGTATAACATACATTTATATCTAATCAATACGCTAACACCCATCACAGAAGCAACACATGTATGCCCTCACTAAACCAGATCGTTGCAGAGTTGGTTCAAATCACGAAGTAGTTGTTGTTTGAGTTTTTCCAAAATGATATCAGAATGTGTGGAAGCATAGAGTGCAACTACGTCATCGAAGTTATTTAAATACTGGGTTACTAAACCGTGTTTGGTAAGAGTGTGGAAGTCGTCTATATATCAGCTTGAACTGGCGTGTCAGTCTTTAGAAAACAGTTAGTTGCCACCAGTCATTATCCGTGGACAACTGGTTAGGTGGATATAAAAAATTTGAACCAGTAAGTGATAGTCGGGTTGGAAAAAAGTATTACAACATTTTTAGGGGAGGAGGGTCTCATTTACTTTGACTAACGCACATACACACATACGTTAAGATAATAGAAAGATCGGTTTTAAAACTGATCTAAAAGTAAAAAATTAAAATGATAGAAAGACTGCAATTAGTTTGGTAATGCTCTAAGTGGTTGTCCCGAAGGTGATGCTAACAATACTGCATTTCAAAGAGCATCAACCTCACAAACCTTCCTCCTCCCCAAGCTCACCCCTCTTAGTAGTTAATTGAAGATCTTGCTTATCATATTAGTGGTTGTTTATCTCTAATCGCCTGTACCTTTTAAACGCCTCTATGTCAGTAAACTGAACAAACTGCCCAGTGGTAATAGTTTTCCATTAAGCATGACTTTTACCGTTTCTATACGCGACATGTTAGGGACATATATGGTGATACAGAGAAAGAATGGTCTGTCTGTCTCTTTGTTTCCTATTGGAGTACTGGAAATCTTGTTTTATAAACTCGACTGTGTCTGATGGTATGGAAGTCAAAAATCAAGTTTTTGCGTGACACGTAGTGTTAGAGCAGGTATTAGGGAGTGTTAATTAAATACAAATATCTATGTTCTGTGTTGGAGAAAGGCCAACGATTTCCAATCAATTTGAATGATTTTGACAACCACTCTTTAGCAAAGCGATACCATACAATTAGTTACAAAACAGCCAAATAGTTTGAAGCATGCATTTTCCTTTCGTACAAAAATGAACATTATATGATTGATTCGGAATATATGCTGCGCAACGCTGTGTAGTTTGCTTTCCTAAAGCCAAGAATGCTCATGTGTCGCATTACGACACATCTCCATAGCGTCAAGCGCAATATCAGTCATTGACGTCACAAGAAGTCTGACAGCTGCTCTCGCCTTCGTCTGTACCCCATAATATTATTTTCGCTTTCTCTAGAAATTCAGAAATAAAATAAAGCTCTTTTTGGTTTAACCTTTTACACACCCATGCATAGCGATTGTTGAAGCATACATTTGTGATCAACAGTTCACCTCAGGCAGCATGTTAAGCCTATACCGCAAACCGTTCAGGGGATTAGCTTTAATGCGGGGTAAACGTGGGTTTAAACTTTATTG
This sequence comes from Margaritifera margaritifera, assembly GCA_029931535.1. NCBI lineage: Eukaryota > Metazoa > Mollusca > Bivalvia > Unionida > Margaritiferidae > Margaritifera > Margaritifera margaritifera. Next base: position 221,507 of record JAQPZY010000692.1, on the reverse strand, counting down.
GGGTCAAGCTTCCATTAAAGGCACACTTCAATAGTGCAAACTTCGCCTCATCATTTATTGTTAATCTTTATTATTAATTATATTCTCAATTATACTGCCTTTGAAGCCAGTCAAAGGTCAGCAACATTACAACAATAGGATACATCATAATAGTAGTTCCTGCGTATTTGTTTTTCCATTCCAGAATTTCATAAGAATTAGGCTACACTCAACAGGCACCAATTTTATTAATTAAACAGTCATCATGGGAAGGAGAATCAATTAATGGTATAGCGCTCCCCTCATTACCAACAATCTTTACTTTAATAATACATTAATATTACATTTATACATAACGTTGTTGTCAACGTCAACGTGTATATTGTAGTAGAACTCTTATCTGTCATGAATTTTAACCGTCCTTGGTGCGCTAGTTAGAAATTACTAATAAATATTACACATTGCTATCTTACAAGTACACTGTATAGTTAGGTTTCCACTCCTGTCGCCATGCACTCAAGCATTAATACACAGACACCCTTGTCATAATTGCTAACTATTGCACATACGGTCTTTCGGTCAATTTTGACCATAATTTAAAGAGGATGTTGTCAGTGCTCACTTTTATACACCACAACCATTCCCAATGAACAAAAGAATCGATAATATCACTAGACTTAATGGGACGCATACGAATGGACAAGTATAGTGTACATACAAAATCAAAACACATACACGCATACAATCAATAAAATGTAATCTCAGATTTCAAAGTCTTAATATGGAAAACTGGTTTGAAAACAGGAAACACGCTTCTGTATTGGTCCTCACGTTGCTATTTCTAACTACCGAAGTAATCATGCTTTGCTTGATATGTATTGAGTAAAATCCAACTTCAATGAAACATTGCCGTAGTTCACGAAGGAAACAATACCCTTCAACAAAGATGACATCAACAGTCTCATACAAGACAACGAAGTATAATAACTATTGTTTCTTCAAAATATGTATCTCTGGTGTAACTGATTTCCGACGCATTAGGTTGTTCCACTTGCGTACCTTGTCTACGTAAATTAACTTCAGCAATGTTTAAAAGAATACCAACACCTTAGTTATTGTCAACCAATTAAGTAGTCTTGCGTAATGGTTGTTGCTTATATTTTACCTCCTTTACCTTTCAATCTTCTCTATGACAATTAACTGTATAAACTGTCCAGCAGTGAAAATATTCCATGAGCATTAAGCATGAGGGTATCCGAATAACGATAGCCACCATGTTATACAGGCTTCAGTTGCAGCTGTATACCGTGGTGTCAAATGAGGTCTTCCTCTCTCTCTCTCTCGTGCATTTTTCAAAGTTAAATTTAATGGAAATGCTGTTTTCATAAGCAAGATCGTGTTGTGGGTTTGGGAGTTGAAAATCGTGTTTTTTCGTGTGACACGCCGTGACATGGTAGGTATGGAATTTGCCCAAACAAATTTGTTTTTGTCGGTACATAAATTGCTGAAATTGAGGAAGGTGTCCAACTATTTCCACAAATTGACCATTGTTCGTTGGATCTTTCAATTCTTGGTTTGATGCAACCAAACAATCCACGAAAATAGATACTGCACGAAAAAACAGTTAATTCACGGAACTAAATTCAGAAGTAACTTACCGCAAAACTTAGAATATTTATTTTTAAAAGGCTCATACATTACTTCAGGTAGCATTTGGGATGTAACTCTTTGTCAGAATTCCACAGAGGCATTTGAGCAAACGTTTGACCCTAAAGAGTCAATGCATGCAAACCAACCCCTCACCCAATTCATAAAGACGCCTGCATTGTTCCATGGGTACAGACATGGATTAATGTAGGAGTTTTCACCGTTTGCAAACATTGTAGCCCATGTCCAGAGTATGGTGAAAGAAATGAGGAACTTTAAATGTGTTTGATCAATGACATCCGACTCAAATAAGTGGGCATGTGTCATTTTTAATTCATTGTATTATTAATGTTATAGATAACACAGTTTAGTGCACATCTGAGTTCTAAATGTTGACAACATCTCTATGTAGGTCACCGATACATTTTCTCTTATGTACAATTTTTTACAGGAACAAATTAAACAATCAAAATATGTGCCGAAGGCAGCCTCTAGCCGTTAAGGTTTTTCTTTTCAATTGCGACCCTTTGATGTAACAATTCAAAAATTTCTGTTCACTGTAAGTTTTCCCGAAATCTCTTTTTCCTTCAATTTCTTCCATCCTTCCAATTTATGTTTTTCCATTCCTTTATGTCCACGTTCAGTGAGGTTCCAACGTCTCACCTTTCTCTTTCCGTTAATTTTCTTTATCATTGTGTTTTTCATCTGTTTATACATGCTTTTCTTGTTGATTACAATAAACTCATCATGGTTGATTTCATTATCACTTATTGCTTTGCTTATAATATCGTCAATTCTATTAGGCTTACTTATAGCAAATGTCAGTATTTCGTAATGTTTTAAAACTTTGTTGACGATCAACTTCTACTTGAAAGCTTTAGCAATAAATTCTAGCAATCTTACACTAAGCTTAATACACAAAAGAGGAACAACTACACCGGTAGCTATTACTAAAACACCTAATCCACCAGCTGCTATTCCCATTTAACCTGAAACACTCTTGTAAACTCCTACTTTTCTGCGAGCCCTATTTCCTTGTGAATATCCCTTTACCGGACCAACAACTTTTCACAGTGCTGTGGAATCTGACATAAAGTTGCGCACATAAACACAGGTGAGGGTGGTATTCTGATCCTCTCAGATTAACTTTTTTAACTACTTGAAGACTTCAAACCAGACGTACTGGAATTTTGGAAACTAATTGTATCCTTTCTACCATAGACATAAGTCAAAGGATTTTACTGGAGCTCAAGGTGTTGGGTTCTTCATCAAAAGGACACTGTCTTGGACTGACCGCGTTGATTTTGACAATATAGGTTTAATGAATTCCTACACTGAAATTAAAACAAAAAGACGTAAACCTCTTAGTATACGTTGTCTTAATAGGTACTTCCAAGCAAGATTAGACTGGTATTCATCTTTAGTTCAGGACTTCAGCTGACTTGATAGCAGTAATGTCGATTGCATTGTAACTGGCATATATAATGCAAATATCTTTGATAAACAGGTTCGAAAAAGCTTGTAAACTTCATGCATGACAATGGTTTTAATGACGTTATTCAAAAATTCAACAAGAATTACATGTATTCCTCTAGCTGCAATGATCTTACTTTTTGTTACTTTTACACTAGCAAAATCGAATAAGGTGCGACACCTGTTTCTGTTACAGATCATTGCATGAATTTTATTATTTTATATGTTGACATGCCCAGACATGCGCTTACAAATATTACTACTAGAAAATCCTAGAGTAAACAAAAATACTTGACAAAACAGTCTCCTGTCTGATCTCAGAAATGCTCAATGGGATTAAAGCAAATATTATGCTGACAACGAATCTTGCTATGATACATGGGATAATTTTTCAAAGGGGTGTTTTGTTTTGTTTTATTGTGATGAAAGCTTCTTCTGTGATTTGAAGAGAATTCATGGGTAGATTGAGAAAATTATCTGAAAGTTTTGAGAAAAAATTTGACCTTATAAGAAATTTAATTTTTACAAGACAAGTAGTAAAATCTATCAAAAGTACCGTACTTGGTTAAGCGAGCTCTATTCCGGACGCCCGATTACGTAATAATTCACATCTAGCTAACGACTGAATTGGTCAGCTATCCACTGGAATCTGTTACGCGATTATTGATTGACAGAAAGTTGCCCTCAGTCGAGGGTCAATTCTTGCACAGTATGAATCTGGGGAGGAAAAAGAATAAAAACGTTCTAAACGTAGTCGAGGTAATTTTGCTCACAAGATTCTCTATCGTGCACTCATAGCAGTAACGTTGTCGAGGTATTTTACTTGAAAGATGCTATATCGTGCGCTCATAGCAGTAACACGTGCGCAATGGATACTATACTGTACGCATACAATATGTTTGTACGCACAAGGTAAATTATGCGCATGAAATACTGTATTATGCTAATAAACTATTTTATAGTGCGTTCTAATTATTAAATAGTGCGCACAAAAGAAAAACAACCAGTACTGTGCATTCATAATGTGGACACACAATATAATAGTTTATTCGCACAATATAGTATTTCGTGCGCACACTTTAGTATTTTGTGAGCACAATAAAATACTTTGGACACTGCAGATATGATATCGTGCACACAATACAGTATTGTATGCGCATATTTTACTATTATAAGTGCATGATATAGTATTTGGTGCTCATATATTATATATTGTTTCTTACCATTTACCTTAAGGGAATCTGTGCGATTTGTTGCCGAAATTGATAACTAAAATCTCAGATGATTTGAATGATCATGTCTGAACAAATGAAATTGTTTATAGTCAGTTTGATGCACTAATTTATAAAAATATATGAGATAAGATAGATCTATTTAATGTCAATAATTATAGTTTGGTGATGCACTCTATCCTCAACAAATGAGTGACATTCAATATTCTCCTAGTCCTAGATGATTGAAGAATTTTCCAATATTTCTTCAGAGCATAACTTTCTTTATCAGTCAACATTGAACTGTAGACAATAGAAATATATTTCCGTTTATTAACATTAATAACTTTACTCCAATACGTCAAAATACGGTAATACCTTTTTGCCCGTAGAAACTATTTCCCCCGCTTCACCATAAACAAAATAATTGTTGGCAATATGCCCTCACTTCTAATAGTTTTTAACGAACTTTTAAGTGGACCCTATCGACAGCATTTGCTCAGATAAATTCCCATACTTCATCAATATAATTCAAAACTGGGACAACTAGAATATAAAGTAATTTATATACTACTTTGGCAGATATGTTACACATTTATAGAAGTATTGACCATATACAAATAGCTTTAGAAGCCTGCCCAGCAGGCGTTTGTGCTGCTTTATTAAATACACAACCAGAGATAAAACCAATCCCAAGATAAACGAATTTATTGACTATTTCTAGGTACAAACCCTTATAAATAATTTATCACTATCTAAAATTCTTCCTCCTCGTCGTAATGCCATATTTGTTTAATCTTTTTATTTTCTTGTATGTGTCATTCATCACAATAGTTCCCAAGAGTATTCAACCCTTGTGTAAATACTCTCTTGTTACAGAAAACATTGCTCTATCATCTGCAGGAAGAATCAAAAACAATTTTAATCAAATTCGATTTATCCCTGCAACCTCATTTTGTGAAAATTCCACAGCTAATTCGTTAAAAAAAAGGGTTAAAACACCTTGGCGTAGCGTATTCCAATTACACACACACACACGCATATAAATTCCTCAGTCAAATTTGTGTTAAATCTCACTCTTCTCTTAAATTTTCATACATAGAATTGTAGAATGTATTTTATTTATTTCTTCTCATCCCTGATTTCAGTAGTTTGTACCATAATGTATCCTTTGCGACATAAAGGCTTTTGTAAAATCAATGAAAACGCAATATATATATATATATATATATATATATATATATATATATATATATATATATATATATATATATATATATAAATGCATTAATTAAGACCACGAATGATGAAACCATCCAGTCCTCTTCAACTCAACTGCTGATCATCGTTTGAACTTTTAACCTCCCGATCTTCATCACGGTTACTTTCCTGCTCGAGGGCTTCATAAGGTCTCCAATCAGGAATGAACCAACATCACTTTGCTGGTGCGGGTGGTTTACCTGTGGGTTAGGGCGATTGTTAGGAAGAAGACTCGGCGACTGGACACGACCATCATCACCCTCAGCATCTTCTTTATCCACGTCAGGAGAACCAATGTTACTATTTTTGTTAGTGCTGTTAGACAGAGAAATAAATCGATAATCGTCTTAGCCAGCCTCCATCAGGCGCACACAATATCAATATATATCACTGTGTATTCTTTGTACACATTGATATGCGCATACTAGGATAATTTAAATTAGATTTTTGACAATGCTCAGGTGACACAATAAATAACCGGCTTAGTCAAAGATACATGCGGTAAATAAAAACTTATTTATATCTGATAAATTGAGGATCCATATATGTTTTTATACTTATTGTAACAACTTAAAGGTATTCATCTTTAAAAGTTCAGTTTAAGACCTTGCGGAATGTCATTGTTCTTTAACAATTTCTCGAAGGCTTACGAAGGGTTGATACATTTGCCCCCACAAGTGAAACTACAGAAGTTCTCTTTACTGAAAATACCCGGAGCAAGCGCATGGACAACGTAAATGTCCTCTATTAATCATATTGGACATCGTACCATTTCAGAACAAATTAAACATCTGTCGATATATACAAGTAATTATAAGTCTGAAAATTAGACTAAACGTATGCTGTGAAGTTTATGCATGTAATATAACCCCAAACCATTTTTCTTTGAACTAATTACTCTTCATTCATCTTACCATCCATCCATTGATGCATACATGCGTATCTATCTATTAAAAATATCGCCACTAACATGTCGACTTACTTCTAATGGTGTGACATCTTGATTTTATACGATACAAGTCGCCAATGAGTTTCACTGCTGAAACCTCTTGGTTCTCCACCAGACACTTGGCTGGATTCAATTCAGCTTTACCGATTTCACAATACTTCATGACAATTACTTATTCTGAGTGCATAGTTTTCCTTACCTTTTAGTTGTAAAAACGATATAGTACTTACATCACAGACGAGAGTTTATAGCATAGCTCATGTGCTGGTGAAGAGAGAACCCAACACTAGGCACTTGGAGTAATCTGCCCCTTTCACTTGATACAATTAAAATCTTAGACCCGTAATTACAGGAAACTCCTTGTTCATACAAATGTTTATGAATAAATATATCTTTTCATCTATGCGTTTGCAGATATCTTCTTCATAATTACATGATCATTCTCGAATTGTTGCTTCGATACTAGATTTTGTTTTGCTGTATATTCTTTTAGGTTAGCTTTTTGCATATCTGTACATTATTTACAGGTGAGTTTCCGGGTGGGGAGGGGGGTGTTTTGATGTGGGTTTTTTCTTCCTCTTGTTTGTCTTCGCCTTATTGAGGAATAAAGAATGAATGCATGAATTAAATGTCAAGTGCCCGGGGCAGTACAATATGAATAATACTCAGGTTTTGATTGTACCTGGATGTGTATGGGAGGACTGTGTCACTAATTACGTGGGTCAGGCTACTTATGCCTGGAAAACTCGCTATGTGCATACGGGCACTGATTGTTGCTAAATTCATCCTTTGACACACCTTGAAACACTATGCTGGAAATTGAAACCCTGCCAATATATCTAACAGCTCCACAACCATAGGAATATATCTTCTGTCCTGAGATCATTTTCTTTATCTGTCATGGGCAGACCACATGTGGAATATATTATTTCAGATTCTCTGTACGCACGCCCGGAGATCTTCAAGTAACGACAAATCTCGCGAGAACTTGCGTGGGTTCACTTTAGGGGCCAACCTATCAACTATTCTGTAGTCCATAGAGAAATTGGTGGTAAAGAACAATCACACTCCGGAATGTCTTAAACTTATATGTTTTAAACATTCATACATTTTATTTCAAAACACGCAATAACAAATATGGATCATAAATGTATCACAGAAAATTCAGTTTTGATTTACCCAAGGTATATGTTACACAAAGAGGGTTATTTATTATGTCAGCTAAGATATGTCAAATATCTCATTGTTATTGTCTTGCTCTGCTCGTTTTAATCCGCATAAAGAACACACGGGGACAAAAAAGCTACACCAGATGTAGTAGATTAAATAAAATATAGACTTGCTTTGCTGTCTCTAATTCCTCTAGTTAATAGAGATTAGTCTTTTGTCAGCTCTGCTGAACATTTATATTGTTTGCGCCTGAGGGAGATCGGCTAAGAAGATAATTATTTTATTGATCCGTCTAATAACAACAGTAAATACTGTAATAAATTTGGGTATGTTCCATTTGTATTTACGTCTCCATTTATAGGTGCGTTAGATTTTAGTGATTAATTGTTTGATTATGGGATGTCGGTGTTGGAAAAAAATATTTCCCAGCCCGTGTAATTAGCCAATTTCTAGGAACAGACATCATACTTAGAGTTGTTAAGAGACTTGGCAGTGGCATGGACTGGTTTCGTAAGAACAACTGTGAACCAGTCTAGTAATGGAAAATATACGGGCATGGTGGTCCATAATTGGTTAATAATGAAAAGTGAAATGTTAGTAAAGAATTATATTTAGAGCTATCTGCACCTAAAAATAAATAGAGACAAGATTATATTGATGCAGTTTTAGTATTTCTCTGCATTGGGTGTTTGAATTGTGTTATGTGTGCTTCATGCCACGGCAATGCTAACAAAAAAAAGCCATGCAAATATGAAGAAAAGCCATGCAAATGTGAAGTTGTAGTTGTGATATTGTGGTCATTTATTGATTGATTAGAGAAAAATTTAGCTATCATAGTCAGGGCATGTTACGAGAACTTCCAGTTGACAAAGAATGTTGTGGGGAAGTCCTTGGAAATAGGGGAAAACAAGGGACTTCCAGCCCGACCTCACGCAGGTGTTTGATTCAATCGGTAGAGGAACCCTTGTGCGTGTTACAATACAAAGCAAAATATATTCAAGAATAAAATCCTTTTTTTTCCTGCAATTTACACTTAGGAAATATATTTTCCATCCTGGTTGCACTATTGTTAGAATGACCTTTGGCAAATAAAGTGTAATTTTGTGAATAAAGCAAAAACTATTTCTTTTTGATCTTATAATTTTTCACTCTTGTAATTTTCATTTACTTATCTTCTTGTTTATTTGTGTTCATGTCTTTATTCATATATTTGTTAATTCTCATATTTGTCTATCTTTTTGTGTCTTCATTTATTATTTGTTTATTCGCTTGTTTGTTCATTCATTTGTGCTGAAGCTACTCTTTCACGTACTAACTTTTCTGTCCCAACACTTGTTTGCTCGTCCGTTCCTTTGTGCATTTTTTTTAAATTAAAAGACTGACTGTTGCAATCGCAATCTAAAATAATTATATTATAAATTACAGTCTAATAACAATTCTTAAAATAAATAAGTTGTCAGAAAAATCTTAAGGAACGGACTTACTATCAAATTGATACAACCAAAGTAGTGGGTTAGACCTAGGTCTGATCCATTTGACCTTTGACTTTTGACCACACCACCACCAACCTATGACCTTTCATCTTAATCTATGACCTTCATCCTAGGCCACTGAACTGCAAAACCACTGGTCTTCCAAATTGTACGACTCCTGATCCACTTAATCTCTGGCCTAGGGTCTGGGCCACCTACACTCTGACCATCACCATAGGCCACTGATTTTAAAAGCCTGGGCCACCTAGGCCACTTACTTGAACATCCAGGCCTACTGTTTGTTTTTTAAATTTGATGACTCCTTGGGTACTTAACCTCTGGCCTAGGTCATGGGCCGCCAGTTTTCAAGGAATCCTACACCACTGGCCTAGGTCCTCAACCACCGACCTTTCAATTAGTTTTTATAACAGAGCCGGAGGTCATCACTGCTTCACTGTCCCCATCCACATACCGACAAATATAAAAAACTACCAGGGCCTATTCTTCAAGTTGTATTACCTGTTTTATTCCGTTTATATTTTATCTTATAAAGATGAGAATAATCCAGTTAATCAAAACTATTCAACTTTATCTTTAGGTCATTTTTCAACTAACTGTTATGTCCGTGTTTGGGTATTATCCTGACAGGCTGACAAGGGTTTTAAATTGCATTGATTTTTAATTAGTAATTTAACGTATTCCCATTCCTTTATATATATATATATATATATATATATATATATATATATATATATATATATATATATATATATATATATATATATCAAAACAAACCCATCAAGAGCTACTAATTTAAAAATAAGTATTCATCATTCTATACACAAATCATTGGATGAAAAGATTGCATATCACCAAATATTATTAATCTCATTATGTAGTGAATACAACCACACTGGTACACGGTAAGCATATAAACATGTTCAATGTCATTTTATAGGTATTAACTATAAATATGCCAAGATTATGCGACGACGGTCGTATTATTACAATATGATCGTAAGATATTATGGTAACTTAAAAATTAACTTATATAGAAAGTTAATAGAATTTATTCTGTACTTTTAAAACTTGTCAGTGAGTTTTCGAATCTCCGTCACGGAATATTTTTTTTTTTTATTTATTAACTGTGCACATCTCTTTACTTTCGCTGACTTTTGATGCAATTATAACACCAAATTAGTGCCAGTGATATGAGTCAAAATTAGTTCCATTACAAGTGACGTAAACTTTCGATGCACCTAATTCTTATGGATTGTTTGCACATCACCATTTCGTTTAACCTCTTGATTTTCTAACCTTAAACCGAGATTATCCAATGTGGTTTGTAATCAATTGAGTAATTTGAACCAATCAATTTGACATTCGGGTCTTTTGGACAAAAGAAAGCAGAATGGTTCCTGTCTTCGAGTACAGAGAAGTGCATCGTAATTCTTAACTTGATTGCAATCGAGGGTTGACAGGCAAGGGTGAAGAGATGTGCTTTTGCAAACATTTTAAGTAATTACTTTAAAGCTTGTTTAAATAAATAACAAAAATTATTTAGTCAAATAGCAGCTAAGTATATTTACACTAGCCAGGAACAGTATTTTAGATATTTATAATACGATACCAAAAGTCCTTTTGCTTTGACGAATATTTAATATTGGAAGTGGAAGAGGGTCCGATTTCATTCCACACACACACACACACACACACACACACACACACACACACACACACACACAGATATGTTTTAAACAGATCAGGATGTAAAACTAAGAAACACTGATCTAAAAGTAAAAAATGAAAATAATAGAAAGACTGCTGTTAGTTTGGCAAAGTCTGATTTCTAATGCTCTAAGTGGATGCCCAGATGGCGATGCTAACAATGCTGCATTTCAAAGTGCATCTACCTAACACCCCACCCCAATCTCAACCCTCCGCAGTCCCCTGCTCTTAGTAGTTCATTGGAGGGTTTGTAGGTGATATAATTGTCCTTAGTCTTCACCTTTGCATTAATTAGAGTCTGGATGGTACTTTTGTTCCATCGATCTTGCTTATCATGTTGGTGGTTGTTTATCTCAAATCGCCTTTACCTTTTAATCGTCTCTTTGTAAGTAAACTGAAGAAACTACCCAGTGGTAATATTTTTCCATTAAGCATGACTTTTACTGTTTTTATATGCGACATGTTACGGACATATATCGTGGTATAAAGAAAGGTATGGCTGTCTTTTTTGTCTCATCGTAGTACTGGAAATTTTGTTTTTATAAACTCGACCGTGTCTGAGAGTATGGAAGTCAAAAATCGTGTTATTTGCGTGACACGTAGTGTTATAGCAGGTATTGGGTGTGTTAATTAAATAAAAATATATAAAAAGGCCAACGATTTCCAATCAATATGAGTGATTTTTTTATATCTACTCTTTAGCAAATGGATACTATGCCACTAGTTACAAAATAGCCACATAGTTTTGGAACATGCATTTTCTTTGGGTACAAAAATGGACAATATTTTATTGATTGTCTATATACTGTGCAATGTTGTGTAATTTACTTTCCCAAGGCCAATAACTCAATATCAGTCATTGACGTCACAATAAATCTGCAAGTTGCTCTCGCCTAAGGCTGTACCCAGATCATATTATTTCCATTTTCTCTAGAAATTCAGAAGTAAAATAAAGTTCCGTTCGGTTTTGCTTGTTACTCACCCATGCATAGGGATTGTTGAAGTATACATTTGCGGTGAAAACGTCACCCCAGGGAGCATGTAAAAACCAATACCGCAAACCGTTCTGGGATTAGGTTTAATGCGGTGTCAACGGGACTGAAACATCTTTAGCTCGGTCAACGTTCCATTAAAGGCACACTTAGATAATACAAACTTCTCCTCGTCATTTATTGTTCATCTTTATTATTCATTATATTCTCAATTATATGGCCTTGGCACATAGTCAAAGGTCAGTACTATTGCGACAATAGGGTACATCATAATAGTAGTTCCTGCGTACTTGTTTTTCCATTCTGGAATTTCATAATAATTAGTCTACACGCACGGTACACCAACTGTATCAAATTAAACAGTATTTATTTGCAACTGTCATCATGGGAAGGAGATAAAAAATCGATCAGTGGTACAGCGCTCTCCTCATTAGCAATAATCTTTTCTTTAATAATACAATACTAGTACATTTTAACATAACCCTGTAGTCAACGTCTAAGTGTAAATTGTAGTTGAACTCTTATTTGTCGTGAACTTTAACCTTCCTTCCTTAGTGTGCTAGTTAGAAAACAATAATACATATTACAAATTGTTATGTTAAAAGTACATTACATAGTTAGGTTGCCACTCCTGTTGGCATGCAATCGACCATTGATACACATACACTATTGCAATACTTGCTAACCATTGCACATACTGTCTTTCTGTCTATTTTGACCATAATTTAATGATGTTGCTGTCAATGCACACATTCATACACCACAACCATTTCCACTGAACAAAGTAATCCCTAATCTCACTACACTTAGTGGTACGCATACGGATGTACAAACGTAGTGTCCATACCTCGTACACATTATAATATATAAACCTGAACAAATATCAAGGGAAACTTTTCTACTTTTTACCTTAATAAAATTACGTTATTACATTTTTTTAACATTCTTTTCAAGGCTTATTTTTTGAGAACGAAATATGAGTTCGTGTAGAGGCAACAACTGAAATGGAAATGTAACTGGCCATGAAGAAAACAATAAAACCAGAGACCGTAATTATGTTTGTGGTGAGACGTGTCTAACAAAGTGTAATGATTAATCTAGCAGGTGCAAGTAAGTATTAAAATAAAAACAAAAGGCAGATCGTCAAGGTAAGTGTTGATTACCTGTTCAAATGTATGTATATATATATATTGCTATTGCATAGTGGCATGTAGGAGATGACTGCGAATACTTCCGATCCATCGTTTCCGACAAATGGTTAAGGAATGAGCTGGTGTGATCTGCTCTTCCCAGCCGTCTGACGGATCGCTGGGGAACCCCCTACTCCGCAGGCCCCTTGGTCCACAACGTTTGGTCCCTCACACTGAGTTAACCAATATTGTCATTCGAACTAGCGTCATCATTATCCTCCCAGTATCATGGCTACAAAATCCGTGGAACATTCCAAAATGCAATAACTGAGCCGTGTAACACATGAGACACATTGAACTACGAATACAGTGATATACATTGCGCATGAACTGACTTCGTTCCACAATACATTCTTTGATAAGAACGACTGTGTGATATTATTAGTAAAATAACTACATTCGTAAATGAATCTGTCTACAACAAGAATAATCGAACTGGATTGTAAAAGACTTCGAACGGTTCTCATCGTTAAAAGCGCACAACATATAACGGAATTAAACTTGTCTGTTCAGCTATAAAATGCCTAACCTGAAACAGACTGTATTCTATCCGTTAGCATTGCGTTATGTTACATAAGGCTGACTTTCTGCAAAATTTAGAATAAATTAAGAAGCATTCAATATATTTAACAATTCCATCACATAGAACGAATAGCAAAAAGGAATACAGTTTTGCACGTTCACATACCTCTACAGCTGAACAATTCTTCCGTAGAGTGGGCAACTTCCTGACAAGGCATTGTGACGATATAGAGAAAAATAGCACCATAGGTACTATAAATGTGGTCAAATCCACGGCCAGAGAAATCAGAAATCGAGATAAACGCCCCCGCTCCCCTTCACTGCCGGCGCTTTGTGCGTGCATCAATGAGACAACGGAAAGCAGTATGTCGAAACCACCATGATTCAAACCATACACTCCGGGTAACCCTGTACTCAACAACAAAACCCATCTACAATTTTGTTCATATAAAATACAAAAGGCATTTTCGCTCATACAATTATGTGACAACAATGTCAATATATAACTTATTTTCAAGTGTGCAACGCCGTTTAGTTGGGTCACGCATGCTGACTACCATTCAACCCACAAAACCCACATTTTGAGTATTTAAAAGCCGCCAATTCTGTCTGGAATGGATTTATAACTTTGAAATATTACCCAATTGTAAGTTAAACTTCATTTTACGATGGCTGCCATCTTGTCCTATTTGTGTGACCAATCTGGAATATATTGCCTGAATGTGCCCATAGACCAGAGTAACTTATACATGCATAACACTGTGATATGGAATATATATTCCTGTAGATATATAATTATAAATCTAATGAGAGTCTTACCCATTCATCGATACTTTACAAAGCTAAATCAACACACGTTTCTGCTCCACGAGACATTTTTAAAACATGACTTGCGATTTATACACTAATGTTAAGATAATTCTAGTCGGAATTGTTGTAAAAGAAGAAAAGACCGATTAGAACTAGCAACAAGGTCTTATCACTAATTCAGTCCTCATTACAACGTAATGTGGGAACCGCGGGAACCCAATTGATAGAGCGTCAGACTCGTAATCCAAGGGTCTCGGGTTCAAAACTAGACTAGGCCAGCCCTGGTCGGATACCTGAATATGTCCTTGGAAAAGGCACTTAGGTTTCATTTCCTCTGTATGATATAGCCAATAACGTGTTGAGAAGTATCGTAAAAATCCAAGCAAACAACATCATCATCATGTCGCCATAGTTGTTATTGTTGTCGTCCTCGTCATATCATCTATTTCGTTCCCAAGCAGAATTATAGAGAACATTATAAAGCAAAGTTTATTATTATTATTATTACACTTATTATTATTATTATTATTATTATTATTATTATTATTATTATTATTATTATCAACACCACAAACAATGCTGTTGTCTTCTTCCTCTCGTCCTTCTCCACAGCATCATCATCACCATTCCCGCAGATAAGATAAAACATCAGGATTGTCCTTATATCTTAGTGGTTATTGAATGAAAAACATCCATAGCTTGCTGATCTTGCAATTTATTGTATAATTTACCCCAAAAAGGAAAAAGAAAAAAAGATAGCTTGGTGATCTCGCTATTTTTTAAATATATATAATTTGTCCAAAAAGAAAAGATAGATGTGTGTTATATAGTATTACTAGTTAGCTGGGCATAGACCTGCATTTTACGGAGAGTTTATTTTAGGCAACAACAATACATAGTGATGGTATATTTTTCCTTTGTTCCAGAGAAACGAAATACAAATTGTACTTGCTCATAATGCATTTATTGATCAAAATACATTGTTCAAGTGCATTGCGACTATTAAGCTTAACGTGTGAAGAATGGGATTTTAAAGCAAATCTGAATCGAGTGCAAACTGCAATCCACTTTAGCTGGACTGGAATTAAGCTAACCTTAAAAATATATACACTCGAAAGAATACAATGATGCATAAATGGAAAATAAAAAATAATTTGCCTAATTGCTACCTTTTGTGGTGCTCCGAATATTATATTATTATTTGCAAACTTTACAAAGTGTTATGAATCGGTCGTTTATATCTCATTTCAGCGGTTTGGATCATCCGTTCGACAGCAAATGCCCATTTTGGTTTCTCCTGATTTATATAGCACCAAGGGTAGTTTGAGTGCACCTCCAAATCCATACCGTGATGGCCACACGGATGTTCAGGTGGACACTTTAGTCCATTTTGAGCCTTATAACCAGGCCCATAACAATAATCCCATTTGCTTCCAGATGAACACCACGTGTCGTATTGACCTCTTTTTTCGCACGAGTCAGTGCAGCAATACCCCCAGCTACCATCATCTGTCTAGCACCAACTGTAGGATTTGCATTCGTGATATCCGAACTCCATGCCTGACCGACATTTGGTGTTGCTAGTGGTATACAAGTTGGGAGACGCCTTTTCTGTTTGAATACCATGGCAGTAAACAAGCAGCACTACGCCAAGTAGGTGTAATATGTAGGCCATGATGCTTCAAAAACCTAGAATGGAACAGTGATAAAATAATCAGTCATTCGATTTTTTAAAATATTGCTTTTTTATTTGAAAACTATGTTGCTCAGTAGCATGTGAATCGCATATTTGTACTTGCTTGTTTAAATGTTTACTTCCCCAGTCTAAGCATGTGATAGGTAATATAACATTTCTTCTTTCCCAATGGATTATTTGCTTGCCCGTGTCAAAATTAACTTGTCGGGAATTTCGAAAGACTCATTAATAGCACAACTGATCATTATGCATGTATGTATGTATGTATGTATGTATGTATGTATGTATGTATGTATGTATGTATGTATGTATGTATGTATGTATGTATGTATTGCAGCAGTTCTGTCAACTTAGATTTTTTCAGTTGGATATTTTGCAGTGTTGATGTCTTTCTTTGTGTCCATTATCTCTCGGTCATAGTTTTCAAGGTCTTGTTTTGTGCACAATCTATCTTTAGTACATAGATTTGAAGAAAAAGAGGAATTTATAAAAAAACCCACATAATTCAAAGAGTTGTCTAATTAATTAACTCTGAACAGCACTTACAAGTAGTCGTTCATAGATGGGAACCTAATTTGTTAATTGTTCCAGGTCCCTTACTCCGATTATTCTGTCTAAATCTTAGAGGAGATGCGAACAACTTTGCGATTAGCAACATTGGAAGAATGTTGGTAAAAGGCGTAACCCCTCCTATGGTATTTATGATATCTTAAAGCTAAATGACTACAATATTTTCATGAGCTATACAAATGTATGGCTACCAACCAGTGCGAGAACCAACAAAATAGAACAAGATATCATGAATGAGAAATTCAGACCCGTACGAAGTGGAGCAGGTAATACACATAATACTGACATGGCAGCTCTTCAATACATGGTTTATGGAAAACGATTTCGTATACCACTCAACACACATATACTTACAGATCATAGTTAATTCTTACTTCCTCATATAGAACGAAGAAGGCTCATTAGTATGATTATCGTGTTGTCTTAAAGCCTCAGAAGCCTTACAAGGCAGCAACAAACTGACTCAAATGAAAACTAAAATGAAACGATTAAAGACTAACCAGTGGGCAAGGGTATTTGTGTATCAATGTTTAAGTAAATGGCAACAGTAGTGGAAACGTAACTATGTAATGTAATTTTAACACAGCAATTTGCAATATTTATTATTATTTTTAATCTTACGCAGCAAGCAAGTTGAAATGTTATAATACGTAGGAGTTCAACTACAATATACACGCAGATGTTGACAACAAGGTTATGTATAAATGTAATATTAATGTATTATTAAAATAAAGATTGTTGGTAATGAGGGGAGCGCTATACAATTGACTGATTCTCCTTCCCGTGATGACTGTTTAATTAATACAATTGGTGCATGTTGAGTGTAGCCTAATTCTTATGAAATTCCGGAATGGAAAACAAATACGCAGGAATTACTATAATTACGTTTCCTATTGTTGTAATGGTGCTGACCTTTGACTGGCTTCAAAGGCAGTATAATTGAGAATATAATTAATAATATAGATTAACAATAAATGATGAGGCGAAGTTTGTACTATTTAATTGTGCTTTTAATGGAAGCTTGACCCCAATAAAGTTTAAATCCACGTTGACCCCGCATTAAAGCTAATCCCCTGAACGGTTTATGGTATAGGCTTAACATGCTGCCTGAGGTGAACTGTTGACCACAAATGAATGCTTCAACAATAGCTATGCATGGGTGTGTAAAAGGTTAAACCAAAAGGAGCTTTATTTTATTTCTGAATTTCTAGAGAAAGCGAAAATATTATTATGGGGTACAGACGAAGGCGAGAAGAATGTTGGTCAAAGGCATAACCATCTCATATGGTAGTGATGATATCTTTAAGCTGAATGACAACAAGATTTTCATGACCTATACAATTTGATGGCTGCCAACCAATGTGAGAACCAACAACATAAACATGGTATCATGAATGAGAAATTGAGAAAGTTCAACGTGGAGCTCGTAATGCACATGATACTGATACGGAAGCTTTTCAATACATAGTGTATGGAAAATGATTTCGCATACCACTCGACAGATCAATACTTACAAATCATACTTAATTCTTACTTCCTCGTAGAGAACGAACAAGGCTAGTTATTATGCCTATCGTATTGTTTTAATACTACAAAGATTAAGAACGTTTCACAAGACAGCAGCAAATTAAGTCACATGAAAAATGTACTGAAACTATCAAAGACTAAACAATGTCATCACCACAAGATAAGAGAGACTGGGAAAAGTGTACCCAATTTAACTTTAGATGCTCTCTCTAAAATGCTGTGGGATAAATATAGCATTATGGATTACAAATTGACCTTCGAAAAGATTAACAGTTTACAAGGTAAGGATGTCGGTATGGTTATGAAACTATTGACATTATTCATTACATTTATGCATCTCAGATATAAGCATCAATTTAACAATTATATCTTCCTCGTGGACAAAAATTACACCATGTGTCATATTGAATCATCCACCAAACCAATTATGAACAGACACAGACTAAACTTTAACCAACTTGTGTGAAGAATTTCTTCAATACAAGGGTAATAGGAGTGAATTAGTTTGCGTCATATAAGATAAGGAGATGGAAGGTTTTACCTTTGTATTACATGATCTATGATATCTAAATGACCCACACAAGCGAAGCTCAAAGCATGATCACGAATTGTGGAAAGATTTTGTGGTCTTGAGACTTGTTATGAGTAAAGCCTGGGTCTAGGAGATTCCAAATTTTTTTAAATAAAGCTGGTCTAGTTGCCAGCATAATTTTATAAAAATTATATGAAACAAACCTGGGCCACATGTCGTCAAATTTGTATGAAAACAACTATTCGTCTAAGTTTTATTAACAAACTGTAAGCCAATGGTTTTTGCAAATTGTGATAAACAAAAATAAAAAACAAAAGAAAACAAAAAAAAATAAAAAAATAAAAATAAAAAAGAACAGAGCCATTGGTTGTTAAAACTTTAAGAGGAAAACCTAAGCCAGCGGTCGTTAACATTTTATGAACAAGTCTGGGCCAGTGACATTCAAAAGTTTAGGAAAAAACCTGAGCTAGCGGTCGTCAAATCTTACGACAAAACATAGGCCAGTTCTCGTGAAAATTGTGTGAAAAACAAATCTGGGCTAGTAGCCACAATCAGACGTTATTTGAAAAACAAAACTGGGTCCGCAGTCGTACCAATTTTATCAATAATCCCATTGATATTTAAAAATTGTTTGAAACAAAATAAGCTAAAAATCCGAGGCATATCCCAAAATGTATTAATTTCAAATTCTTTAAATACAAAACAACTATGCAAATATTTATATAAATATATCATTGACTTCAGAGTTAAGAAGATACAAACAAACTAGCAAGCAGCGCACCTAACCCTTCTCCTGCGACCCAGTTCAGCTCATTATATTATCCAACTTACAAGTAAACATGGCAAATGAATTTAACTAGATAAAATCATATTACACAGAAAATGAATATTTTACATACAAACCATTAAACACTTTTGATATTTATACTTTAAAATTTGATATTGATGATTCAATTAATAGACATAGGGCACAGTGTAATATGAAATTTTTCCAAAATCAATTAAACTGGGCTGTGTGGATGGTAATATCAGAATGTGGAATATCCCATTGGCACTTATCAGATAAAAACTATACCGGAGGTAAAAAAATCAATATCTATGTTTCATACATACTTTCAGATAATAAAATAAAACTTCTGTAGGAATGCTCAATACCATTACCATATAGTCAAACATTTAATCCAACAAACAACATAATAAATCTGAAACAAATTAACACAATTTGTAATAAATATAGTATTGCACAACAGCAGGATTGGAGATATCCAAACGAGAGGAATGAAGCTGTCAGTACTGATCCAAGAACCTGTTATAACACAGAGATTGGTATGACTAATGATGAGATTGATAGACAATTAAAGATATGAACTAGAGAAATGGTGGAATAGAGGATAGTGGATACGATACAGTTATGAGCAATATAAATCTCAAGCAACATCAGATGCAGAAAAAGGCTGGACTTTAATCTGTACAAGATAGCAAGGAACTAACAGATGCAGGAATAGTGCTTCTAAACTATGTTATATGTTATATCTATTTTAGGTGCTCAAGCAAGAATAGAACAACTATTATAGGCTATGATTCTACTGTCAAAGACTCTGTAAAAGAGTTATCGGAAGATTTAGTTTTAGCTGAACAAAGTTATGACTTAGATGAAAATATCAAAACAAAATTTCAAGAAGGTATTTAAAAGTCAAATATGAGACTAAAGTATGCAGCTTGTGGTGATGGCATATTCTTAATACCCTGTGATATGGTGAGGAAAATGAGCAGTATAGTAGTTTATAATTATACTTTACAAAAGTCATCCGATTCATTTGAACTCGGAATATATATTACTTTAAATACCGACGTGGTAAATAATATAATACCAGCAGCCGATACACAGTTTGCAACAATTCGTTAAAAGACAGACAATAAAAAGAATAACGTTAAGAAGAATTATGTAAACATGCCTACAATCATAACAATCATACGAACAATACCAACAACATTGCCTCAAATTAGGACGCCAGGATTCTTAAACAGGACGTCTATAATAACAGCTAACATACCTCATGACATGAAAGATATAGATCATTAAGCAAATAAACCAACATATCTATGGTTTGCAGCAGCTCGTGTAATTTACTGTTTGAAATAGATAATCTAGCTTGTTAATCTCTAATCCGGCTCGTTACTACAAATAAACCATTTAGTACAGTTACAGAGAACAAGATAATAAATGCAAGAATCAACATACTGTTCTTATCAGTTATTGAAGAAATAACTTTTCAGGATAATGTTAGAGTCCACCCTATCACACTAGCAATTATACCACGCAATGCTGATGCTGCTTTTTTTAAAAAAAAATCTAAGTTACACAAATACTCAGCAAAACTTTTCATACCTTTATTGAATTTACTAAACCACGTTCTCGGAAAAGCTGTATCACAGCGTTCTTTTATTTGCTAAAATATTCATGTTCATATATTTGAACTGTTAATACAAACTGACCTTGACGATCTGGCTTTAGTTTTAACTGTACAACTTCCTTGTACCTGGTAGACAAATAATTCCAATTGGTCAGACACGTCTCATCACAAACATTCTTACGTTTTCTGGTTTTATTGTTTTCTTCGTGGCCAGTTACATTTACATTTCAACTGTTGCCTGTGTCACTGTACACGAACTCATATTTTGTTCTAAAACAAATAAGCCTTGAAAAGAATGTTCAAATTAAATGTAATAATGTAATTTTATTAAGGTGAAAAGTAACATAGTGTCCCTTGATCATAAGTACGCTTTCATTCATATGGTTGTCGTAACGTGTAGACAGGTGCGTTCTGATCCACATGGTTGACATGTGCAGATTAATACGCTTTCATTCATATAGTTGTCGTAACGTGTAGACAGGTGCGTTCTGATCCACATGGTTGCCATGTACAGATTAATACGCTTTCATTCATATGGTTGTCATTATATATAGATAAGTACGCTTTCATTCAGATGTTTGTCGTAACGTATAGACAGGTGCGTTCTAATCCACATGGTTGACATGTACAGATTAATACGCTTTAGTTCTTTCGAACGAAATTCTTGGCGTTTATATTTGCACGTAAGACTTTGTGGGATAATAATTTCAGAGATATTAAGACATGGAAACAAAATAGTTGACAATAACGTATCATCTGTTTATCTGAGTATTAATCAAAGAGCTAACACAACCTCTGAACTACAAAAACAGGTTGATGATAAGAGAAATAAATACATTTTAGATGCACATTTCTTGTTCAAGCAAGATTATACACCTTGTCCAAAACTATACGAACCTTGGAAACAGTAAACGAAAAGCAGATGAAATACCTAACATTCAGCAATATTTACAACCAATTAACAGAGGATAAACAGTGAAATAGTTGATTTGGAAAGTGAAATGGAGAAAATAAAGAAATCTATGGAAGACTATGGAACTTCATTATCTTAGTTGGAACAGTTACATAAAGAGCTGATTATTGCTATACCACTAAGCGAAAAAGAAATTAAAAGAGTAATGAATGATTTTAGCGGTAATATTGCTGACTTGAAAAACAAGATAATTTCTAAGAGTAACACCCTGTCAAAGATGCAGAATAATGATCTAACTGAAATACCCCCTCCCCCCCCCAAAAAGAAAAAACGGAAGAAACAAGAACCACATTGAATGTGAATAACAGACTCATAAGATCTATGAATACGACCTACGCTTTATCTATCACAGATTGGAGTAAAAGAATCAAAATGACAACATATATTACATTCGTTGAATTTTACAAAAAGTTCCCATCTTGAAGTTGAATAATAATAAAAAAATACAAACGAATTTGTTGATCAAGAACTGGTTATTAATATTAGTGTGGTACAAGGCAAGATTAACTAAATACACACAAGGATGAAACATACCAAAATAATTAATTAATTTAAAACAAAAGTTTGCAACGGAAGCAGATGCAGTTAAAACTGAAATAGACACTAATATAGAGACATTAAAACTGATTTAAACACGAGAATCGGTATAAGGGTTCTTGCACTAGGTTTTGGAACAGATGAATTTAAACAGGTTTCATAAGAAAACCAAACTAATGACTAAATTTATGTTGATATTTGAGTTTTACATTGTTCTGGGTCAGGAGATAATTGACAGTATTACTTTACTATTCTTATTATCATACCGATTTGTTTACATTTTCATATCAATTTATATCATATAGATTTGTTTGGTACTCTTTTCTGCAATAGTGCCACCTGATGATAGTGGGACTGTTTTTCTTCAGTTACCTTTTGCAAAAGTTTCTGACAATCAAGTCGGGTGTATAAATGCTCGTATTTGTTATATGGAAAATGATTGAGCTATATTTTTCGCTATAAGGATTGATAGGAATGGTACTTATGTTTTTGCAAGAGGTAAAATAAAAACTGGAAGTAGTATCAAAATTTGTTACTATAAATAGAATGGCAGCGGCAGGAGAAAGTTTTGGCGGTGCTCAGGTAAACATTCAAAAGAAATATGCAAGCTAATTATGTCTGAATAAATAGCAGAACCAATGCAAATGATAATGTACCTAAAGGAGTCTCATAGCATGATGATTTGTTGAGTGATTAATTGTGGAAAAACTACATTTGCGTTAGATCTGTGAGAGATTGAATATATAAACTGTTTTGACTACATCGTTATCATCCGTCCAACGTTTCCACCCAACAAGACTTACAATGGAAAGTGATTACTCAAGGATGAACATGTAATTTTAATAGATTTGGGAGATAAATTAGATAAAGCGAGGAGAGTGTTACTGGTTGATGACTATCAAGGTACACATACTTTGTTTCTGATTAATGATTTCGCAACATTTATAATACAAAATCAAAAGCAACCAACCCTGACTTAGCGTCTAGTTGTCGTAATAATGGTATATGTGTGTGGGTAATTACACCAAAATATAATGCAATCGTTCGTAACTTCCGTGAGAACATTGTTTTTCTTCTTATGTTTTTTACAAACGGAGAAAAAGCGTGTATTTTTTGACGAAGATCATTTAAGGCCAGATGAATCTAAAGAAGAATTTATTGATACTCTGAAAGAGAATTAAAACAACAAAATTTTAATGAGACTTGAATATTGATTTAACTATAATATATTTAAGTGCCCGTAGGGTAATGCTGTTAACCACAAAAACGCTTGTGTTGATACATTGACAATGACTCTATATTCATCCTTATGCCGTAGATCGCATGATGGTATAATCTCCGTAAATTAATTTCCTTGTCATTGAATCAACAGTCTTTCTACATTTCGAATATCAGATTATTGTTATCACACTTTTTTAAAATTCAATTCCATATATTGTTTTTGTTTTTGTCAGTTGTGTCTTGCACAGGCATCTCGGTCTTTTATGAATAAAGTTTTGGCCTTAACTATAGTAGCTTTTTATGCATTTATGGGATACCAAATATTTTATCCTTAGAATAGTCACCAGGGTCATATAATTTGATGTGACCCTTCATATCAGACTAGAAGTTTTCTGTCTAAAAATAAATACATAACGAATCAGTAGAAGGCATGAAATTCATGAGTAGTGTGAACATGAATACATAATGAATCAGTATAAGTCATGAAAGTCATGAGTAGTCTGAACATGAATGCATAATGAATCAGTATAAGTCATGACAGTCATGAGTAGTCTGAACATGAATACATAACGAATCAGTATAAGACATGAAAGTCATGAGTAGTGTGAACATGAATACTTAATGTATCAGTATACGTCATGAAAGTCATGAGTAGTCTAAACATGAATGCATAATGAATCAGTAAAAGTCATGAAAGTCATGAGTAGTCCGAACATGAATACATAATGAATCAATATTAGTGACGAAAGTTATGAATAGTCTGAACATGAATACTTAATGAATCAGTATAAGTCATGAAAGTCATGAGTAGTCCGAACATGAATACATAATGAATCAATATAAGTGACGAAAGTCATGAATAGTCTGAACATGAATGCATAATGAATCAGTATAAGTCATGAAAGTCATGAGTGGTCTGAACATGAATACATAATGAATCAATATAAGTCACGAAAGTCATGAATAGTCTGAACATAAATACATAATGAATCAGTTTAAGTAATGAAAGTCATGAATAGTCTGAACATGAATACATAATGAATCAGTTTAAGTCATGAAAGTCATGAATAGTCTACACATGCATAGATAATGAATCAATATAAGTGGAAATTCGTTAGTAGTCTCATTTTATCGAAGTGTTTGAGGTTGTTATAGATGAGTTTATACACAGACCATATCTATAACACTAACACTGTAACTCCACCTTAAATCCACTGTAAATCAACCTTAAATTGGTTTTATTATTTTGATTTTCTTGTTTTTCTATCGGCTAAATGTTCTGCTAGCGAATGATAAATCTTCCTCACATTTGAAACTTTATTTTCATCTGTACATAGTTTAATTGTTATTCTTTTCCTCAAATTTCTGTTTCACAAATACAGCATTCTTCATCAATTTGAAAAAAATATCGTCATCAATTGCTGTTTTATGTCTTAACTTTAGATTCAGTTTTATATGTAGCATTTTAACCATGGTTGTTGATTCAGTTTTATATGTAGCATTTTAACCTTGGTTGTTGATTCAGTTTTATATGTAGCGTTTTAACCTTGATTGTTTATTGTCTCTCAAATCTGTCAGTGATTCTGTGAATTTCGTATCACTTAAATTTTTAGATAGCTGTTCCATACGTTGTCCCATGGATCTAAAGCTGTTACAAAACTGATTGTCTTTTTAAGTGTTATTTCTTTTTCGTTTTTACAAATTTGTAAAGTATGAAACCCTCGCTAAATAAAATGCATTTTTCATCGTTGTTTAGTATGAATTTTACCTCTTCATCTGAATCATTTTTACAAATGTCGTGATGAATAAGTGATTGTCATATCCACACATGTTATAAATGAATTTTATTATTTTGCATATTTTTAAATTTAAATAACATTCGTTATGCGTTGGAGTTCTATCCTTTCCTGTTGAACGATCGTGGTTGAAAACTTTATATTCAGTTATGCCTTTCTCATAGATATAAAACATGTGTGTTTGAGTTATAATGTCTATCATCTTCTTCTGTGAATTCTATATTCATAAACTAGTTTACGATTTTATTAAACGCATAATAAAATCCCTGAATACAATCTGTCACTGTGTAAACTGTTGATGTGCTGCTTTTAAAATAAATACAAAGCGTTGATATAATGTTATTTGCTGATTCTTTTTGTCCAATATACTTGAGATATTTGATTGTACGTTTGTGCCTGTGGTACAGTGATACTTTCACAACCACAATAAATAACATTGAGAACTTTTAATTGCTGTTGATATTTTTAATTTTTTTTTTATATTTAGTCTTTTTCAGGCATTATATGTATAGAGTCATCTACATTGTTAAAAAGTCTTTCATGTTCTGATAATATTTCTGGAGTGATTATTCAGAAATACGTTGCTGTTTTATGTGTAGTTTAGCGAAAATCGTATACAATGCTCACCTCTGCCGCCAAATTTGTATCCACAGATCATTTCGAACAGTAATACTCAGTTACTAACTCTTTGAAAAGAACTGTAATTTGTAACCACAGATCATTTCGAACTGTAATCCTATGCATTACTCTTAGATCAAGCAGCCTCATTTCCTACTTCTGTAAAAGGATAAATTGTGAAGTCTTACGTATTCGCCATGCGATATTGGTTTACCCGCATACTAGCACACATATGATTACGTGTTGGCTCCTCACATGACAAAGCAGTTTCGCAAATTGTCTTCGTAGTCTGACTTGTCTAGTAATTTTATAATTTTGAAAATAAGACTCATGTCAGACTGGTCAAGAAATGTGTTATTTATGAAATAATACGCGGAGATCTGACTGGTCTAGTAATTTTTACAGCAGTAAAGTTATTGTACAATAATACCTTTCACCAACTCTTCTGTCTATATTTGTAACCTCTGCCTCGTGAATCATCGTCGTACAATTCATCCATGTCATGAAGACCAGAGGAGTCAAATGTATACATGTATACATACAGCTCTCTCTGTCTATCGATCTCTTTATATATATATATATATATATATATATATATATATATATATATATATATATGTCTGCGTGTATGTGTGTATGCATAAAAAGAGCGACGGAGATGCTCTTCAACTCTCATACATATATTATCAAACTTTATTTCACGAAAAATACGTTATATTTGACAACTTGTTTTCAGACATAACCGAAGAAAAGTGATAAACAGGTCGATGCATATTCTTACATTTTAGAAACATCATACATAAAAAAGAGAGATAGCTGTTTTAATTGGACAATTCAACTTTTCGACTGTATTCTAAAAGATCCCTCTCACGATTTTCTAGATACATCATCGTGCTAAATATGAAAAATATTGTGGCGTTCAAATTGCAGCTGTAATTTTTTAAAACTATTATTATTATAATTAATTTACATGCATTCATATATACATAGATGCACACATATATATGTACGTACATTCAATCATTCACTCATTCATATATACAGACATGCATACATAAATACATTCAGACAGACAAACAGATAGACAGACAGACATGCATGCATACATACATACATTCAGACAGACAAACATACAAACAGATAGACAGACAGATATGCGTACACACAACTGATTTAGGGCAATTGTTTTGATCCTATTATCCTATTTTGACAATGAAGCCAGACATTGCTATCTTATAAGAAACATGGCCTTCCTCAATGCAGATATGGGTTGTGGGCATCATGTATCTATTATTCAAGGTTTGTAGCTTATATGATCAACACTAATCCGTTCTACAGAAGTGGCTGCATCCGTGTACTTTTCCTTTCAATGCTTCGGGGATAGCAGATGAGTTTTACAATTAAGTAATGGAAAAGTGCAAGCATGTGACTGAGTGGCTTACCTATATAAATCGCTTGCAAGGTGCACTTATCAGCTCCAACTGTTCCTTTTTAAGTGTGAGTAGGTGTGCAATTGAAAAAAAAATATATATAAAGTTCCTTCAAATTTCACTTTGATTCAATTGCAAATCGCGGCATTTTATAATAACGCTAGTGAAGCAGAAATGTTGATATTTGAAACGCGTTTAGGAATGTAAATTGAATTTTCAGGTTACATACATACATACATACATACATACATACACGTGAGTGCAAAGGCGAGGGTGCAACAATATGCACACATTTTAGGTTTTAATTGTTTGAAATAAATTCAAATACATTTACATGCATTTTAGATGCGCATGTTTCTTGAGAATCTTGTATACACACATTTTCTGCATTATTAATAGATTGATAAAGATTATATCGTCACTGGTTTATATGTTTCCTGCATAATAATATAATTCTTTTGTTGTCATTCTTGATTTTTATTTCACCTTTTGCTTTAATCATGCTCCTAATCACCATAATGTGTAGATAAGTCCTCTTTCGTTCACATATGGTTGTCATAATGTGTAGACAGGTCCGCTCTTATCCACATGGTTGCCATAATGTGTAGATAAGTGCGCTTTAGTTCATATGGTTGTCATAATGTGTAGATAAGTATGCATTCATTCATATGATTGTCATAATGTCTATATAAGTCCGCTTTCGTTCACATGGTTGCCATAGTGTGTAGATAAGTACGCTTTGGTTCACATGATTGCCATAATATGTAGATAAGTTCGTTTTCTTTCATATGATTGTCGTAATGCTTAAATAAGTACTCTATCGTTCATATGGTTGTCAAAATGTGTAGATATGTATGCTTTCGTTCCTATGATTGTCATAATGTGTAGTTAAGTACGCTTTCGTTCATATGATTTGTCATAATGTGTAGATAAGTTTTATTTCGTTCATATGGTTGCCATAATGTGTAAATAAGTAATCATTCGTTCAAATGGTTGGGATAATGTGTAGATAAGTCCGCTTTATTTAATATGATTGTCATAACTCATAACGTGCCGATAAGTATGCTTTCGTTCATATATGGTTGTCATAATATGTAGACAGGTGCGCTCTTATCCACATAGCTGTCATAATGTGTAGATAAGTACGCATTAGTTCATATGGTTGTCATAATGTGTAGATAAGTACGCTTTCGTTCATATTATTGTCATAATGTGTAGATAAGTTTTATTTCGTTCATATGGTTGTCATAATGTGTAGATAAGTGCGCATTCGTTCATATTATTGTCATAATGTGTAGATAATTCCGCTTCGTTCACATGGTTGCCATAGTGTAGATAAATACGTTTTCGCTTGCATGGTTTCCATAATGTGTAGACAAGTACGCTTCTTTCATATGATTGTTGTAATGCCTAGACAAGAACGCTTTCGTTCATATGATTGGCATAATGTGTAGATAATTTTCTTTGGTTCATATGGTTGCCATAATGTGTAAATATGTACACTTTCGTTCATATGGTTGTCATAATGTGTAGATAAGTACGCGTTCGTTCATTTGATTGTCATAATGTGTAGATAGGTACGCTTTCGTTTACAAATTGGTTGTCATAATGTGGATAAATCAGCTTCCATTCGCATGGTTGCCATAATTTGAAGATAAATACGCTTTCGTTCATGCGGCTGTCATAATGTTTAAATAAGTACGCTTTCATACACATGGTTTTCATAATATGTAGACATGTGCGCTCTCATCCACATGGTTGCCTTTCGTACGAAGACATGGGCGTTTATATTTGCAGGTACGGGGAACACACAGTCACACACACACACACACACACACACACACACACACACACACACACACACACACACACAGAACTTCAGAGATACAACCCTTGTAAAAGATGAGAAATGATTATGGCTGGTATGTCATACATTATACTAATTCTCTTGTGAAAAATAAAAAAATAAAAATAAAAAATATACGTTAGTGATTATGCAAATGTTCGTCGAATACAGCAAATTAACTTTAGCACGACTGGTATGTTAATGTAGCGTTTTGTACACCTCTATATCAATGAAATCATATCGGCAAAGATCTATGAAATATACGAGTAAAGTTATGAAGAGAGGAAGACAAGAACATATAAAATACATATTTGTGCTGACAATATTTGTTGAGAGTTTTATGAACTAATGGGGTACACTAAATTCATGTTTCCTTCGTTTTCTAACTGTATATTGTTCCGAACTCGGGCGCAGATTTTGTACATACTGTCACACCTCCCCACGAGATCATGGCTCTTTTCCTGGCCTCAGACCACACTTATTTTCCTTCTATTTCATGCACAATCATTCAACAGCATGCCACGTTTACCATAACTGATTTTCCTCTAGCGCTTTTTGCTACATATTAACCCACCTTAGTTTAATAAATCCTGAAAGATTGCATCATAGGTTGACCGGCTTTTTAAAAAATGTATTACTAATGTAAACAAACTGACATGGAGGAAGGAAACAAAAAGCGTCTGCATGACACGGGGATATTTTGCGTCATTTTTCATCTTACTGTTCTTATTAAACAACAAGCAAATGCATCATTATATTACAATTTCACAACGTTTACAGCCTACCCTTTCATAATTATTAAAAAATAACTCTACCAAATACGTCAGTGGCAAACAAGCCATGTAAAAAGCGCTATTTGTTTCGGAATATCTTCCTGATTTTAGGTCAACTTCAAAAAGGGGGGGGGGGCTATTATGGTTTGAGATCCCTGTGACAGGTTCAGTTGTAAATAAAACTACCCAATCAAATTGTCCTTGCCTATTCTGTCAAATATCTCGAGATTATGTGAAATAAGGAGACACTTCAACAACGAAGCATGCATGTAGCTTTCACACTAAATAAATAATTTAGATTTAAAGACCTGAATATGTGATACGCGTAGGGTTTGACGCGAACTGGTGATTTCCATGAAAAATGTTGTAACTTCATTATGTAGTACAAAACATAATGTAGTTTGTATCAGATCATATCTCTTCCTTATGAATTCATCCCTCGTAATATTCATTTCATAGGTGGATACTTACCTGTATACAGGCACTGAATATTTTGTGTGGTAATATACAAGTATTTCCTTGGTATATTAATATTGGTCACCTATTAAAAAGTATTTATATCAGCTCATATCATATTATATATGATCCACATACTATTTGTCTGCAGCATTGTCATTTCATTGGTGGATACTTACCTGTATACAGGCACTGAGGATTTTGTATCGTAATATACAGGTTCAAGGCAGTTTCATTAAGCACCGCTCTAACGTGTTGTTTTGGTATATTAATATTGCTCACCTATTAAAAAGTATTTCTCTCAGCTCATAACATATCATTTATAATCCATAGACTATCTGTCTACAGCAATGGAGTATGAACGTATTGATACCTCTAGCTTAAACTAATGACAAAATGTTTGATTTAAAAAAAAATATTATGGTGACTGTTTTAGGCAAATGGAAGTTTTATCTCAGTGGACTTAAGTGTGAGTTCTTTGACTAAAAATCCCCAACCAAATCAGACATACACTTATATATGTTTCTCCTCTTGCTTTAATAAAAGGAGAGTACACATGTTTCACTGATGCAATAACAATTATTTAGTTTTAAATAATTTAAAACATTGCCGGTACAGTTTTAAGGTACATTTCATTTTTAAGTCATAATGAATTAATTGTTTTGAGTTTGACAAAAACTTGATAAAGCAAAACTGAGGTGTTTTTACTTGTTGTCAAAAATAAACAATCTAGAAACTGCCATAATCTGTTGCTAAAGTTTTTATTTAGTATCATAACACTTACATGAAACTTGTAGTTTCTGATGTTATGGAACAAGAAAGAACTAGCAAGTGCTGACAAAACCAGCATGAAACAATAATGGTTATTTCACGATTCACTGTAACTGTCTGGAATTTGGTGAAATCTGGCACTTTTCAAACTAGAAAGGGAAGGAACTTCAGCAGGTTGTTTTTTAGTGTCCTCGGATCTAAAAACGCAAGATCCATATTTCATAAATGAAGCCGAAACAATAGTTGTGATATTTTGAAACCTCTGCAAAGCACATATAAACTTTCAAGTTGTTTCCGTAATATGGAAACTGCATTGAAACCAAGTCTGTATTATTTGAAGATAGTTCATGTAAAGTTTCCATTTATTACAAACCCTTGAATTGTTCAGTTCATCATTATCATACAAAAAGCAATTGTTGTGTTTTACCAGTTATTTTGATATTACAAAACTGAACGGATACTACTGGTGTGGTATCTGTTGTTGCCGAAACTTTCATGAACCTTGTAATTTCGTCATTAAGAAATCACAGGAAACTAGTTTTGTTTTCTTCAATTCCCTGAGACTAGAGGGAACCTATTTTAATTGTTTCCGATGTAGCTAAAACTGCTCGAAAATTTCATGTTTCAGATGAAATGAAAACTAGACGGAAACTAGTACGATCCAAGACTCTGGCACTATGAAAACTATATTAAAACTAGAAGATTCAAATGGGTTTCTGAGTAGTTTCAGTGAAACTGAAGCTTGGTGCTTCCAAAATGTCCTGAAAACCAGACGGAAATTAATTTAATGGTTTCTGATAAATCCTGGAAATTTCATGTTTTGGATGCAGTGGATATTGCATGTAAGCTAGTAGGATCTAAAACGCACCTCTAGTTAGTTTTTGCCTCACGATAGTGGTAATTTGTGTCTTCTAACATGCCACCAACTCGAGGTATTGAATTCCATATGCAATTTCAAAACGATCAAGTTGTCTTTGTCAATGCAATAGTAAATATTAAAGATACCTGTACAAACTGATGTATCTATGTTATAATTAGTAAAATCTATCTTACAGCGTACCTATTTAGCAACATTCCTCTCTGGATCTATTATCGACTTCTATGTTTATCTATCTATCTATCTATCTATCTATCTATCTATCTATCTATCTATCTATCTATCTATCTATCAACCAACCAACCGACCAAGCATACATGTAGATCGACAAATACGACAAATACGCTGTATCATGGGCGTGTTTTTTATATTCATAGCAACAAAATTTCAATATGCTTATAGCTCTTAGGTGCAGCGATTGCAGATATTGTGACACAAATGGGGGAGGGGTAGGCAAGGGGAAATCATGTTGAGAAATAGTGAGGGGGTGGGAGTCTGCTGGAAGTTTGAGACCCCTACCCTGTTCCAGACAGATTTGATGGTTCCTTCTAGACAGAAGCTTTAATTTTGAATACCCCGTGTAAGTATGGTATAAACTAAGTCTACGAAACGCTTAGTAATATTAAGAAGGAGATAAATGTTGTCACCATAAGTGTCCTAATCTTCATTTATTCTATCTCTGTCGTTTATAGTTTCAATTTATTGATGAAAAGATATTCTTCTATTAATTCTTTTCCCGTGCCAGACACACGAAAAGCCTACCCCTCCATAATTTTCCAATACAGAAGAAAAACACCCACAGTAGTAGTGTTGTGGGATACTTTGGGTACATAGGGAATTTAACACGGAGAAATGACAACATGGGGTCTAACGGGAATTTAACATGGGAATGGCACTATGGGTCTAACAGGATTTTAGCATGAGAATAGCACTATGGGATCTAACGGGAATTTAACATGGGAATGGCAACCTGTGTACAAGAAGAGTTTAACACGGAGAAATGGCACTCTGGGCATAAGAGGAATTCAACATGGGTGGGGTACTCTGGGGCATAATAGGAATTAATCATGGGTGAGCTGATATGGTGTGAAACGCTCGTAGGTTAAACCGTACGGGTCTTTGTGGAGTCAAACCTTTAATTTAGCATTGTGGGTCGATATGGGCATAAGGGGAATTTGACATGGGAATGGCTGTCTGGGTCTCACAGGAAATGTAATGTTAACAATGTCCATATGTTCAACATTATGGACCTGTCTAGCAACAAGGAAAACTTAATGTTAGAAATGTCCATAGGTTTCACATTAAGGGTTTTTATAACGACAAGGGAAAATATAATATTAAACAGGGTCTCAATGGAACTCTCTGGGAACAAGATGGGAAATGTAATGTTAAAACTACACCTACTATCCAACACGTCGTTTGGAGTACAAACACCCACTCATCTACTGAACACACATAGTATGATGGAAAATAAGGGGTATAAAATAGAATTTAAATACCATGTAAACAAAACTAACTTCCCTATCCCCTATAACTTTCGTATCATCTCCTTATAAAAAAGTAAAACCCTTATTCCAACTATAACTTCCATATCATTCCCTTATACACAAAGCTAACCCTTCCTACCACCCTTATAATTCCAATGACGATATCAAAGAGGCGCAAGGAGTATAAATGGTAAGGATATACACAATCAAGGATGAATGGAAAAACAAACACATACTTACCAAATTACCAGATATGATTCTATATTTAGCGTGTATTTTTAGAACTTGGAAAGTACAAGGGTTATTCCAATTCTATTTTTATAGACCGGTAGGAAGGCTGACCTGCAACATTGTAGCAGCTTTGTCAAAAGCAAACAATGAACTCCTCTTCTCATTTCGCATGTCTGTTCGATGTTTAAAACAGCAGAGCTAAAGTACACTTAAGGACAGGCGTTGACTAAGTTTTACAATCCATGACACCCTGGCGACAAAAATGGCACTATGGCGACTAACATGAATTAACATTAGGACAGTATTTTACGATTTATGTGGTCTATAGGAAATCCTGTGTGAAAATGTCCATAGGTTTAAGATTATGGGTCTGTCTGGCGCGAAATGTAGTATAGTGGGTAGATATGACCTCAATGGACTAACGGGAAATGTAATGTTAAAAATGTTCAGAGGATTAAGATTATATGACTGTCTGGGGTCTAGCGGGAATTTAAAATGGGAATAGCTGTCTGGGGTCTAAATGGAAATGTAATGTTAAAAAATGTTCATAAATTAACATTATGGAGCTGTCTGGGGTCTAACGTGACTTTCACATGGTAATGGCTGTCTGGGGTCTAACGGGACATGTAATATTACAAATATCCATAGGATTAACAGGGTCTAACAGGAATTAATGGTACGCCATAGGTTGGATATGTGTGGATATGTAATGGTGACAATGGTAAGTTAATATTACGCCGTTAGTCCATAGGTTTAACAAACACTTTGACTGACCAACAACCAGTCATGTACTATCCATTATCCCACATTTACTATCCATCACCCAGTTACCTACTATTCATACAAAGCCGTTTTAGTGATAATACTCAGTTAGCTACTATCCAATACCCAGTTATGTACTAGCCATCACCCGACGCTTTCTATTAACACCCGACATTTACTATCCAGCACACCCTTTTTGAGTGACCAACACCCATTCATCTACTTAGCATACAGGATAGGATGTAAAAGAAGGGGTATAAAAGAGAATTTATATCCCTTTTAAACAAAACTAACTTCACTATCTCCTTATAACATCTCTATTTCCCTATAACTTACCTATTATACTCTTAAAATCAAAACTAACACCCCCTACCACCCTTATAATAGCTATAGCTCTACCAGTAAAGTGGAAGGAGAGAAGAAAGGATAGGAATATACAAATATACTTATACTATCATACATGGAGTGAAAGAAGAGGAAAGATTAAACAGGATGGAGAGAAGAACAAACGCACACTTAAGGAGAGGCATTAGCTTATTTTTACAATCCAAACAGAAAAATATCCATTGTTGTAAATCCTGCATGGAGTCAAGTGGTGTTTAACATTGGTTATACTCTTTTGGTTTTTTTCTCTTTTCTATCCTAAATAATAGCTTGTTACAAATGGTTTTGGGTTTTTGTTCTTTTTTTTATCGTGCGGTGAATGAAATGTTACATAGGAGCTGTTGAGGCCAGAGTTAAATTTGCAACATTGTCAAATGAGGTCAGAATTTGGCGTCGCTAAGGAATTACTGCAAGGTTGAAGCATTTTATGTTCAAGTTTGAAAACAGCAGAACTAAAAAGTACATCGAAGTTGTGCATCGTACATGGAGTGTTTGTGCTTGCTAAGAAAACAATGTTTTGTGTAAACCAAAGATTTTGAGAGAGAGAGAGAGAGAAATCAAGTCCATATTTTTTTCAAACCACAATGGACCCTTTTTAGAGCTTAGATCTCTTTTCAAATAGATACTACTCGTATGATTGACAAATTAAACAAAACCAAATCCCTCCATTATAAAATGTGTGTGTGTGTGTGTGTTTGAATATTTTATCCATGCTTTAAAAAGTCAAGACAATGAGACACTTACGTTTTAGGTATTTTCTCGTCAAAAAGAATCAGAATAAAATTTCAAAACACATCACAAAAGTAAATGTTTCTTCTTATTTACTGTCTTTCTTTTTTGAATTTCTTAACTGGCATGTGTTCGTCTGCTGTTCTTCTGCTTGTTTTCCCTATTTAAATTTCTTCATTGGAATAAGTTTTTCTTCTGCTTCTGCTTTTGAACTCTCCTTCTCCTTATTCTCTTTTTCACTTTCTTGGGACACTCTGTACACCAGTGTCCTTTTTCCTGACATTGATAACGGGTATCTTTACATTTGGCTCTCTTTTCTCCTGTCTTGGAGATTTATTTGCTTGACGTTGTGGACATTCTGGAACCCAATGTCCCTCCTCTTGACAGACATAACAAGTATGTTGACTTTTATCTCGAGATCAGAAGTCTGAAGTTTTGTTGGAAGTGTGCTTTCGAATGAATGTAAGTCTTTGACCAGAAGTGTGATCTGTTGTGTCTCTTCTATCTTCACAGACTGAAACTGCATGAGAGTATTCTCTAAGGTAGATGTGTCTCTTCCTCCCTCCCTCTCTCTCTCTCTCTCGGTCTGTCTGTCTGTTTGTCGGTGTGTGCGTCTGTCTGTCTATATCTCTCTGTCTCTCTCTGTGTATGTGTCTCTGTCTCTGTCTGTCTGTCTGTCTCTCTCTCTATATATATATAGAGAGAGAGAGAGACTGTTGCGTGAACTTTGTTTTTTGAAATGTAAATTTGTTGCACCATGAAGAAAACATGAACTTTGTCTTTTTTCTAAATGTTTTTTTTTTAATGTGAATGTTTTTTGTTGCACCATGAAAGAAAAAAACATGAACTTTGTTGTTTTTTTTTTAATGTGCATATTTTGTTCCGTGAAAGAAAAAAAACGAACTTTGTTTTTTTTATGTAAATTGTTTTAAATGTAAATTTGTTGGACCATGAAAGAAAAAACAAACTTTATTTCTTGAAATGTAAATGTGTTGCGCCAGGAAAGATAGAAAAAATGAAATTTGTTTTTATGAAATTGCTTGTACCATGAAAGAGAGAAAACATGAATTTTGTTTTGTTTGAAATGTAATTTTCGTTTCGTTTTCTTTCTTTCAAAGTACACAAAATTCACATTTCAAAAAACAATGTTCATGTTTTTTGACAATGTTATATCGTCACCATAACGCTTACTTTATGCTTTCATAATTCTTTTAATTTGTGTTTTAGTTAACATAACTTTATCTGATCCATGTAGTTGGTCTTTTTCAAGTCTTATGGCAACCGCTTGCTTTTCTGTGCATGTTCTCCTATTTTATTTTCTGATGTTGATTAAAACTCAATCAAAAAGTATGTGTATGATATATCTATTTATCTATTTATATATCTTTTTTAAAAATACATTTTATTAATTCTGGATATACCAGAACAGGTTACTGCTTTTTGGGTTGCACCAGTTTTTGCGCCTATGACCGCCACTAAGGCTAAAACTGGTTACACTGTTTTCAATAAAAAAGAAAGGTGCAGCCATTTTCAACAATGGTAGAATAGCCCCGATAAAACCACCGTTTTTAACAACACGTTTGTTTGTTTTTGATTTTGTTTTCTTTTTCATATATTATATATTTATACAATAATTTGCACTTTACCATTTGTCGCGTTTAATGATCGATACCGACCACTTAAGATAACAGCATAACAATGATATGGGACATCGGGAGTAACATTTGTAAGATAATAACAAGATTATTTTAATAACTATTTTGCATTGTTACAATAATGTAAGATAATATAATATTGTAAAATATAACAATATATATGAGTAGTTTAGAAAAAGTTGCAAATATCAAAAAAATGAAAGCAAATCACTTTAACGGGCTAGTTTTTAATTCTATTGACATGAAAATGAAAAATCACGACACGTTACTGACTTTATACAATTTTGTTGGCAAGTTAACAACTGTAAAATTTATATTTTAATATTTAATTTAGCATCGTCAATATGATCTACCTGAAAATTACATGGAATTAGTCCGTTTAAACATTCGCATTTAATCTGTCGGAATGGTATGATTTCTATTTCTTTATTCCATGTGATCTGACGCTTACCATACGATCCCAGATTGATTTATCTCGTGTGTAAGAATATATTTTATTAATTTTTGTTCTGAGTGACCATCCTTATATGCTGTATATAAATCATAAATGGGATGAGTTTCCCAATTGCTATTTTTGCTTGCTTTGAATTCTTGATTACAAACGTTTTGTTTGTTCATTAATATATAAACCATATAGAATATTCGTTTAATTCATTTTCCAAAACTTATTATATATATATATATATATATATATATATATATATATATATATATATATATATATATATATATATATATATATATAATTTGGTACCTTCTGGCCACATCTTTGTCCATTGAGTATGTGCGAGTCATTATTGTACGATTAGGGTATAGTCTGTGGGAAATATTGTACGGAATGTTGAAAAGCTTGAAAAATGGGTAAAACAGAAGAAATGAAAAACATATACTTTGTGTCGCCTATTTAATATCGCCAGAAGGTAAAACGATTTGCGTTCATGAATATGACCCCCCATTGGCGTGGTAGGACGATGGTTCATGTGTTTGTGTGACCCAAAGGTATTTTGTATACATGACGCTCAAAGGTAATACAAATATGTCACCCAATGGCATCATATACAATAAAAATTCGCTATTACGATCATTAACGGGACTAAAAGAGAATAGTTAAATAAGCGGGGTGGTCTAAATATCGGGGTTCCGTTTACTTAATCCGTGAGGTAGTGGTTATGTATGTATGTATGTATGTATGTATGTATGTATGTATGTATGTATGTATGTATGTATGTATGTATGTATGTATGTATGTATGTATGTATGTATGTATACACAAAGTTATGAGGACATATTATGCAAGAATTTTGGGGTCCGGGTGCAAGACAGATTTTACCACCCACTCCCAGTCCGAAGATTAAACTTATTATTTAAGGTAGTGCAATAGATGGTGGTTCCATCTTCATATTCATTACAATGTCGTACAAAGTGAACATTTGTCTAAATTTTTAGATGAATTGGTAAAGCACTAGTTTTTCCTATTCTTTTTTTCTTTTTCGGGTCACTCTGAATCGTGGAGGCCCCATTCAGCGCACTCACTGCACCCACACGCCCAACCCCTTAATCGCACCGGCCCTGGTTACATTAACGGAGTAAAATATCGTTGGGACATAGCAAACAGGACTTGAATAATATAATCATTCGCATGCGTCAGAGTATGATAAGAAAATTTCACCCATGGGTCAGAAATTCGGATCCCGAGGGTATGATCTTCCTATATAACACCTATGCGTAATGAAGGATTATTTTTCTCACATTCCTGAACGAAAAAAGAGGGTCGAATTCAAAAGGGCGTATGGTGAATACTGATGTAACTTTCAAACAGCATTACACCCATTGAAAATTGTGTGTCCTTAAGATATAGCATAAACAGTTGGGCTTTTGCATCGACTTTAAATGATGTTTAAACACATTAGTAGTAGTGGTGGGGTATTGAGGTACCAACGGAAATTTAACATGGTGGGGTCTATCAGGGTACCAACGGGAATTGAACATGGTGGTGCCTATCGGGGTACCAACGGGAAATGAACATGGTGGGGCCTATCGGGGTACCAACGGGAAATGAACATGGTGGGGCCTATAGGGGTACCAACGGAAATGGAACATGTCAATCATGGAAAAATTAATCTTTTCTTGAAAAATGGTTGGCCCTGAAAAGGGCCGTTGGAGTGTTTTTTGGTTTAACAGAGAAGACATCTCCTGGAGGGTCTTCTTCTTCTGAGACTGCGTCGGATTTCCGGACCGTAGATGAGCACCCGCTTCAAACATCCTTGACGTTCCACGTAAATCCGTCTCTTCCAGATAGCGGTCTCTGTCATTTTTGTAATAGCCCATGAGGCTTTGACATACATCGGGAAGTCTGGGTCGAACAGCATTTCTTAGACGATGGTAGATGACTCTACGCTAGTCCACATCTTTTTCTTTTGTTTCTTCTGGAGTGGTCTTGGAGAAAACCGGTGAAGCTTTATGAGA
Source organism: Margaritifera margaritifera (assembly GCA_029931535.1). Taxonomy (NCBI): domain Eukaryota; kingdom Metazoa; phylum Mollusca; class Bivalvia; order Unionida; family Margaritiferidae; genus Margaritifera; species Margaritifera margaritifera. The sequence continues at coordinate 181,353 of JAQPZY010000692.1, read as the reverse complement.
CAAGCGGTGGTATATATACCCTATGAGCGGATCGAAATGGATTGAAATGAACTACCAATCCAAGCGCGCGTTACAACCGGGTAGGTTTTTCTTCCAATGGGAAGAGAGCGGGGTGTGACGTCATCTTGAGTATATAGGTATCACAGCGTTCGTAGGGATTTTACTTTTTTGGACAGCCTAAGTCTGACGGAGACCGCAAAGAACATGTATTGGAGTGAGCCTACAACGACGACGACGACCAATGCTGTGTTGAACTTCCAACCGTAAGATTTTAATTTAGATTTCGGGGATTTTCTGTCTTCTTCTCAAGAATTTGTACCTGAAACTACCACGACTGCTGCTGTACCACCATCATCTTTGCCTGTCATGGATGATTTCAAAAAGAGACAAAAAGAAGAACTGGGAAAATTTGTACAGCGACAGAGAGAAGCCGAAGAAGTTTTTCTTCAGCAAGAAGAGGAAAGAAGAAAGCAAGAAAAAGAAATAAGAAAGTTAGAAGAGGAGAAGTATGAAGGACAGAAAGAAGAGAGCGAGGAAAACAAAACGGTGAGTCTACTACAAGACATTTTAGCGGAGTTAAAACATCTGAGAAACCTGTATCATATTTCTTTAACTCAACCTAGGAGAAAAAGACCATCACGAGCCAAACATGCTAACCCCATCACTACTAGTGAGATGCTACCACCACTACAACCACCATTCACTACTACTACTACTACCACCAAATCAGCAGCAGGAGGAGGAATAGGAGTGGGTCATGGAAAAGGATTGAGACAGTTGAAGCTGATCATGTCCAGTCCATAAGTTTGTTTAACAAACAAACACCCCAACGGTCCTTTTCAGGGCCACCCAGATCTCTAGAAAAGATGATCATTCAATTTGCCAAATCAAGTAAAACTTTAAATCCCATCTTTGGTTTGTGTAAGAATGAGTGCGTGCGTGCGTGCATCCATACTCTAAAAACAAAAAAAAAACAAAACAAAAAAACACTTACTTTTTTTTCCATTCTGGTCTATTCTCTTTTTTTTTTACAAAATAATTCACCATGAACATAACACCACACTCAAAAAAAGTTCATCGTTCACTGTCTGTCTCTCTTGTTCTTCTTGAATTTCTTCACAGGGATCAATGGCTCTTCCTCACTGTCTTCCAGTCGTCTAGCTTTCTTACTTTACTTGACGACGGGAATATGTTCTTCTTCTTCTTCTGGGGCTGAAGATCCCTGTGCTTCCTCCTTCTCTGGTAGGTTCTCTTGTTTCTGAGGACACTCCTTTCTCTTGACAATGATAACAAGTATCTTTCCCTTTGTCTCTCTTTTCTTTTCCTTGACGTTGTGGACATTCTGGAGCCCAATGTCCTTTCTCTTGACAGATATAGCAAGTATCTTGACTTTTATCTCTCTTTTGTTTTCTTTGAGGACATAATGAAGCCCAATGTCCTATCTCTTGGCAGATATAGCAAGTATCTTGAGTTTTATCTCTCATTCCTTTTCTTTAAGGACATAATGAAGCCCAATGTCCTTTCTTGTGGCAGAAATAGCAAGTATCTTGACTCTTGTCTCGACCGCAAATATTTTGCATTATCCTTTTGTCTATAGCCTGATAGTATGTGGTAGAGTCATAAATTGGAAAACCTCTTCTTGACTTTTCCATCTTCACAGTTTGAAAGTTGAATCACGAATACTGATTCTGAGGGTAAGAAGGTCTCTCTATATATAGACTCCCTGTGTGAAACTGAATCAGATTCAAATCAGACATCAAGATGAAAAGATCACGCCAAATCCATGAGAAAACAGAAGAAGAAACGAAGAGACGGCGACGAAGACTTTCCGTCCCGCCTGAAACACCGCTCGCTGAACTGCTAGCTCAAGTCCATGCTAGCGATTTCGAAGAGGAGATGAGTGAGCCTGAAACTGTACCTTCTACCCAACCCAAAGAATCCACCACCACCCCTGACCAAGAAAGTCCTACCGTGGCTCCCGAAAATTACTATCGGATTCGAGAGACGCAAACAATAACCTCTAGAAAATTTAGAACTACGGCTTACACTCACACCGTCAACTTTAAAGACTTCAAGTCCGAAGTGCCTCCCGAGAAAGCTGCAGGGTTCATTACCGATTTGTGGGGTTCTGTGTTACAGAACTTGAAACGACAATGCGGAGCCAAAGAGGACGATCGATTGAGACTGTCTATTCATCACGACAGTTTGAAGAGTCCTGTCTGGATCGAGTTCAGCACCCCGGCAGAATTAACACCAGCCAAAGACATGACCAAAATAGAACACGTTCAACAATCCAACGAAAAGTTTACCATCACGGATGGAAAGGCTACACTTCACATGACTCACGTTTCCCCTCCTCGAGGGAGCGGACGAAGTAGGAAAACGTTACTGGTGGACGACCTTCGCAGTACCAAAAAGAGTGTCGTCCAAATCGACAATTCTCAAGACCAGATGTGCTTGGCTCGGGCCATCGTGGTGGGGCGAACGTATGCCGACAAGAACGAGAGCGTAGCATGGAAAAGAGCCTGGAATAAGATTCGACGATCTGAGAAAGTCAAATAACGAAACGAAGCAGAACTCCTGTTACGACAAGCAGGCATTCCAAAATACACCGTGTGTGGTATTTCTCAAATGCAACAACTTCAAGACGTCTTGGCTCCTGGCTACACCTTGAAAGTACACCCTCAAGAAGTGCGCGGAGATCTGCTGTTTCGAGGACCCGATTTTCCCGAGGGAAAATACATTCACCTTTATCACCATCGAGAACATTTCGATGCCATCACCAGTATCACAGGATTTCTAGGATACTCTTACTACTGCGAGAAATGCGAGCAAGGATTTAACAGTCGAGAGCGACACATTCATTGCGGAGAGAGATGTCGGGGCTGTTTAGCTGCCAAACCATGCCTTCCTGAGCAACACGTCCAGAGACACACTTGTACCGGCAAGAAAAGATGCCGCTTTTGCAAACAGATGGTGGATTATGATCATCAATGTTTCATTCAAAAGTATGACAATACACTGAAGAAAGAATTAAAGACGGATCAGAAGAAGAACCAAGTGGATTTCATCTTTTTTGATTTTGAATGCATGCAGGAAACAGGCATTCACATCCCCAATTTCTGCGTCGCTCATCGGGCTTGTGAGAAGTGCATCCAAGAACCTATTCACGTTCACTGTCCTCATTGTAGTAGGATTCCAGTGGGACGTGAAAAAATCTTTAGCGGTCCTAACACTCTGTCCGAGTTTGCTGAATGGATTTTAGACCCTACCGACTTCACTTGGAGTGAAGAGGACATTCAACGTTACGGAGACTGTCATCGCTATGCGACCGTCTTGGCTCAAAATTTCTCGGGATACGATGAACAGTTTTTGTTAAAATATACGCAACAAGGTACAGAATGCTACATGGTCACCATGAACGGAGCCAAACTCATCTACATGAAAGTGGGACAAGTCAAATTCAAAGATTCCATGAGTTATTTAGCCATGCCTTTGAGTCGAATGCCTAAAACATTTGGTATGACAGAAATGGCAAAAGGATATTTTCCCCACTTCTTCAATACGGAAGCCAATCAACATGCCGTACTACCACATTTGCCAGACGTCGACTATTACGACCCCGACGGAATGCAGCCCGAACACCGAGAAGCCTTTCACGCTTGGTACCGCGCTCACCAGTTAGAACCGTTTGACTTTCAAGAGGAAATCCTCAAGTATTGCCTATCAGATGTGGATATTTTGCGCCGTTGCTGTGGAAAGTTTCGACAGTTATTTCTAGATCACGGAGACATCGATCCTTTGAAGGAAGCGTGCACCCTACCTAAAGCCTGTGCCTTAGTGTACACCAAAAACTTCATGCCCGATAACGAACTAGCCATCATAGACTCCAACACGTCTCTCTTTACCAGTCGTCAATACTCGGCGAAAGCTTTGCGTTGGCTCCATTACTTGAGCCAAAAGGAAGACAAATGGATACAACATGCCAGAAACGGAGGTGGAGAAAAGAAAATAGGCAGTTTTTCCGTGGATGGTTGGGATTTAGAAAACCCGCACACGGTGTACGAATTTCAGGGCTGTTTGTTTCACGGATGCCCTACCTGTTTTCCTCAACGAGACCTGAAAAGTCCTTTTTCAGATTCCACCATGGAAGAGTTGTACGAACGTACTTACCAACGCCGACTAAAGTTAGAAAGTCAAGGATACCAAGTGGTAGAAATGTGGGAGCACGAGTACGATCGACGTTTGAAAACCGATCCTGAATTTAGGAGCATTGCCGAAAGTTACGACGTTGTCGACATCGAACCTTTGGATCTACGCACTGTTGATTTGGAGGACGAACCAATGCCACTCGCTTGCTGTACGACGTAGACGAATCAAAAGGAGAAGAAATCAAGTACATCGACGTGTGTTCGTTGTATCCTTGGGTGTGCAAATACAAACGATTTCCGGTTGACACCCTGAAATCTTGACAGAACACATCGAAGTCGAACACATTCGTCAATACGAAGGATGGATCAAATGCAAAGTCTTACCCCCGACAAACTTGTACCATCCTTTCTTACCTCATCATTGCCAAGGAAAACTGATGTTTCCTTTATGCCGTACGTGTGCCGAAACATGCAACCAAGGTCACCCCTGTCACCACACGGAGGAAGAACGCGCTTTGACAGGAACATGGGTCAGCGCCGAATTGTTTCGGGCTCTGGATCGTGGATACCGTTTGTTGAAAGTGTACGAAATCTGGCACTTTCCAACCACAGCATAATACCAAAAGGACGACGCCTCGAATCCAGGCATTTTCTCGGGGTGCGTCAACCAATTTTTAAAACTCAAACAAGAATCCAGCGGCTATCCCTCGTGGTACAAGACTCCCGAAGACCAAGTCCGATTCAAAGAAGAGTACCGTGACATCGAAGGGATCAATTTGGAAGACGTTGAAAAAAAACGAAGGAAGAAGATCGTTTGCCAAAGTCATGCTCAATTGCTTGTGGGGAATAATGGCACAACGTACGATCTTGCCCAAGACGGAATACTTGACCAATCCTAGTCGCTAATTTAAACTGGTGGACGACAAAAGTAAACTAGTCAAACACGTCGAAATCGTCCGTGATGATTTGCTCTTAGTCAATTTCGAAGAAGAATGCAAGTTTGTAAAGCCCGACGATTTTAGCAACGTGGTCATTGCAGCCTACGTGACAGCCCATGCTCGCTTGAAATTGTACGACGAAGCTTTAGAAGTCTTGGGAGATCGTGTCCTGTACTTTGACACCGACAGTTGTATGTACATCCATCGGCCCGGTTGCCCACACCCTACCATCCAAGGAGATCGTTTAGGAGCCTGGACGGACGAGCACCCTCAAGACATCATTCTGAGTTTTGCCAGCGGCGGCCCTAAAAATTACGGGTACCGATACCGAGACCCACAAGGACAATGTCACACCCAATGCAAAGTCAAAGGATTGACCCTGAACTATCGAACCAGCCGAGTGGTCAATTTTGAGGTTTTGAAAAATGCTTTGCTGTCTGGACAAGTGGAAGACTTTCGAGTGCAAACGTTAGAACCTCACAAGATCGTACGGTTACCTAATCACCAAATCGTCAGTCGCCCTGTAGGAAAAGTTTACCAAATTCTGTACCAGAAAAGAGTGAGACTTCCAGACCACACCACTTTGCCTTACGGACACGCCGATCTGCAGTATAAAAAAGGGACCACTTCCAAAGCTAACCATTCATTAGGACTTCCAACGTTGACCGAGCAAGAAGAAAACAGATGAATACTCATGCCACCGAGTGAGAAATCTAGTGTGAACTCCAAGTGCGATCACGACTTGGAGTGCGATGCAGTGCCATGCGACGAGACGGATGCCGTACGCTTTGACATCAGCGATGCAGCACGACCTTACCGTCCCTCTAGCGATGCAGGACGTCCTTTCTTCTTTATTGGGAATGCTAAACGTATCCCTACCTGTGAATGTCATCCCTACATGAGTAAAGAATTGACGATACCTGTGGCTTTGGCTGGCTATTCTAAGTTTGAAAAGCGACTCCAGACGTTCAAAGATAAGTGGCCTAAATATCTGCAAGGACCTACCCCCAATGCTTTAGCCAGATCTGGATTTATCTACTTGGGAGAAGGAGATAAAGTTCAGTGTTTAAGTTGCGGTGTGAGACTTCACGAATGGGAGTATAAAGACTCGGCTTACATCGAACATGCCAGATGGTCTCCGCACTGTCAGTACTTGCCTTTAGTCGGTGAAGAGTACGTCGCGTACGATGAGCCGGATGTCATTTCCAAGAAGTAACATGTCGGATGATACTTTACAAGAATACATTCGTGTTTTACCTTTGGAGCTGCGAGAACGCATTTACCAAGAATTGGTCCAGATACAAGTGAAACGTAAAGAACAGTTACAACCTTTACGACATACACGTTTTAATCATTGGTATCTGAATGCTATAAGAAGTTTAATTGCTTTGAAAAGGTTCAAATGGTCAGACATTGATCAAATAAGAAATTGGCTTGTAAGGAACTGGATGGCACCACCTACCATGTAGGGAGTGATACAACAAATTCCATGGAACGAAGTGGAGGAAAAAAAAGTGACCAACTTTGAAGAATACCAAAAACGTTTACAAGAAGTGTCACCTCAAGACGAAATGCCTTTACGTCGTCTGACGTGTACAGTCATCACTGAACATCTTGGATATCCTTTACCCACCGATTCCATTTGGCAAGTGTATGAGTATTTCGTCACAAAGAAGACTAGCTTAGAAGAGCGCATTCGTGGCTTGCCTTTGGAGCTGCGAGTACGCATTTGCAGAGAGGTGGTCAAGATACAAGTGAAACGCAAACTCAAAGTCATTTCTCGATTTTTAAGCTATGCTTACTTCCAAACTGTCAGAAGAGTGATTCTGGGGAGAACCTTTCATAGTAGAATCCCGGGAGTAGTCTATCACAAAAGATCCAAACCTTGGGAACCTGGATATAAAAACTCACCATGACAGGACTGTGGTCTACACTTGTGAAACGTATTCCGTGGAAGGAAGTCAACGATCGTGTTCAGACCTTAGAGGATTATAAACACTTGATACAAGAACTGTTTCCATTGAATTTTGAACGCTACGCGGTGTGTGTCTTGGTGACTACATTTCTTGGATTTCGTTTTCCAGGACATTCGTTGTGGACCATTTTGGAGGAACAGTGTTGTTGGCGGACTAACCAAAAAAACATGACCATTCATGCTTTATCGGCACACGAAATACAAATTGTACTCAAAGTGTTGAGACTGGTGATGAACACGAGTGGTGTACCTCCGTGTGAAGAAGACATTAGTCAAACTTTATCTACCCTTCACACGTTTCAAGAAGTGTGCATCGCTAGTTGGTTACACCAACGACTTTACGCTTGGAAAGATGTACGTGACTGGAAAAGTATTGGTTTCGATGCTTGGCTACAAGAAGTGGCACAGTTTGCCAAAGACCTGGCACGTCACTAATTATTCAAAAGTGAAATGGGAACCCAAGTCAAAAATGACCTTAGAAACAATCCTGGAAGAACCTGACACAGAGAAAGACCACACCATCATCCACATGGAAACACCTCAAAACAAACCCTATCCTTTCCGTCAGAGACATTTCATTCTTCTACCACCAAAACAGAGACCAGAAGAATATCACCAGTGCGTGTGCATTCCATTCGTAGGACAGTGTTTTGTTCTTGCTGTACATTCACTTGTTTATACAGAACTTTGATTCTTTTAGTGGTAGCCTTAATATTGTACCTTACCATTTTTGCGGTCTGCATTTTTGTCCTTCATGACTTGTAAAATACGTTTTTGTTGTTGGTTGTTTTACAAAAACAATAAACGTGTATGAAACGTATAAAATGTCTTGTGTCTTTTGTCTTCTTCTCAAAATTCTTCCTACCTCAGTCATGGCTACATCTTCTTCTTCCTCTGCCTCTTCTTCTGTGGTCAAAGTGATTGACGAAAAGTTAGATCGTCAAAGTTGGGAAGCTTTGTATCTGCGCCATCCTTTTAACATGTTGATTGCTGGACCGAGTGGTTCAGGCAAAACCGAATTTGTCAAACGTTTGATCGAACACAAATCTTATCTGTTCGATCGTCCACCTCAACGCATCGTGTGGTGTTACAAAGAGTGGCAATCGTCTTACACTTTACTTCGTGAAAGTCAAGGAGAAGCCACTTCGTTTGTCTAAGGCATCCCTCGCGAAGACGATGGGATCGTGTCTGACGTGAGTCAAACACATCTGGTCATCTTCGACGACATGTTAGGAGAAGACGAAGAAGAAATTAAACTTTGGTTTACACGAAAAGGACGTCATCGAAATGCCAGCATCATTTACATTACTCAAAATTTATTTCAACAAAGTAAAGCCCATCGAACCATCAGTCTCAACGCTCATTACGTGGTGTTGTTTAAAAGCCCCAGAGACAAATCTCAAGTGCAAGTGTTAGCCAAACAGTTAGGCACTCCTTGGCTGAATTATGCGTACGACGATGCCACTCAAACACCTCATGCGTATTTACTCATCGACTTAAAACCTACCACTCCCGACTATTTGAGATTTCGTACCCAATTGTTTCACCATTGGTGTCAAGAAGGAGGTACCGTCATTTACACGTCCCCTTCGGCCACTCTCTGAAACGAAAAAACTATAAAAAGATCTACCGCGTCATTTCTTTCTCACAGTCTTCGAGATGACTTCCTTTCAAGCTCATCCTTCGGCCAAATTGATTCGTGCCTTGAATGGCATCAGTCGCGAAAAAAATACACAAGTCCGTGCCCGTTTGTTAGAAGCTAGTCTCAAAGAAGTGTTACGATGGTTTAGTTTGACGGCACGTCAATTACTGCAAGGCATCATTCACATCCCTCATCAAACTCAACGTTTGTTTCAAAAACATAAAGTGGCGTTGTCACAACTGGCCGATCCTAGAATCGATCCTCGGACTAAAAAGCAAATCATTGTAACCCCTGGAGGTAGCGGTTCTTTAGGAGGGGTCATGATTCGTTCACTTTTGAAATGGGATCCTAATGCCCAAACCAAAAAACCAAAAACCAAAACAAAGAAAAACCTCAAGAAGAAAAGAACTAAAAAGAAAGCCCCCAAGAAAAAGAAAAGCCCTGCCAAAAAAACACTCACCACTGCAACCAGCAAGAGAGGTACTGCTGCGAGGACGCAAACGTACACCCGCAAGCCACGACAGGCAGCAGTGACGAGGTCTCCTTCTCCTCATGCGTCCACTTCGTCTTCGTCCCCCTTCGTGATGATGCCTGCCAAACCGGATTTATGACAAGTGTTTCCTAATTTGATGCAAAAATGGAAACCCATTTCGAAAGTCACCACTCCGGGACCCTCGACTTCGGCTGATCTGGCCACGGCAGCGGCCGCTAAAAAAGTACCGTCCCCTAAAACCAAAGTCCAAGAGAGAACCGGCGTGTTACAAAGTTTAGTGGATTTATCCAAAGAAGAATTGAGACGATTTAGTCCGTTGAAAACACCTCAACGTCGAGTGATGCCTGTCATGAAGATGGTACGTCGTGCAGACAATGAGTGGAGACGTGTTCCAGTATAAAATAGAAGTGTGACCTGCCAGAGACTTCAGACTTACTCCTGACCTCTAAGATGGCTCCCAAACGTGCACACCACCACCAAAAGAAGAAAAGCAAAACCAAAAAAGGACTTCCACCTCGTCTGGCTAAACATTGGGACGTCTTGTCTGTCCTGACCAAATCCAATACTCCCATGCGAAAACAACTCATTTAAACAGCCCCCAAAGAAATCATCGATACCGTGTGTGAATGTTGTTTGAACGTCTTGAAAGGAACAGTACCTTTGTCCAAGATACAGAAACAAAAATTAGGCAAACATCGGAACGTTCTTCGTCAAATGGTCAAAAATAAAATACCTCTCCAGAAAAAGAAAAAAATGTTGGTGCAACGAGGAGGATTTCTACCCATGCTGATAGGACCGTTGTTAAAAATAGCAGCTCCTTTGTTAGGAACGATTGCTGGACCGCTTTTAGGAGGAGTCATGCGATAAAAAAAAAGAAGATAAAAAGGACACACTTCTCTGGAAAGACTACACATTTGTACCTTTGGATGAAATGGAAGCACGAAAACTGACTTTAGTTCCTTACAAACGATGGATGGAATTCCATCGTTGGAACGAACAGCGGATACCTCATTTACCTCCCAATCCCAATCTCCAAGAGATGTCACAGTTACAACAAGAATTATAAGCTCTGATGGATCGAAGCGATTTGTCAGAAACAGAAAAATCTAAACGGTACGGTCAACTCTTACAACGTCTGCAACTCTTTCACCAAAAAGCTGTAGACGAAACAGCTCCACACACTCTGAGAGATTTCAAAGCCCTGATGAAAACCGAACCTAAACCCGCCACCACTAAAACAGACACCGCCTCGGGGACAACATAAGAAGAAGACGACGAGCCTCGAGAAGTGTTTCAAACTCCGTCTGCTGGTATCTATAGTAAGATTACCGCGGACTTGTTGACACCCTCACCTACCCCTCATCGAGAAAAAATGAAAGATTGGGTTCATAAGAAGATGTCCACTCCTTCTTCACTTTTTCTCCTAGGTTGTATGCTATTTTGGGTGGAAATACAATGTTTACCAATATAAAAATCCAAAACAACTTAGGATTCTCCAAGGGTTTTCGCCACCCTATCGAATTAAACGTTGGACTGAATAAAATGTTTGTGTACTCGGATGTGGTGGAGTACAACGTGGTGGGAAACACAGCCTCTCCGTTACTGAGAGTCATTCCTTTTAAAGTGGATTCTGCTGTTGGTGCGTACGAAGATGGTGGTGCACCGAGATTCTTGCGAATGTATACAGTCAGAACTGGATCTGTTTACTATACCCCCCACCATGATGACGATGCAAGAATCCCAATGGGCGGAATTTCATCCTGTATCGTCTTTGACAGCTTCAGCTCCTATCAAATTTGAAATCAAAGGACAAACCGAAGATTACATCGATCTGAATAACAGTCACTTGTACCTGAAACTCAAAGTGATCAAAACGGACAACAGTAATCCTCTGGCCGAGGCCAGAGTGGCACCCGTCAATAATTTCTTGCATTCCTTGTTCAGCGAAGTGGATTTGTACTTGAATAACAAACTGGTCAGCAGCAGCATGGATACTTACCCTTACCTTGCTTACTTGGAAAATCTCTTGTCGTGCGGACAAGAAGCCAAGAACACTCATCTGGATGTTTGCGTGGTCTGGAAACCTGGCACCTCGGAAAAGTTCAACCACACAGACTTGGCTGTAGCGGCGGTTGGTGATGATCCAGTAGACCCGCATAATGAGGGATTTAACAAGCGTCGAAAGAAAATCTTACAAGGGAGCAGTTTCGAACTGATGGATCGTTTGCATTTATACATGTGGTTGCAAGACAAGTATTTGTTGAACGGAGTGGATGTACGTATGAGACTGAATCGCAGTAGTGCCGTCTTCCATTTGATGGCCAATGCTAACGAGTACAAAACCATCATCGAAGAAGCCAGACTTTACGTGCGTCGTGTGGAAGTCTTGCCTAAAGTAACCAACGACATCAGTCAAACTTTGAGCAGAACCACCGCCAAGTATCCTGTGCGACGAGTGGAAGTGAAAACGTTTACCATTGCCAATGGGCTCCGATCCAAAGTCGAAGATCACGTCTTCCAAGGACAGCTCCCCAAACGTGTGCTGATTTACATCGTCAGTAATGCAGCCTTCAACGGAGTCCACAACGAAAATCCGTTCGAGTTTAAAAACTACAACATCTCAAAGATAGAAGTCAGTCGAGATGGCAAGACATTGTGTACCAGACCTTTCGAACCTAACTTTGGCAACCCGAAAAATTACTTGCGATCTTACTTGGCCCTGTATGAAGCCACGGGACAGTTAGGCACCAACACCAGCCACGGCATTTGGTACGAGGACTATGCAGAAGGATATGCGTTGTGGGGATTTGATTTCACTCCTGACCAAGTCAGCGACGAAGGACATTTCCACCCTATAAAATCAGGCCAAATTCGTGTGGAACTTCAGTTTCCAGAACCTCTACCTCACACGGTAAACGTCGTCTTGTATGCAGAATGTGATAATACTCTAGAGATCAACAGTTTGAGAGAAGTGATTCTAGACTATTAGAAGAAAAAAAGATGCAACACTAAGAAGAACCTATGGAGATAGAAGATGAGAGATGTTGTGAAGCACAGCAGCAGTCACAAACTACCAGTGATGATGACGAGGTGATTCATTCCGAACCCTTAAAAGAAGAAGAGAAAAATAGTGTTCCCAAGTTTACTGGATTTATGGCATGTCGATGGCCTGAACAAGAAAAACATTTAGTCTCCTGTTATGTGAAGGAATTGGTTGAAAGAATTAACACCCGGACCCGAGAACATTGTCATGGATGTCAAATCGATCATCCCAGTCACACGACAAATGTTTGATGATGACGGCCGAAGAAAAATTGGACGAATATTTGGAGGACAAGTGGTCTCACATCTCAGAAGAAAAGATGTTGAGACAATGGTATAAAGACTTGCAGGATTCTTCTTCACCTCCACTCACTCCTCTGGAGATCAAACGCATCGAAGCTCTCTTACAACAGAGTACAGAGACTATCCGCCGTGATTATTCGTGGAATTACTTAACAGATCAATTCAAGTTTACAGTCAAGTGTGGATTGATGACATATTATTTCCTGTGAAGAAAAAAATGGATACCAGGGAACTTCATAACCTGTTGACTCGCAGTTCCTACACTTCTTCTTGGAATCCTCTGGTGTGTGCTAAAGATGAACTACCCCATCGCAAACCTAAAGACGTTCATGCCTATGTCATCAATACCGACGACAGTCATCGACCAGGAACCCATTGGGTAGCCGTGTACTTTCCCAACGATCATTGTGTGGAATATTTTGATTCTTATGGATTACCTCCTTTGGAAGACGACATCATTGACTTTATGAGAAGAAATGCAGTCTCCACTCGATTCAATAATGTCCGATTACAAGGATCGGATTATATGGTGTGTGGACAATATTGTGTACATTTCCTTCATCAAAGCAGTCTCGGATATTTCTTAGAACATTTAGTGACTTGCTTTGATAGGTAGTATGCTCGAAACGATGCTAAAGTAGAACGATGGTTTTGTGAACATTATGGTTATCTCTTGTCTTTAGCTCAGAAACGTAGTGTGCATCAGAATGATGCAGAACAGTGGAAGTTCAGTTTGCCTTCCCAACGTTGTCAACCCTGTAAATACGTTCCTGTTTAATCTTGTTCGTTGTTAGTTTGCATTTTATGTGAAAGAAGCTTCTTGTTATTAAAAAATGTTGATTTTTTGAAAACAAATTGGTGTTGATTGGTTTATTTTATTTGAAAAAAAATGAACAATGAATAGGCTCTATCTCTCATTCTGTCGATCTTAAGTCACCAACTCTGTCCATTTCTCACTATCGATCTGAACCATGTTTTCCATCGCGTCCGCGCTTAAAGCATATAAAGCTGTGCGTTGGCCAGTGCAGTCACTCTCGTTGACTCGTCAAGATCTCAACAACATGACCGCAAAAATTAGCAAGTTGAACAAAGCCATGGTGAACATGCAGAGGGTGAGGCATCATTTGCTTCAGAACAACCCGGAGAGAAAGACGATGATCTTCCTACAAATGGCTCAAGATCTGGTGGAAGAAGTCCTGAGAGAAGAAATCATCAGGGACAGAACAGAATGGGAGGAGAGACAAAGACTGCAGCAGCAACAGCAGCAAAGACAACAACATCAGCTACAACAACAACAACTCTTGCAGCAGCTGAAACTACCAGACGGAGAAGTCACCTGTAAGATGGATTGTGATGAGTTTGCCTTCTCTTTTACCAGAAAGAGAGCTTGTCCTACACCCACGAGACCCGTGGCAAAACGTGGCCGCCCTGCTGCTGCTGCCGCTACTGCTGCTACTAGAAGTTAAAACAAAACAACTTCTTAACCCAAACGGTCCTTTTCAGGGCCACCCAAATCTCTAGAAAAGATAACTGCTTTTACATTGCCTTAACAAAATATTTTTGTGTTTGTATGTTTGTGTGTTTTGTCTTTACCCACTTCAAAAAAATTCCATTTCCCCAAAAATGTTTGTATAGAGAGTGTGTGATTGTGTTTGATAAAAGATAAAAATTTAAAAAAAGGATGGTGTGGTGTGTGTTTGATAAAAAATATAACATTTTTAAAAAAAGGATGGTGTGGTGTGTGTTTGATAAAAAATATAAAATTTTAAAAAGGGTGGTGTATTGTGTGTTTGTATAGTGTGTGATTGTGTTTGATAAAAAAAGGTGTTTCTTTTAGGTCCGCGTACTGGGTTTGTGTTTTTTTTTGGTAGGGGTAATGGCGTACAGAATCCGCGAAGCATAGAATGACGTCATAGGGATGACGTCAGACGCGGGTAGTGTGGTTGATTTTTTTTAAGGTGTGAGGGATGTTTTCCTTCACGTCCGTGTTAAAAGCATAGAAAGCGACGCATTCCCCAGTTGAGCTACCACCGTTGACCCGTCTGATAACTTCCACCTTGTGTTGGATAGTAATCAAAAAGTGGGTGTTGGATAGTAATCAAAAAGTGGGTGTTGGATAGTAATCAAAACGTGTGTGTTGGATAGTAATCAAAAAGTGGGTGTTGGATAGTAATCAAAAAGTGGGTGTTGGATAGTATGTTTGTGTGATTTCATCCCTTCGTCATACCCTTTTCGTCTGATAGTAGGTTTGGGGTTTTTAGAAAGCACACAGGGCGTTTGGGATAGTGTGTATGGGGTATTGGATAGTAGATAACTAAGGATTGGATAGTAGATAACTAAGTAATTGGATAGTAGATAACTAAGTATTGGATAGTAGATAACTATTCCCATGTTAAGTTCTCGTAGACCCATTAGCGGCTGTTCATCGACGGACCTGAAGTCCGACGAAGTCTTAGGAAAAGAAGACCCTGCAGGAGATGTCTTCTCTGTCAAACCAACAACAAAAAAACGGCCTTTTTCAGTGCCAACCATTTTTCAAGAAAAGATTAATTTTTCATCATTGCCATGTTCCATTTCCGTTGGTACCCCGATAGAGCCCACCATGTTCATTTCCCGTTGGTACCCCGATAGGCCCCACCATGTTCAATTTCCGTTGGTACCTCAAGTGCCCCCGTACCTCAATACCCCACCTCTACTACTCACATTTTAGCGTTTAAGGAACGCTGATAGAGACGGCCAATGTAATTGCAAGACACAGCGTCCGAATTGTGTACTGCAGATACATTTACCTAGGAAGACAGTTAGAAATAATCATAGCAGCTTCGGTAGACAACGACACATGTCTCGTCGGAATTTCACCCATTTAAATCTTTCATACGTTTTTTTTTTTTAAGTCAAGGCACGTGGTCATCATGGAAGTCACCATATTGAAAACCAATCAGGTCAAGAAACAAGTTTTCTGATTAGTCAATTCATGTTGTATGCTCGAGACAGTAGCTTTTCATTCATAAGAGAGCAATTGTTCAAAACACTTTTTTGGCTAGCGACATGTGCCAAGGGTAGACGTAGAACGAAGTGGACCGATTAATACTTTACCCTTGGCTAGCGAAAATATGGCCGTCATGTTGGTGTGGAATGCCGCGTTTTTTTTTCGTTTGACGCAATCGGTCGAAGTTCCAGACCATTTTAAGACTAATACGACTTGAATTTACTAGCAATGACTAATCCATACACCAAAATGATAAGGTTTCTACAATTTAAAGCTTAATAGGAATAGCAGACTTGTATTTAAAAAAACAACTCTGATTGTAACTCGTAAGACTTATACTGTAGTCATTAGCATTTATGCCTTTACTCTCCATGTGCATGCTAATAATCATTATGCAGACAAGAAAACACGCTTGCTCAGTCGAAAAACAATCATGGTAAGTTTTTTGAGAAAATATGCAATTTGTTCTTTTAATCAATCTTTCAATCGAATTATTGTCTGGATGTAAGAAATAATTATTATGTTGTTTATCATGATTATTGACTATTTCCTTAGGAGGCGACAAGGTTATTTTGAAAACCTCCGTTTCTCTAACCATCTGCCCTCCGTTTTGCCATTGCGTCCATCCATCATGCCTTCTTGTCCAACATTATTATGCAGAATCACAAAAACATTCATAATATATTTTTCCCAAGTTCTGATATAGTAGAGAGATTATGCATATGCAAAACATTTTTTTAAACCATTGACCAACTTTTCTCCTTCCATTCCAGTTTGTATCCCCCTCCATTTCATTGGTCACTCGTGCCAACTTGACAGCAAAGTTACGCAAGAAACTTTGATGAGTGAATTTAACTGCAGACTTTTCATGATTAATTTTGTAAAAAGTTTAGTTACACATGAATAATTACTGTAAGGTACAAATTATATACCAAAGAGAGGGAATATATCCCATGATACAACAGGAGAAGACTTTTTTATATGAAGATTTTCAAATTACAGGACTCAGATAATAATTACCTTTCTTAATATGCTCGTAGTTTTCCTTTTCTTATGCGTGTTTGCTCACGTAGGCATACATAATATATAATACTTTACAATTTATGCACGAATAGCATAACGTTCAATCTACGCAAATAATCTGTGAAATGAAAAGACATCATATGGGGGGATATAAACACTAATAGCTTTGTTAGATCATTTTTCAACCGGTATAGAATCAAAGAAGGAAATGCGTTAAAGAAAATCGTTGAGTGTGAAATTGAGCTCATAAATATGCATTGGACGGGCATTAAATACATTAAATTTTAATACCTTTTACAATCTGAAATCATTTTCATCTTTCTTTAGAAGCAAACTTAGTATCTACGTGAAACATGTTAGAGAGTTTATAATTTGTCGGCCACCTGGATTGTAGCTAAGAACCCAAGTAACAAGTAATGGTACCTCTCTATCTCTCTCTCTCTCTCTCTCTCTCCTCAATATGTGGAAATACAGAATCAAACAGGATGACTCCACAAACTTGGCAACAAATATTTTTCCAGTCCGCAGTTACAAAAATGAAAGTCCGCATTTAGATAAAATCAGGGACAGCAAATAACACATGTATGTTAGTCTCAGATACAACCAATAAAGAATCGCAAGAAATAAAAAGAAAAATCCCTCAGCTTGCAGTATTTTCGAATGACTCTTTATAAATGTCTGACCAGAAGTGTGAACTGTTGCACGTTTATTTTAATTTTTTTATGGTTAAAAAAATAGTTACATTAAAAATAAAAATAAAAAGTTCATGTTTTCTTTTCTTGTTTCATCAGTCGCAAACGACGTTTTGGCATAGTCAGCCACCTGTCGAATCCAACACTTTTCTAGTCACGTACATTTTTGTTGGTGTAGTCAACTTGCTATACGCACCTCATGGTATGTATGAAGAGTAGAATCAGTGGAACGAATTTCTACTTCGCACGGAAGTACAGAAGTCTTATTAATCACTATTCGTAGCTCACTTTTAATAAAATGGGTTTCTCGTGCACGTATAAAGTTTTGGTGGTCATGTCTTTGTATCTACTGTTCATAATTTTGCCACAAAGAATCTACATGAAAACCAAATCCAAGAAATTCACACACACACACACACACACACACACACACACATATTCTTGTATTTGGTGGAAATCGAGGACTCGGGTATGGAACCCCGTACCGAGGACATTTGTTCTGGCTATCTTGGAGTGAAAAGAGATACATTTTCTGGCAGTAAATTTATAGCAAAAGATGATGTATCGAGGAGGATACTGTATGATTGATTCTAAGGAATATGAAATTTCGCAATGCAAGCGAGGACGCACACGTTTACACAAATGGTCTGTACTATCCATTCAAACTAAGGACACACACAACTATTGACCAAATCATGGAAACTGTAGACAATGGGACGTCATGGACAACTGGGACTCCCATTATCTAGCAAAATGAAAATGAAGAGAAACAGTGTTAATCCGTACATGAACAGTTCACACTCTAAGGATTAGTGCACTCAGACGTAATTGTGGTTCGTTTTTGCATCCCAGACAGATCTTTAACCGTTTCCAAAATCAAAGAACGACCACAATGTGATTATCCCTTCTCTATGTAATGTATCAGTCGTTAATTGGTAATTGTTACTTCATACAGCAATGTGGCAGCCTGGTGATTCCACACAGTTTATAAATGTGTCTAGACAGAAGCACATGACGGAGTTGGTAAATAAGTTCGTGTATCAAAATGTGTATTGTGCTATTGCAGGTGTGCGTAAATTGATACTATCAAGAACAATTTATAGATGACGCCAACCTATTCTACAAAATCTGAAACCATCATATAATTTATGAAATCTGAAACTGATTTTTTTGGTATTATTACTGACTTTGCTTTATTTCGATTCTATTATTTGTTTCATAATAGATATTTTATATAAAGTTTGCTAGTTAAATAAGATCTAAGAATTTAACGCACGCTTTTACACTGATGGTCTGTACCATACTTAAAACATAAGACAATACATATTTTCAAAAAGCATGAAGAATGTGGAAAATGGTACATCATGGTCGAAGAGGAAATCTGTATGCAAATACAAAGAGCTATCAATACAGGCAAAAGATGCACGTAACTACTGACCCAAGCACAGAGACTGTGGACATCATGGACAATGAGGACATGTTTACTCAGACCAAATAAACTATCAATACATACTAACGACGCACGTAATTATTGAAAAAAACATAGGGACTGTGGACATTGGTACATCATGGACAACCTGGACATTTTTACACATCTAGTCTGAATTATCAATACAAACTGCGGACGTACACTATTAACAAAGTCATGGAGACTGTGGACATTGGTACATCATGGACAACGAGGACATGTTTACACATCTTGTCTGAACTGTCAATACAAACTGCGGACGCACACTGTTGACAAAGTCATGGAGACTGTGGACATTGGTACATCATGGACAACGAGGACATGTTTACACATCTTGTCTGAACTATCAATACAAACTAAGGACACACACTATTAACGGACGGACACTACTAACACATAAATGGAGACTGTGGACATTGGTACATCATGGACAATGAGGAGATATTTACACATCTAGTCTGAACTATCAATACAAAAAATGGACACATACCATTAACATAAACACGGAGACGGCGGACAATGTTATACATGAACAGTTGGAACTCGTTTTAACTTGTAAAATGAAATTTAAAACTAAAACATAATAAGGCCGTGCTTGAATAGTCAGACTCAGGTAGTTAGTGCAAACATATGTAATAGTGTTTCGTTGTTTAATCGTGGACAGATCCTTGACCCTTTCCAGAAACAAATGATGATTGCACTATGATTATCCCTTCCCTAGGTAGTTACATACTTTTACATACATGTATTGCATAAATAATCACATGTATGAACATGTCTTTTTTGATAGTTCGCGTGTGATTAAATTTACACTATCAACCTATTCCAGAAAATATGAGATCATCATATCATTAATGGTATCTCAAACTGATTCCTTTTTGTTAATTATTATTGCGTTTATTCTATTTGGATTCTGTTAATTTTATATAATATTTCTTAAAAAAGAAGTGTGTTTGTTAAATTATACATGATTATTGAATGCACATGTTTACACTGATGGTCCGCAGTACCATATAAAACGAAAGACGCACATAATAATTTACAGAAACATAGAGACTGTAAGCAATGGTTCATTGCGGGCAATCAGGTCATATTTACACTAATAGTCTAAACAATGAATTGAAACTGAGGACGCGCCGTTCGACCAAAACATTTATTTACACAAATAGTCTGAAATATCAATTAAAACAAAGGACGAACATATTTATTACACAAAACATGTAGATGGGGGTAAATGGGACATAACGGACAATCGGGACATTCTTAGATACAGACCCGTCAACAGAAATTCCCGGCCTCTGGGCAGAGCAGTCATGGGCCCCAAAACTAGTTTCATTTTTTGTATATATAACCTATTGTAATCTATCATAACTTAAACTCTTGCAAGGAACAAATTTTAATATTTACTGCAAAGATTAATTTATTCATTATATAACTGATTTGTCGGCGGATCCTAGAAATCGCCGGACTCCTGGGCAATTGCCTCCCCCAACCCTTCTCTTTTACGGCGGGCCTGCTTACACAGTCTAAAGTATCAATAAGAACTAAGAACTAACATAATTATTTTTTTTTAAAATGAACTTGTAGACAGTGTGACATCACAGACAACGAGGATTCACTTTATCCTGCAAAATGAAAATGAAAATAAACAGTATTATGCCTTGCATGAACGGTTCAGATTTAGTGAGTTAGTGCACTCGGCGTATTTTGGAACATTTTTTAATCCCAAAAAGATCATGAATCCTTCAAAGCATTAAATAATTAAAGGACGAACTCATTATGATTATCACTAATCGAGGTAATATATTTATTGTCAATTGATACTTCAGACATCAAGGTGACAGCCTCGTGGTTCATACATGTACTCAGAAGTACATGATAGCGTGCATCAATAAGCTCGTATATCAAAACATCTGTTTGATATTTCAGATGTAATTTTCATGAACAGCAAAATTTCTACGTGATAACAATCTGTTCCTCATAATCTACAGATATTATATAATTCATAAACTCACGAGCTGATCTTTCTCTATTGTTATTCCCTTTGTTCAAGTAGTAGCAAATTTGGTATTTTAGATTTAATATCGAGAACGATTTAAGCCTTCTATACGCCATGACTTTTTCATAAAACAAAATAAGTGTGCACTATTTAGGAGAGCTATTAGTAAATTTCAAAACGGCATCCAAATAATATTTTTCTCCCGTGTTGTTTTTGTAGAGGAGACACAATACAGACAGAATACATTGAGAAAATCTCAAGTATTCAACAGAGATTAGGTTTGAATACATGGACAAGCACGTCTAATGTGTGTAATCATCACAATCAAATTTCCTCCTTGCTGTAGATCTTTCTTTATATCTTCCAAGACTTTATGAACTTTGCATAGTAACTCTGTCCATTTTTCTTTATAAAAGAGTTTCGAACGGGGTGTTTTAGATTTATTTAGACTGCAACGTAACAGAAATGTACATTGCCTCTAAAAACAAAAACAAAAAAGATAATAAATTAAAAAGGTTATTTATATATATACATATATATATATATATATATATATATATATATATATATATATATATATATATATAAATTCTTTATCAGTATTTTTCGAGATTCGAGCATTTTATTATTATTAAATCAAAACCCCTCTATTTAAAAACCGAAACAAATTTCGATCCTAGATTTCAATTTTACACTAAATAAAACCCCATAAAACCCAACACACTTCAAACTTGGAAACGTATTTTAGCTGCTAAATTCCTGGCGCGCGCTGGACCAGATTACTGACGGTTAGCAATTACTGTAGTAGCCCTATCGTTGACAAAATGTGCCAAGGACACGCGTGGTTAAATCAACACTTGACACGTGAGCCGACACAGATTAGGCCGAGTATGATCTAATGTGAAGTCCTTGCACCATCAAAACTAGCCAGCTTTTAAGGTGAATTATTAATAACTAAACGCTTGTAGATAAGCCATTTAAAAAAGAGTATGTTTATCTGCTTATTATATAACTGTGATTGATTCTTTTAGTTTGTATACAGGATCCATATAACGAATTTTGTTTATTTGTTTATTATTTATTTTACAATTAAATTAACATAACTGGTTAATAAAGCCCGGGTATTAACACAAATTTTTTTTATGACAATAATAAGTATATACGCTCCTACATTTTCACAATTAGCATTTTCATATAATTTTAACAGTTCTCGTCAGCTAGAAAAACGGACCGATGATAAATTTAGGTTTTTTATAAACAGTTGGCAAGGGCTTATTAATTAATTTGTGCTCTATTTAAGCTAAACTTGATTTGTCATTCCATATCATCTGACAACAAAAGTTCATCTCCATACATGAATAACAAGTGTTCCCATCCAAATATGCTGGCACACATACCTCTCGACAGAAGATCAGCTACTTACAGCTGGGATTGTGTAATTCTCTTATTAACGATTCCAAAGCAATATGGATACGTGCATAAAAGAAAATAAAAGAAAGAAAACATACCATAGAGACATGATTATTCTAAATTTAGTAAGCACGTTATTGTAACAAACAAAGCATTAACTATAAAAAAGTTTTATTTTATATAAAAAAATAATATATAACCCCTTATTAATCTGTTTAAGGGTTTACTTGTTGATACAACTAAACATCATGTAATTTATTTTTACAATAGACATTTTAATTCCCAAACCAAATACAGAGATCATAATTTTACATAAAATTGGGTGTACTTTGAGATCATCATAAATGTATGGCGGAAAAGTAAGAAGTGTCATCTATGTTCATCTCAAAATATTTGTACGCACTTCCGCGGACTCCTCCTGTCTAAGCATAACACAACACAGAACTTTCTCTCTCTCTCTCTCTCATAATACTAATCCATGTACAACGGGGCTATACGTATTGTGTTGTATAACAACAAAGCCTTGAGCAAGTGCTAAGAGTTTTCCCATAAAACCTGACGGGACAACTTGTATTGAATTGACTAGTATTCGTTTGGTACCAGATTCAGTGGATTCCGTAGTTGTCAAAAACTTCAAATATACAGATCCAACGAAAAATTATACATCTATGAAGACAACAGCACCCCATCACAATCAAAGGCAGATTTACCAATTTATAAACTGATGAAAAAGTCATCTTTTTGCAAAACACTCAATAACATAACGAATGACAGCATGACGATATATAATGTGAAGGTGTAATGACCAAGACATCCGAATGTAACTTTATATATATATATATATATATATATATATGTGTGTGTGTGTGTGCGTGTGTGTGTACTCAGAAGTACCTTTATGACCGTGCAGTTGAAAGTAGGAATAAATATGTTTATTCAATGGTAAAATTTCAATATTTATGACTAGACACCAGTACTGTTATAGGTTACTCTCAGTAACATGTGAATGTGTAGGAATTAAAACAGGTATGTGCAACCTATGGTCTGCGACCTGGTTTTATCCGCTTAGTTACATCATAAGGTGTGGCTTTAAAAATCGATTATCCGGTCCGCGACCTTGAGAAAGTTGGACATGCCTGTTGTAGAAGAATGGACAGCATGCATTGCAGCTGCAGTAGCTTCTTGTTTCGACAATACAAATAGTCTCTGAAGTTGATTTTTTATTAAGAATTATCTGCAGTTTAAAGCTTGGAGTATTATACAAGTAGAAAGCAAATAAACACTTCTATAAAATGAGAAGATTCACACTATTACATTTTCAAACTAAAGTTTCTGTTTCACTCGTTTATGAATAATTAAAAATGTGTGAATTAGTAACATGGAATATATAAATTCTTCAGCCCAAAATGCAGTTTTCATTGTTAAAGAATGATATTTTTATGCTTATTTTCCAGACTAATATTAAAAGTTTGTCGAGAAAAAAATAAAATAAGAAAAGAATAATCTTACTATTTTTAAAACACTGTGGTTGTTGTTTTTTCTTTTTGTTATTTTTTCTTCACAAAGCCAAAGTAGAAAAACTCCAGTATACATGAACAACTAAAATATAATAATGCCTAATACGTTTCTTTGCATTTTAAAATATATTTTTTTGTCTTGGCTTTGTTCTTCACCTGCACGTAGGTCAAGCAATAAGACAGGGGCCACTGAAACAAAATGTGACTGAATGTTCGTTAGAGATGGAGGGCGGGAAGGGGACTGCATAGTTTGCTCAAATCGCAGTTTGCTTGACTATTGTCAGAAAAAAAACGTGCGAATGGAAATGGACATTGGGGTAAATTACACATACATGTAAATACGGTGTATACCTGAGATACAATCTGGGAACTGTTATGCTATTTTGATATAACACACTCATTGGTCGTGAAACACTGCTATCACAGTGAAAGAAACATTCATGTTTCGGGTTATACGTTATTTTGATATAAACAACTGTTATAATGATGACAAAGAAAATTCGTGCAATAAATGGTAGAGTTAACTGCATTAAACTCGCTACCATGGTCGTTGGCAACGGTTGAGTGCTTCAGTAACTCATCTTCCTCTATAATGACATTTACACCAACCTTAGATTTGAAATTAATAAAACAACAAGTGCGATCATGTCATGACGAGATTCTGAACCTGTGATCTGTTTCGTCATTTTTGACATCAAGACGTCACATCTTGGCATTTTTAAGAAAGCGTCTGTCATTGAAAATACTAATTTCCGCGTATTCCTCAGGCCTGCCCATAACACAGTACTCTCTCTCTCTCTCTCTCTCTGATCTCTCTGATCTCTCTCTCTCTTAAAATTAATAGATGAACAACGGGGCTATAAGTAATTTGTAGTATATCAAAAAAGACCTGAGCAAGTGCTAAGAGTTTTCCCATAACACCTGACGAGAATACTTGTTCTGAATTGACTAGTATTCATTTGGTACAAGTTTTCATGGATTCTGTAGTTGCCACTAACTTCGAATATACAGACCCAACGTAAAATTATCCGTCTATGAAGACAACAGTACCTCAACACAAACAAAAGCATATACGCGAATTCATAAACTGATGAAAAAGACATTTTTCTTTTGCAAAAGCACGGAATTCGATTCTCAGAACAATTTATGAAGTCAAACTATTATGGACAGCTATGTAGTATTTTGAAGTGGACTTCTGTAATAGTAAAGGGAACGGCAATTTACTGTGAACCAGATATATAGACCAATTCAAACAATAACTGTACACTGTAACTGATTGCCGCTCTTTAAAATGAACTATAATTTCTGTTTTGTTTTTTGTGTTTTTGTTTCGTCTTATACTAAATAAATAAATTGAGAGAACAATAGATGTTTTAGGTAGTACTTCCCACTCTTCTAAACCTACAGAAATGCTAGTTACAAATGTCCTTTTACATATTATTAATTAATAACTGCTATATTTGCAAGCAACGAAAACTATTTGCAATCCGAAAGTCGCCTGTTGTGTTCTGATATTAAGATTGCCTCAGACATTGCCTATTCGCATTAAATCGCCGTTCATTGCATGATGGGTGATACTGCTTTATGATATATAATTTACTATTTTATGTTGATGGAAGTAAAATCGAGCATGTCCTTAAAGCTGGCATTAAGTGTGGTGCATTAAATTTTGCAATATCCGTAATTAGTCAGTACGCAAACACCATACAAACCTTGGACTCTATTAACCCATGGAGTTTACAAATCTTTAGTTGGATATACTCTGAATTTTTAAGTTAGCCACCAGGACGACAGGGGCCACGGAAACAAAAGTGACTCATATTAGTTAGGGATGGAGACTGTGTAGTTTTGCTAAAATCGCAGTTTGCTTGACTATTGTCAGAAAAAAACGTGTGAATGGAAATGGACATTGGGGTAAATTACACATACATGTAAATACCTTTTATACTTGAGATCAAATCTGTTAACTGTTATGATATTTTGATATAACACACTCACTGGTTGTGAAACACTGATATCACAGTAAAAGAAACACTCATGTTTGAAAATTAGGACTTTTATTTGATAAAAGGAGATAAAAAACAGTGTTGTTTTGCTGGTTATCCACAATTCATGTCAAAAATGACAGTGTAGGAAGCAATTGTTTTTGATAGGTTGAACGTTCTTTAAATCTTGTTTTGTTTTATTGGCAGATCTCTGTTTTCTTATAGCCGTTGAGACTAAACGTTATTTCTGATAAATTTGTACTTGTCTGAGGTTTACGTAAAGATTCTTCTTTATATAAGATTCTTAGCCTTTCTTCAAGCACATGCTTCAGTCTACCTGTGTGTGTGTGGAGGGGGGGGGTGAGTGGTGATCGGAAAAGGGGGTGGGGGTGGGGGCCGAAGTTGAAATATTTCCAATGATCAGCTGATTGCTGGAAGAGGGCATGTTTATTATTAATATTTTTATGTAACGAACCTTAGATTGTGATGAATGGAAAGTCGAATAGAAACTTCAATCACTGGCAGACTAAATGAATTTCTACCTCGTTTTCTCTCTACAGATGGCGACAGGAACAATAATCAATGCATGCTTTCTATCAAATATAAAATGATGGAAACGTTGTTGCGGCATAGTTTCGCGTTATACGTTATTTTTATATAAACGACTGTTATGATAATGCCAGGAAAAATTCGTGCAATGAATAGAAGTATTAACTGCATTAAACTCTCTACCGTGATCGTTAGCAACGGTCGAATACTACGGTATATGATCTTCCTCTATAATGGCATTGACACGAAATTTCGATTTGAAATAAATAAAACGGCAAGTACGATCACGTCATGACATCATTTTGAACCTGTGATATGTTTGGTCATTTCTGACATCATGACGTCGCATCTTGACGTTTTAAAGAAAGGGCCTGGCAAAGAAAATAATAATTACGAAGTCTATGTAAATACATTCGTTGTTTCATTTATGTGTATAATCTGCTTGAAATATATGAGTTTACCATACGGTCACTGTGTTATATTCCAATATTACACACGTTTGATAACACCCTATGACATAACGAATGATGGCATGACGATATATAATGTGAAGGTGTAATGACCAAAACATCCGAAAGCAATTTAAAGTCATTTTTTATTATTTTTGCTGTCATTATTGAGTAACGTTATTATTTATATATAATATAATCTTATATTTGAGATTATTTCAGATGAAAGTTATGAAATACGTTGAATATTTTAAAAACTTGCGAAACCTTAATCATTCAACTCGTTTAATATATTTCAGTTGAAACAGAAACTCGTAAGATCCTTCACTGCTGTTCATATAATTAACATGTCATTTTTTTATTGACAAACACTTTCCTTTCGAAAAAGGTAATTTCATTTTGTTCTGCCTAGCATTCGTGTACCAATTTAATACTCATTTTATCTCTGTAATACAAAAATGCAGACAATCCAGCTATCTTGAGCACTATTTTACCTTTTGTAACTGTACATGAGGGAGAATGCTGTATCTCCTCAGTGCGTAACTATGGAAACGTTATGTCAATACCTTGGGGACCAGCCTTCACCTCTTAGATTAGTCCTGAAATAACCAGTGTTATATAATTTGTTTTGACACTTATCTGCAGTTTAAAGCTGGGAGCATTATACAAGTAGAATAGCAAACAACACTTCTATAAAATGAACAAACACGCACCAGCCTTGACCTCTTAGATTAGTTCTGAAATCCTCAGTGTTAAATAATTTGTTTTGACACTTATCTGCAGTTTAAAGCTGGGAGCATTATACAAGTAGAATAGCAAATAACACTTCTATACAATGAACAAGCACGTACCAGCTTTGACCTCTTAGATTAGTTCTGAAATCACCAGTGTTATATAATTTGTTTTGACACTTATCTGCAGTTTAAAGCTGGGAGCATTAGACAAGTAGAATAGCAAACAACACTTCTATAAAATGAACAAACAAGCAGTATTACATTTTCAGACTGAAGTTTCTGTTTCACTGGTTTATGAATAATTAAAATTTGCGCATTAGTAACATGGACTATATAAATTCTTCAGCCCAACATTCAGATTTCATTTTAAAGAATTATACTTTTTATGCTTACTTAACAGACTAATATTAAAAGTCTGTCAATTAAAACTTGAAATGAACAAGGATACAATTGCAATTTTAAAATTTTTTTTTTTTTTACGAAGCCAAGGCATGAAAACTACAGTAAACATGCAAAACCAAAATGTAATAATGCCTCATAGGTTTCTTTGTATTTTAAGATACATTTTATTCTCTAGGCTTTGTTCTTCATGTGCAAGTTGGTCAAGAAATAAGGTCATTGCTGTGTCAAAACCTGTCCGGCGTTAAAGCAGACACAAATCCCTGTATAGTAAGTTTACGTTCAAAGCCATAAAGATGAAGATTCAATTTTCAGTTGATTTACATAAAACCAACTACAACACGTATGTAGAAATTGCATGATTTATAAGTACTTCTTGATACACAAAGACCGATTTTGGAAAACCGTATATTCTTGTTGCATATATAAATCTCACCCGTATGTTATCATGTTCTGGTGATACAACTTCTAGTTTTAAAAAAAATATGAATGAACATAATTTGAGAAACTGTTAAGTGCACAGAGTTGGAACAATCAGTGTGCATAATCAATGTACTCTTTGTGCCAATTCACTATTAGCCAATAATTTAATTAGGCTGTGCCAGAATCTCGGAGAAAAAATAATTATAATTAAAATCATACAAGGTACACTTGTTGTGAATTAAGGTGAAGTTTTTCGGAAAGAACTGTTAGTCGGGGCAGTTTTTAATTATCGATACTTAAAAACTTATTGTGAACAATAAAGTAAAACTATCATTTTTCATGTACATTGAAAAAGGGGCTTTTGTATACTGTCAAAAGTGATATGTGTTTGATTGTGTAGATAACTGTGGCGGGGAAGAAAGAAATGAATGTACGATCGGATTGTAGAAGCTGCAGTGGCTCAGTTGTTAGCTCTCTGGATACGCTACCAAAAGGCTGCGGTTTGGAATCCTGCCATTGCATCAGCCTGGGTCGGTTACACTGGCGTGTGCCTGGGTAAAGCACTTTACCCCAAGCTGCCTTGGAACTAAATAACCTACCTCTGTTTAATTGTGGCCCTACATTACAA
Organism: Margaritifera margaritifera; assembly: GCA_029931535.1. Lineage (NCBI taxonomy): Eukaryota > Metazoa > Mollusca > Bivalvia > Unionida > Margaritiferidae > Margaritifera > Margaritifera margaritifera. Next base: position 152,544 of record JAQPZY010000692.1, on the reverse strand, counting down.
GTATTCTATCGCAGCTAGTAGTACATTGCCATGGAAAGAGCAAGTACCTGCATTGCTAACCAGGTCTAAATTTCGCAAAGTTTTGATTTGCGAGTGAATATACCTTTTAATAAAGTAACAAACACTTTTAAAAGTGATATTTTAAATATTATGTAAAAAGAGGAATAGCTAAACATAATTACTGAATACAAACATGAAATAATAACAATTTTTAGAAGCAAGTAAAGTATAGACTTGACATCAATGTGATAATACAAACCTGAAGTCCAAGATGAAATATAATGCCATTGTAATACACGGATCAGAAATTTAAATATCAAATCAAAAGAAAAATTAATTAGTAATTTCCCTTGGCTTTTTGGAGAAAGTTGTGGAAGGGCATGAATAAAGAGTATAATTTCCATCTTCGCTAAATTTCGCTACCAGGTCAAGAGAAAAGCGTCAATGGAAAATCTATCAAGTTCCGCGCTGCCTTATCCGCACACAAATAATTGGTTTCAGCTAGTGCACCTATGTTAGTGCCACATCCTTAAGATAAATGAAACGTCACTGTGACCCATATTTCACCTTTGCCTGACTTTGGTAAACTTGTTAGGCTCTGGCATGCTATATGCAACCCTTTCTACCTAGACTCACGAAATTTGATGAAGTGAAGCATCTTGATAATGATTTCACCCTTATTGCAAAAATAGATCTCTTTGATCTATATTTCATGCTTCTGTGACTTCGCTGATATATATATATATATATATATATATATATATATATATATATATATATATATATATATATATATACACACACACCCTCTGTATGTTGTATAATTGTAACTCACGATAATAACTAGAGCTGGGTATCACGACAAATTTTGTACCGCGGTTTACCGCGGTATTTGGAACATAGCGATACGTACCACGCTATACCACAATTATACTAGGGACCAACAATTTAATATTCTGGGGCAGGGGCATGTGACATTTGTTTTAAATTTCCGTCTGTCAATAGCTGGAAAACATATCTTACTTTGATTTATAGCAAAATACCACCATATTATATTCATCATATTATTTGAAGAAAACAATTTATCTTGAGACAAAACAAAAACAACAAAATATCAGCTCAAATCAAAATCGCATCCTTCCACCCCAACCCCCAGATAATAATTGACACCATGTGAAAGACATTGTGTTGACATAAGGGAACTTGTTTATAAAGATAGGAATTGTTGACACTGAATTTACTAGCTGCACTATTGATGTAATAGGCTGGGAAACTCTGACTGCGATGCCAACTCACGGGTACGATGTTTATCAGAGACAGCCAGTAAACATAAAAAACACTTACTCAACAAACGAGAACATATTTAGTGAACTTGAGAAATTACGTAAATGTTAAACAGAAAACAACTGCTCTCCTGAAAATCTTCGGACTACAGGTACTTAACACATTAACATACGCTAGTAAATAACTAAAAAAATATAAGTTTTTGTTTGTTGGTTGCTTTGCTTTTAATCCGAAATTTTGCCAAAAATTGGATTTGTTTTTAAAGAATACTATTTTATGCTTACTTTCCAGACTAATATTAAGTAATAAAAAATGAAATCAATAAGGAATTATCTTAGTATTTTTAAAAGACTGTAGTTTTTTTTAAGTTTTTTTTTATAGTTTTTATATTTTCACGATGCCAAGGCAGGAAAACTACAGTAAACATGCTAAACCAAAACGTAATAATGCCTAATAGGTTTCTTTGCATTTAAAGATACATTTTATTGTCTAGGCTTTGTTCTTGATGTGCATGTTGGTCAAGAGAAAAGGTTATAGCTATGTCAAAACCTGTCAGGCGTGAAAGCAGACGCACATCCCTATATAGTAAGTTTCAGTTAAAAGGCATCAAGATGGAGATTCAAATTTCAATTCACTTACACAGAACCAATTACTGCACGTAGATGTAAATAACATGAGTTAGTGCCTCGGCACTAAATATCCTATTTGTGTTGCTTTGCCGTAAAACACAAACAGAACTAATCTGGGTAGGATTTTCGTTCAGAATAATGAAATGCCTTTGAGTGGAATAAATGCCATTGGATATATATTTACAATATCAGTGTACCGGCAATAAATATAAACAGCACGTCAGCTCTAGAAGTTAGGATTGTCGTAATAATGTATGTTCTGAACGGTCGCGCTGTCGGTGTTTTATACAGCTGTTCGATTTGCACCTTTCTTTTTCTTTATCGAAGTCCCGAAATATGCGTAACCTATTGTGGTGTAATTAACAAGATCTTAAGCCCAAACTAACACCAACATTCTGCATGAATATCAGGAATAATTTTAAAATTAAAAAGTTATGCAAAATAAAAAATACAAGTTTACAAAATTTAATTATGGGAAAGTAATCATCTGCCATGTTAAAAAAAGATACAGAAACGAAAACTGTTCGATAGTTTTCGGATACTGATATCAGTAGTTTTGCTTGACCTGTATTATAAAACTGTTTGATTTGGATAGGAACATCATGTGCACTAACGATATGACTTTAAAACTTTGTCAAAGAACATGAACGAAGTTAAATACCGAATTAGATGCAGCTGCCTCATAATACATACTAGTGATAAGTAACTGTAACCTCCACAATGATTTCATCTACAACTATCTTGAGTTCGTTATGGCAAATACATTGTTATTTTAATATTTGTTGGTGTGGTTAACGGATTGACTAATTGATTGATTTGACAAATTGTTCTGTAATTAGACTTTAGTGTGACATAACAAGTTTCGAAATAGTCCAAGGCTCTGGAAATCATACCAATTAGCTGGATTTGAACGTTTATGGCAGGAATAATACATGTATAAATCCTCTCTCTCTCTCTCTCTCTCCCTCAGGCATGCTCAAATTTAATGTTGAAAATAGGGGCCAATGTTTGTGTTTACCATACTATGTATTTTCGTGGTGGCATCGTATTTTTCAAGCTGCTTTAGCTGAATAAATTGAGTGTGCATAGGACGTTGTTTCTGTTGTATTTTGTAGAGTGTTTTATATCAATCTGAAAACAAAAATACTAATATAAAAAAGACCCCCAAGACACAACATATCTATTTTTAATCGAATTGAAGTTCCAAGCTATGGCTCGTGTAATAGCCCTGAAGTACAAGAGGTCAAATGTTCTATGACAGTTCATGTTTGTATAGAGTTAGCGAATGGGGATACTTTTTAAATAGTACTTACAAAGAGTTTATCCATTTGTGTTGTTTTGGCGCTAGTAATGAAAAAGATACACTTTAACGGTACTATACTCTCACGGTTCACTTTCCAAGTTACTTAGATTATATATTTGGCAATTCAAAGTTAATTGTAAAGAATGTTTGCATTGCTGATTGCTACTGTATAGGGGACGCGAAGAAATTTTCAAACAGTTTTCTGATCCCCATGTTGCCTTCTGTGTAAAACTTACTAGAAAAAGACTATATGAGTAGGAATATTAATGTCTAATACAGTGTTTAATAAATGTACTTTTAAGTTACGGTATATAGGTATATAGGTTGGTCCTGTCAAACATCTTGTGCATTTTGGCTGTCATTAAAAACCTGCTTAAATTTGGAAAAGCAAATAAAACGTAACAATACCTAATTGACACCACTGTACTCGTATACAGATTGGTGTTTGGGCGTTTATATTTTTTTTGTGTTACCGAGACTTCATTTGCAACAGAACTATGGATACAAGCATAATGCATGATATGTAAATCAAAGTCATCAGCTCACTAAATGAAGCAGGTATATACGTACATTGAATGCATATATCAGTTAATGATAGCTTGCACATTTAGCTGCCAGTCTTATGAGTGCGATGATGATGAAAAACATTGCTGTAATGAAATGTTTCCTTTTGGGACTGATGATCTTCATTATAAATGTCTGACTACCATCTATCTACTGAAGTTTTATGCACGTAACGTCTTAGTTCGGTTGGTCGTATTTCGATGTCACTGTAACAGGATCTGCATGAGATGCATAACCATTCTCTCCTGTTTTGAACAGTAAGTAGGCAAATGATGTAATCGGGTCGCATATTCTTCATTGAATAATACAAATATTTCATATCAAGGGCGTCTTTTCAATAGCTTCACATGTGTAAAACCTCGCGGCAATATGGGCGTTTTAACTTTCGGGTAGGATAATTATGCAAATTCGGTACAACTCTACCAGGAATTTGTACGTTTTCTTAATAGCAGTTTCCTGTACCTCTTTCGTATGGCGTGTCGTATATTTATTTGCCTGTATTGGACGCGTAAAGCACGAGTGTATTTTGTTTCCCATCACTATTTACTAACTTGCATGAATGATTATTACAAATACCAGGGACCGTTATATGCCCTAGCTTTTCTTCTTCTTGTTTAGCTAAGTTATTGGTATTTGATGCTTGGATCTAAAGGGAGATAACAATTTTTGAAAACCTGTAATTTGATAGAGCAGATCTCTCTACAAGTTTTCCACCGGGCAATCGAGGACATGGTTTCGGGCGTGTGTATCGCCAGCTTTGAAGAAAAGATACACTCCAAAATCGCGAACAAGCACCAAGCGAGTAAACGCGGACATTCCTACAAATCATGTTTTTACATTGTTTTGGGTTAAAATTGTCCGTAGAAGCAAGATTTTACCCTTTTTCCAACCGAGGTACGTTGGTCTGTAATCTCATTAATATCCTCGATTTACACCAAATACAAACACACACACACACACACACACACACACACACACACACACACACACACACACCACATCATCGAAAATTTCAAAGGAATCGTCTCGTCTTGTTGAATCAGCTATTTTAAAAGTACTTGGTTATCCACTAAGCCTTGAACGGTGTCATGCACTTCCTTCCATGGAACATGGTGTAACATAGAGGACATAAGTCGTGGCATGGCAAGTCTTATAACGTTTTTTCACGTGATAAAAAATTGCAACTATCTCCTCAATGAGTTTTTCTAAACTGTCCATTCACAAAAATGTTATTCGGTGCTATACTGATGGCAGAAGTCGTGGCATCAAAAACCTTATATCCACATAGAGTTTTGTGTCTCTCATAGACTTTCCCGAGAATCAGCCTTCTTATACTATTCAGATAGCTACGGTTTAAAAATGTTACAATCATTTGTTGTTTGCGTTTCACTTGAATCTGTACAAAGTGGTCATAAATGCGTTCACGCTGTTCAAGTGGCAAATTCTGAATATGGTTTTCTAAACTGTTTATTTACGAGAATGTTTTTTGTGAGGAGATAGTCATGCATTTGCCAAATAGAATCTGATGGTAAATCATATCGAATAAATTCAGTCATCATCCCATCACACACAACAGGTCGGGAACGAGTCTCGTCTTAAGGCGATAGTTCTTTTAAAAGTTTTTTGTTATCCTGTAAGTCTTGAACCTTTTCCTGTACTTCGTCCAATGGAATGCTGTGTATCACTACAACCTTGTAAGTAGAAGTCGTGACATCCAAAATCTTACAAGATGCGGGTAGTAGTTCATAAATGTCTGACCATTTGAACATTTTCTAAGTAATCGGTTTTTTTGACAGCATTAAGATACCAATTTGTAGAAAGTCTATGTCGTAGAGGATGCAATTGTTCTTTGTGTTTCATTTGAATCTGCACAACAGTTCTGTAAATGCGTTCTTGCAGCTCAGGAGGTAAACTACAAATCCTCTTTTCAAAAGTATGCATGAAGCGTATTAAAAAACCTGAATCTTTATACTCCCTTTCGATGATCTTCACACCACAGTTGAAACACTGTACTTACTCTCCTAGTGCCAAGTAGGTAAATCCTGCTCTGGCTAAAGTTTTGGGAAACAGGGTTTCAACCTGTATCGTAAATATATGGATCACTTATCAAATTCAAATCTTTGAATTATTCATAGTAGTTTCGGGGATTATGTGTTTCTCCATTTTATCTTTAAAATTAAATGTTCAATTACCCGTAGATTGAAATATACAGTAACATTAGCTGTATAACATCAAAACGGCATATTACACAAAAGATCGTGACGCAAATAATGGCACAGTTTTCAGAAAACTGTACAGTGTCACTACAATTTATTATTGTGATTGTATGTCAGATCCATCATTTAGGACATTATAGACGGATATTCTACCTTTTCTGTTATTTGCGGCCATGTAGGTGGGTCTAGCATGATCTGGGGTTATTGTAGTTTTGTTGTGGATCTTGGGATTATATTTTCTCCTGTTTAAATGTGTGTTGCATTCTTATTATTTGCTGCGCCGTAATTGTTGCAGGTCTGTGGCTTACAGGTCAAGTTGAAACCTTCACTCATGGTATTTTCCGCATATTTTCATCTTTTGTGAGCCTTAACAAGCACAAAATTGAAATTATTCATAAATTTCATTTGGGATGAGCACACTTGTACGATTGTATGTATCACATGCCATACAATACTGACGAAACCGCAAGTGTTACGTCATGAGAATTAATATATGTGTCATCTATAGAAAAATTAAGATGTAGAGGATCTCAAATGGGTACTGATTGAATATTTAATTTATGGAACAAGTTGAATAATTTCCAGTTTTCGAGCAAAAACTGGAAATTATTCAACGAGTTTCATAAATGTCATATTACATCATTACCCATTTGAGATTATGTTTGTCATATAGTGTTTATTTCAGTGGAAAGAGATTAGATTGAAATAAGAACAAATAATTTTCAGCATTTCATTTAATTCTGGTTTAGACCTGCATTTTTCAATCTTGCGCGTGAAAAAAAAGTTCCAGACGCGAGTTAAATCAATAATGTACAATTCGTTAGCCAGTAACATTTGAAAAACAGATTTTATTTTTACAAATTATAATTCCAAGAGCAGCTCTCCTTCCATATCAATAGAACATTTGACATGGACAACATCATTTTCAACTGATCTCCGAAATTCCTGTGTGATGTCACACAGTTTACTCGGGTCAGGTCATCTGGAGTAGTTGATGCGCCATATAATTCACATGGATTATAATGAGACTGTTTACAACGTTCCACCTAAAAGTGTGTCGATTCCACTATGGACACTCACCACAGATGCAGTATTAGATAAGGTAGGTACAAGTAGCATTCCAGTTATTGGAAATTCGTGTTAAGGGATGATTACTTGATGCAGAAATTGTAGACGTGTTGCTGAGTGTTGCTGAGTATATAGATTCCAGATATAATCATTTTATGACTGGATATTTGCATTATTTGATTTTGAAGAATGCTGTGGTTAGATAACTTTCTGTCAGTTGGGACAGCAGCATTTGTTGACATTCGTTTCATAAAAGAGGTGAGTTTATTAACTTCTATAGGTTGACATTTAAACCACCCTTGTCCTGGGGGTGGAGTGGAAGATCCATACCGCGTGGTAGCAGCAATGTTCTCATATTCTAGTTTCAGTTGGGCATTCGGAGAATACAGCAGGGTAAATTGGCCATATTTCGAAATACGTAACCACTACTGTGCATTTTTGAGATAGTTGCCCGTTTTTTTCGCAATGTCCATTAGGCTGCCGATTAGAAAGACGACCGTAATAGTGTTGATAGTAATAGTAAAAAAAAGTTCTAGAAGGAGGGCAAGGACAATTCACACTGTCGCAGCCAGTCAATAAATAGAATAGTGCGCAACAATGTCATGGGCTTATTTGGACCAATCAGATTCACAGAAAGTGACATGTTAACTCGTTGACGTATATAAAATATCAAACCGCAAACACTGTATATAAAATATATGAACTACGTAATAAATGGACATATTAACCTAAATAATAGATTATACATTTGATAAAATAGAATTTAACATTTAAACATAAAGTGCAAGGGCATGTTTTATATTATTTTTTGACAAGAAAATGTAAATGTCACACGATCCTTTTATCTTATTCCATTTCAATTCTTAAACTTTAAAATCTGAACATTTTTTTGTACAAATCATATCAGCTAATCATTCTAATTTGAAACCGTAGAAATTAAAACAAATATAAAAAAGTGAATACGTTCTACTTTCAGTCATTACATGTAGTCAAGTAAGTAATTGGGTAGGTAAGTATATACGCAAATGGTGGCAGGTCAGGCGGTCAGTCAATCATTTGGTTACCAAGTTTGTAAGTTAGTTGCTTGATTAGTCAGATAACTTTTCTAAAAAAGAAGATGAATGAAAGTGTCTAATATTTAAGAGCAGCATGTCTGAGCAAAAGGTATATTTAGATGAGGATTGAAATCTTCAAGATTTATTCACACATGGATCACAGTATATAGAAGTTTCCTGTTTGTGTGTTTTTGTTTAATGTTTGATTAGTTGGTTGGTTTGTTGGTGGTATATACAACGTTATTTTGTTTGATGAATAGTAAGAATAGTTTCAATGTCCCTCTAGTAATAAGTAATAAATTGACTGATTCGTGAATTTTTTCAAGTGTAAAACAGTATCTGTCTGGCAAGCAATGAACATCATTTGCCGCACGTAACCGATTGAAGTAGTCAACCGTTTTAGACCATTGCTACTACACCAGCCAATCAAACGCTACGGCTAAACACCAAGCATAATTCGAGCAGCTGGGTATAAAAGAGGTGACTTGTGTATTCGATTCATTCCAATACTTGAACAAGACACAATAAGAGAGAAGGAGCTAAAGGAAGGTATGTATAGCAATTGTAATGGTTTGCCTGGGCTTGGTTAATTCATGGGAAAAATATTGGGATTCCTTAGCTGTTTTCACAGGTTTCCTGGGTGGAGTTGCGATAGCCTGAATCAGGTAAGGTTTTCTGTACCTCCGGGATAGACTCCACTTTAACTTGTGTATGTTCAAAGCAGCCGACAGGACTAGCAGACTAGGTAAGCATACACACTGGTGTTGATTCTGTAAACGTCGTGCGGAGGGGGAGCTAAGAGTCCGGAATCGGGATTGCTTGGTAGTATCAGAAAATCACAAAGCTGTGGTTCATTTTCACAATTACTGAATTTTCTTGCTCAGAGGAGGAGATCAGCCAATACTTGTCAGTTGTTCCAAGTAGGAAAGCTTCCTATCAACATTCAAAATATGTTTTGAAAAAAAAGTGTGTGTGTGTGTGTGGGGGGGGGGGTCAACTAAGTTTGAAGGCCGAATGCTAATGAGGCAAAATCATTGTCGTACAGCAAACAATAATAATTGCTCTTTCGATTCAACGACGTGAATTGCGAATTCATTTTCTAAATCGCATGTTTGATATCGAGACATTGTATGGATTTATGGCTATTTTTTCTTTGTACCTCATCTAAAATATAAATATATGATTCGTTTTGGCATACTTAAGGAGAGATATTTCAGGACGTCTAGGTGAATGTAATATCAATTTTCACTCAAAGTCATATAGCATTCATCATTTGAATTTAGCAAATCTGTTTTCACCATCAGTTGTGGTTCCCCTTACTTTCTAGACCTGGCTTTGATTCGATGAATTGATGCAGCAGTTCCGTTGAAAGCCTTCTGGGCTGATTTATTGTTGGCAAATTCTATTTCTTTAGCTCTGAAATGTTTTTGATAGACATGAAATTTCTCCAATATATATTATATGGGACAGTATTATTCACATTTTGCGGTTGGTTGGTCGCTTTTTTCACTCATTTTTGTCATCCTTCTCTCTTTTCCTTTTTGAGCCTTTTCATTCTTATAACCATTTCATAGAAAGCAATGGATCTCTTGGATAGTTTATGTCAATTATGTGTATTATTCTAATGTATTTTAAGACTGTAAAATGTTCTTAATTGTAATAGAAATAAGTGATAAAATAACTTCTAGCAATTCTCAATTTTTCGTTTGACGAGCAAAGAATTCTGCACTAATGAAAGTTCCTGTCCTGAGTTGCTTCTATAACACCGGCATCATCGGTGAATGTAAACAGAAAATGAACGTTAGTGTTCATCGTTTTGCTTGCGGTTCATATGAAGGAAATATACATTTTCATCTTACTTATGTGTTCATTTGCATGTGTGTGACATAATCTGTTATATTTCATATAATTTTACTCTCTTATTTTGCATTTTATAGCGAAATGTACATTTACTCTGTGCAGATGACAGGTAGTAGTTTGGGTTTAAAGATTTTGTTTTTGTCATATGCAGGAAGAATAGGTCACAGAGTTGATTTTAATGACATTTATAGTTATGTCATAATTAAATAAATATTCATTACATTACTAAATATGACTTTTACAATTTTAGTTGAAGATGAAAATGAAATGATGATTTTCTATTCGCTATATGTTGATAATATTACAGTTTCAAGCTAAGGATTACAAAGCACTTAGATCTGTATTGCTACATGTTGATAATATTACAGTTTCTAGCTAAGGCTTACAAAGAACTTAGATCTGTATTGCTACATGTTGATAATATTGCAGTTTCTAGTTAAGGCTTACAAGCACTTAGATCTGTATTCTACATGTGCGTAAGTAGGTGCTAATATCTACCATGCTACATAATAAAGCAGTGGTGTTAGAAGACATGGTCACAAATGTATACCATATTGAAGGGGTCTATGTTACGCAGTAAGTTGGACATTCCAAGTGGAGAAGTACGTTGCCAGAACATACAAATCATATGGCCACACTTGAGAATATTATACCGGTTATATACTGTCCATTGCATCACCAAGTTAAATCCCAAGGTTGTCAGGATACATGTGTAGTACTTATAGCGCTCATTGTTAGGAAGTACAGTAATTCCTTCTTGGATAAATTATAATTATGCAATCTCTGTAAATAAATATATGAGGAACTAAAAACTGCAGAGTTGTGTACTAATTCTCCAGCGAACACATATACATATTCAACCATCGAACACATATAAAAATCCAATTAGTTCCAGGTAATGCACAGATTTAGATATTTTTGCTGTGTTTTGATTAATATATACATGACCTCTTTTGTTACTTTCCATACAATAGCACTTATTATTGACAATTCATAGTGAAAAGTATTTGAAGGTAATGTTTGTGTCTAATGTTTGCTCTCTATATATATACAGACATTTAAATTTCAGGGTTTTTTATGGGTGAAAAGAAGCAATTATTTATTTAATTTCAAATTCTATGCGTAAGTTTAATTGTGTTCACTGATTACTAAATATCCAGTCTTGCTGATTATGTTACTCATTTCCTTGCAATTTATAGTGAAAACTATCAGGTTAAACTTTGACTTTAAAGTCTGTTTCATATAAGGTTAAAGTTTTGTTTTAAACACGCACCCCAATGTTGCTTTGAGGCTTACTTTGTAAGTTTGCTTTTATGGTGCACAAATCACTTATATTCTTCTTTGTAAATGTGAGGGGCATATAGTGTTACCTTTAATTGTCAATTTGCTTATCTGTCCATCTGTGTAGCATACTTTTATGTCGGAAACAATTAAAATTTGAGAAGGGAGTTGCTAAGGTGGATAGGATGTCAAATTACGAAACATAGACCCCTGCAAGAATACTGCTAATAGTCCTCAATTTCAAATCTTAGGGTGTGGTATGGCATATAATCTTCTGATTTAAAAAATTCAAATGCTGACAAAAATAGGATTTAAGATTTGTTTTATTGTGCTTTGTTTCAGGAAATGAATACCCAAATTATGGCAATTTTTGTTCTGGCTTTGACCGGGGCATGTATAGGTAATGATGGGTGGAAATTTGAATTCCACAAGAACATCTTTTTCACCTGCTCGGGTTCCAAATTGTTGACCTTTGTGAAAAGTGAACACAGTAATCTTCACGAAGATAGAAAATGGGAGTTCAAGTGTATGGATACCGATGTCTTCAACATGTCCATCCCAAATTGCAAATGGAGCGGTAAGAATCAGAAAATGATAATAATACTTTTTCATGAGTGTCAAATTTTTTTTTTACCCCTTACTTTTTTTGCCGAGTTTCTTTTAAGAAAATAATGCAGAAGTGCTCATTTCTTTCTATTTTATGTTCAAACGTACTGGCTAGCAATATGTATAACAGATTGAAGTAGCAGAGTTTGTTTACTGTATCCCGTGCGATAATGTCAGCGGTTTACAGTTTACAGCACATATATATTTTTTTTGGAAATTTAAAAAAAAAGAAAAAGATTTGAACTTGGTTCGTCTGCATGCGAGGGGGGTATACTTACTACTACAAATAGCTCAGATTTCTTGGTTATAATGTTATCGACACGGCAGTGAAAAAACGTGGCTATCCTTTATACACTAACTACTGCCCATGTTTGCTCTTTCCACCTCTCTAAAATTGTTACCATAAAATTTGATGAACAATATCTCTTTTAATGTGGACATATATAACTTTACATTTTAGAGCATTTGTGAGAAAAAGACGGTAAATTGCCAACTTTTATTTCTCTTACTTTCTAATTGTACTCAGTGTCTACAAAACTATACAAGTATCGGCCGAACTTTCATGAGAAGGTTCACCCAAGGTTTTGACCAATTGTTATTGTCACCCTTGGTTTCTTTCTTTCTTTCCTTCTCTCACACTAATGTTTGGAGTAACGACAGAACGACACTGGCTGGCGACAATTTATCGTGATACACCTAGTATCGGGATTTTCCACAGTTCTATCACTTAAAACTTCTGGTCAGTATCATCTCTTGTGCTGCCTATGTACAAAGAATAGTGGTGTGAAGATTAATCAAAATAATCGAAGACTGGTCGAAGAAGTCGATCAACCAAAGCGTTCGATTATGATTTTCTATAATCGAATATAACGATTAAAGCTATCTTTTTCTAAACTGTTCATCTTTTGGGACGAAATCTACCAGACAAATAACATATTTGAATAACAGCTTTCTGATACAACAGAAGAGACAGAAAACATGTCAGGCGACAAAAGAGCCAGTAAACCGTTTGACTTTCCGGGATACAAGGAACGTAACCATTATGACATATGCGAAAATGACATCATGCATCGCAAAACAATTTGAAAATACCTAGAACCGATTGAAATCGATGGTTGGTTGGTACGCTTAAACATAATGTTCAAGGTGCGTACGCCTATGATGATCAAAACCATAAGACTCACATGAACATGCTGGCTTGCATTAAACAACGTGTGTTTGGGTGGGGGGTGGGGGTCAGGAAAGTATATCTTCATTATTGAAGTCACTATTCACCACATCTAACTCTTTCTTTCGATTGACAGATATGATGTGATGTATCACTTTGTTTTAAGTTTGCGACAAGGGGAATAAATAAGGATGAATACATCAGTTGAGAGACTACTGGCTATTATCGCCTTTGCACATTGCAACATATATGTCCTATTTTCCAAAATATCTTAGTTCAATTCCCAATTTTTCTGAGTGAACAATAACAAAGAAAGTTCAAAAATTTCTAATATATTCCAAACTAAATAGAGAAGTAGAAATATTTTCTAAAGATTGTAGCTTTTGATTCCCGGTAAAACCACACATTAAGGTAACGCATGTGTTTAGCACTTCTGGTTAGTTAGTGTTTTCTTCTTGTATGTTGTTATCGTATTTCTTTTAAACCCATGTAATTCATATGAATACTATGCTGATTGTATTATACTCATCAAGAAATCGTTGATAAAATTGTAGTTTTTTTTCAAATTTGAGGAACTGCATGAAATGATATTACTGGCAGAGTACCTATAAGACTGGTTTACAAATCATTATCATGTAAATTGCATATTTTTAGCAAATTTTATCACTGAGTGAATCAAACTTTAACAAACTAAAATTATATATTAAACATTACAGTTTTCTCATGACAATTGCTTTATTGGTCCATATCCTGTGAATTAGCAGTGAGTATAGAAAGTCTGTGCGACATATGTTGTGATGGCGAATCCTACTGTGTTATGAAGCTTTGTTTAAAAAAATAACGATTAAAAATAATGTCACGGATACTTGGGTGTTGATACGTGGTAAAAAATACTTAACACACGTGTTATTGAACGAAAACTGTTTTTCAGGATATACCAGTCATTTCGAAAGGCCAGTTGTATTCCAATGTTTGCCTAATGGTATTATTCGAGGTATCGAAGGTCTCCACAACAAGTACTATAAAGACAGAATCTGGAGATATTATTGTTGCAGATCCACAGGTAATTACTGAAACAACTGTTTGGAGAGTACACATCAATTACACTCTTCTATGCATGCTTTTGTATTGTTTAACGAGGGAAATAAAGTCCAGGAACTACATATGCACGAGCTAGCTGTGCGCAGCTGGTTTATCGAAATAATGTCCTCACTTGACTGGGGTTCGTAAGCCAGAAAAAGCATTACTGACCAAATTAAACATATGTATAAAAACAAAGCACAGAGAAAAAGACGGATAGGTGATTATTCTACAGGTTAAAAGCGATAAAAAGAACAAAAATAGACAGACGAAAGACAAACAATAACATTGTGATTTTTTCCTTCATGAAAAAAGTGAATTCAAAAGGAATATTCAAATTCGCCTTCTTTCGATAGAGAGACATTATAGACAAATACGCAAATGGACAAAGTGATAAAATCAAATTAAAAAGTTATTATGAACTATCCGATTTCAGACCTGGATAGGAATTTTATGGTTCCTGATCAAATTTTGGTCCATGAATTGTGTTGATATAACTCCAAATGTGCACAGCAGAAAGTATACACTAATTAATTCTAACTGCATTACGGTAATTACAGTTAGGTAAAATATTTAACTATCTGCCACAAAGAACAAACAATCTATTTTTGGTTAAGTTTTAGGCATACTCTGCAGTGCAATATTTCTTTCTTGCTTAAGGGGTCGTACTTTATAAACATGATGAGTATTGTGATAAACAATATGTGTGCAACAATATGAATGACTGCCCTGTTGTTTTTTTTACATGAGCATAGAAAACAGTAATAAAATGGCTAATAGGCAGGTATGACTTTCAACTACAACAAATTCATTTCTATGAAGAACATTTCTTATAAATTAGATGCTTATGGATTAAATAAACAGAAAACACATTTATTTACTACACAGACCGTACTGAAGGGTTAGGCTTATCAACTGAAGAAAAATAATTAGATATGGTAAATAATAGTGTTGCAAGATCATAAAAATAGTTATGCATTACAGTATGACTTTTTTGTTGTTTTATATAATAAGCATACCAAATCAAGCACTGATGTTCATGTTAATTTCTTGGTTCGTCTGCTCAGGTGTAGAGTATTTTCATATACCGGAACACCTTCATTCGTGCATTGAAGGACATTTTCTATATCTTTCGTAGCCATTTGGTTAAAAAATTTAATAATTACAGGATAATTTCAACACAGAAACCTCAAACATGTTACTAATATATATAAGTTAGTTACCCTCCTCCGAAGAGGCGTGCATGTTACTAGGACAACCTATCCACATGTGGTAAAACCTCGTGCGCTTCGCGCTATCGGTTTTATAGCCTGTTTGATTCTTATTATAACCCATTTTAATACCACTTAGTCGGCCCATAGGTCATAACTACACAATAAATTGATAATTTCTTCACACATTAATTAAAACATTTGTCTTCTTTGTCACCCCTATCTAAATTGTCAAAAAGTGATCCCTGTAAAATTGGGATAAGTCCACTTCCCAGCCAATCTTTACCTTATACAGGTGTATACACATAACATTGTTTGCTGTTCCTCATCTGTAACTAACCTGAGTAGTTGGATAACCATGTATCCTGTTTCATTCACCGGAATAACTTTGTTTTTATTTTTGTTTCAAAAAGTAACACCCATGTCTGCACACAATTAAAATAATTGTATTTCGTTGTAAAATCATAGCTCACCCTTCACCATTCTTTTTTATTTATCCAAAATCAACAGGATAATTATTTTAAACACGTGTCCAGTCACACTTTTAAGCTACTAGACAACTTTATAAACGAGGATATCACCTTCGATAAATATAAAAAATATTTAGCAAGCAGAAGTTAGCCATGACATATGTTCATTTAACTAAAAGTAACCCATTTTCTTTTTCAAAGACAAATACCCTACACCAACACGATAAAAAAAAAAAAAAATATTCGTATATTTTCCTGGCTGATACCATATTTGTTTTGTTCAAACACAAATACTCTATCCTCCAACATGATATTTATTTTTCGTAGGCCACCCACCCGCTTATCTTCTGATTTTAAAAGAAGAAAAAAATCTTAGACAACCCATGCACCTATCTTCCAGTTTTTTTGTTGTTGTGAAAACTCACAACCATAATGTATTAGCCAAAATCGAATTATTTTCTGTAGTGATTTGAGGATATTTAGACTATCTGAAGAACTTGTTTCTCGAACCAAACAAATCTCAGCCATGTCTCCCAAATCTCACCCAAATCTCAGCCATGTATCCCAAATCTCACCCATGTCTCCCAAATATCACCCATGTCTCTCAGTACTTAATCCCATACAGAGTAAATGATTAAAATGACATTGTTAGCCAGCGCATATAACAGTGATGAAAAATAAAGTATCGACGATAGAGGTTATAACCCCACCCACACACACACACACACACAGAGGTAAATACGGTAATACATGTTTGTGGCTACCTTAATAGATTGTTGTATATATTGTTTGAACATTATTGTTTTAAGTATACAGCTATTAGATTATATTAATTTATGATATTGTTTTATGGTTGGTAGCTTTAGTTACTAGCTGTAGTTAATTGATTTATTTAATAGCTTTAGTGAATAGCATTAAATAAAAAATGGTCACAAGTAATCAATACTAACTTACTACCACTCGCTACTACTCGTGTATATACGGTACTTTACATTCTTTGCATTCCTTCCACTAGAGCAGGCATGAATGGCCTCAGACCACAATTAATTTTCCTATATAGTCTCTACATTTGTTTGTCAGTACTGAACTTTCCACTGTGTCCAAATCCTCATAAATCATATGTTGCTGGAAAGTATCTTCAAAGATGAACACACTCTTAAGTTCTTGTCATAGGTTAACCGGAATTATCCTGAGAGGCTGGACTGTAAACAAAGCAACGTTCAATGGGTCACAGATTTCACTTCCGGATCAGCACCAATCCCTCATTACTCACTGTTCCCTGTCGCCAAAATACACACAGACAACCACAATTTGATGCTCATATTCTAACCAATGACCAATTTCCTTTAAATCAATACTAAGGATGCCTAAATCTAATGCATACATCACCGAACGCCTTGGCAACGATAGCATAGCGCGTGGTCCATCGGAGAAGATCTCGAATACATTAGATAATAAGTTTAATACACGCATACTAATGAAGTGATCTGTTTCCAATGTCTGCCTTTGACTGTCAGCACATTTGTACACTGTTCCCTGTCGTTTATCTGAGGTAACTGCTGACGGACCGTGTCCTGACTAACAGAGAAAGGCTACATTATGACCAGTTTGAAAGGAAGTGTGTGACTGTGTGTCCATTAGTTATATAAAGAAATGCGTCGAAGAGTCTGATAATGAACAACATTTTTGTATGTATAAATGAGGTATTCTGGATTTGTTGGGTTACGTTGTTACGATTTATGTATGACTTAGGGTTAATTCTTCTCTTTCTCCAGGCTACAGACTCACAGGCTGCGCACTTACCAAACAACTCAACAAATACGACGGGCCACTTGAAGTCTCGGTCCCAAATGGAACTATTCTGCATGGAGTCATCAGTATAAACGAGGAACAATATAGGTATATACACATATATTTCTGCATTGCTTATACTGTGTAAAGAAATGATAACGCAGAACTTTTTCTATACTGTAGAAACCTTAATAATATTTTGTGGATTGGATCATACATATCAAACATATCGAATAAATAAGCTGATAATACACAATATGCGGGTCTTTTATGGACCGCTTTATCGATGCGTCCATATAATTCATCCCTGAACCCTAAACAGGCATGGTTTATACAAATCGTTGATTAGAAAATAGGCTTGTGAATCTAAATTAAAGTTTGTTCCGGAACTTGGACTGGTACACATGGCGGAGCTAACAAAGAATTTAAGGAACGCATCAAACGGCTGGCTTGTTTATGTTCATTTTTTTTTCGAAACTTTACAAATTTCAAAACAATTTATTTTTGTACACGAAGCACTATTCTCCTGATCTACGCTTGAAGTAAATAAGTGACTTTAGTGTTTAGAATTTGCCTTTACCAAAATTTTAAATATATTACTTCCGCCTATCCCGAATAAATATTTCTTGTTGAAAACGTGCATAAATCATTCCACGCAATGACGGTAGTTTACTTTCAATAGCTATCACCTATTCTAGAAATCGCTTATCTGACAACCTCGTTATTCTTGTTTTTATTGTATAATGTTTGTACGCAAGAGAGATATTTTCATCTTTGAAACAGACACAAGTGTGGAAAATAGCTTGAGTGTTATAAAAGTCTTCAATGAAAATGTTGTTAGCTTTGTGATGAGATTGATTTCTTTTAAAAATGAAAATGAAACAAATGCATTATGCTATGATTATTTGCAGAATTTTAAAAAAGCCCAATGTTTACCATTAAAGTAAAAAATAAGAGACAAAGGGAGATCATAATGGTTTTACAGCCGACAAACGTCACCACATTACAGTTTTTAAAGATTATTTTATTAGATCTTATTGCGATAAACGCGTCTTATTTGGAAAGGAACCCATCTCTTGTAGTTTGTTTGCAAAACATTTTTCCAAAGTAACTGATATAGGTTCTGTAGCAGTCGGCGCATTCTACAAATACCCATATATGCAACACTTTCCTTACATTCTACAAATATCCATGTATGCAGCACTTTCCTTACATTCTACAAATACCCATGTATGCAGCACTTTCCTTACATTCTACAAATATCCATGTTTGCAACACTTTCCTTACATTCTACAAATACCCATGTATGCAACACTTTCCTTATATTCTACAAATACCCAGGTATGCAACATTCTCCTTCCTTCTACAAATACCCAGGTATGCAACACTTTTTCGTTCCCTTCTACAAATACCCATGTATGCAACACTTTCCTTACATGTTTTCTTTTATTTCAGTGATAGAGTTTTCTGGTTTAAGTTCTGCCGAATAGAAAAAGATCCTAAAAATGATTAAATGAGTCGTAAAGGACGAAAGACGGAAAATGATAGAACGGAACCTCGAGGGGATGAACACTGAGAGTTACAGAAAGAAATTTAAATGATGAAAACATTATCATAACGCAATTTGACATTTTAGTTACGTACACCTAACATATCATTATATTCAACATGACGTATTCTTAAATTGTGAGGAATATAGTTTTGGATTGTCTGCTGTTCTAAAAATAATATTTTTAAAAAATCTTCTGTTTCATGGTAAAAAGATCCCTTACTCATATATCTAGCTGAACAAAATATGATCAAGTTTTCTACACTGAAATGATAAATATATAATGAATATCCTTTCTACATTGAAATAATAAATGTATAATTAATATGTTTTCTACATTGAAATGATAAACGTATAACTAATTCCTTGTCAGACTGACACTATTTACATTTATTATCATCTAAAGCTTTAACTTTATATAAATAATATTTTTTTCATAATATATTGTGTAATGCTTTGAACTGACATTATTTTAGCTTGATATCATTTTATGTCCCAGTAATGAGAAATAGTGTTTCACAAGAGTTTAATTTAAATTTTCAAAACTTTGTACTTTATTTTTGATGCAACTCAGTTTTTCTTGTTGAACCAAATTATAAAAATTCTGCATCCTGTTCTTTTCCTAAATAAGAATAATACTTTATATAACAATTCTAGCTTGCAGTAATCTGCTATTTAAATCTTCTTCATTTTAATCAATTCTTTCCATCTTAGAGGTATTTTCTTTAATATCGACCAGTAGTTGAAATATGTTCCTTTTAATATCTATATTATTCGCAACTTATAAAACAAATACAATCACCAGCTAGTATATAATTAATATTATGAACATCTTATTGATTGATTCCTATCTAACTTAACCTCCTGACATAATGTGATATCCGACTTTATAAAAGACCCAATCTGAATTCCTTTCTCCAATATTGATTTTTAATCCCGATATTTGATAAAAAGTTTGTAATAAGTTTAATACAGCTCTTAGCATCTTCTAGAAAAATCTGTGTATCATCTGAATACTGACGAATTTTTTTTTCTACTTTATTTATAATAATTATCTAAGTCATGCTATTTTGTTCTAACCATTTGCCCCGTTTCTAAGCACAAAAAAGAAAATCGGATCACCTTGTCGGCATCCTCTTTTAAATAAACAAATGCAGGCATATATCCATTCTGCAAAATACCTGAATTCCCACAATTACTAAACATTTGAATTCGTTTGATATTGGAATAAACACAGTTAAAGTATTTCAGTGCTCTTTTAATCGATTTCCAGGAAAAGGTATCCAAAGTCAGTGGACAAAAGAAATCTGTGGATGTATTGTTTTCAAGTTTCTAAACAATACTATATATACTTCTAGTATTAACTCATATAAGTCTACCTTATAGAAATCCATTTTGGTCTTCGTGGAACAAATAAAATACTTTTGCAGTCATTGGCAATACACATGATGCCATTTTTATATATTACACTTAACAATGATATTGTCCGCCATTTTGAAGTTTATTTTTTCTTTATAAATACCGAGTTTTGTTAGGTTTGGCTATACAAGTAAGACTACGTTGCTTGTTGGTCATTGATAGAAACATACCATGTCTACAGTAAATCTTTCAGATCCTGGGTTTTATAATTTCATATATTTTTTATTCTCTTTGCTAATATTTAATAGATAATCCTAACCTCTACTTGGTATGACATTTAATTAGTTAAGTTACATTCATTTTTTCCTAATTCGTCTTCAAGGTCTTTATCATCAATTAATACATGGAACTTGTATAATAACTATTGAGTAGACTTCAAGTGTCCTTAATATCAGTCAATTCAATTTTATTTTTCATTAATTAATTTAGACATTACTTTTTCATACTTCCTACTTAGGATTTTCTCATAATCAATATACTTTTCTTTTGATCTTAGCACAACTCCTACTGGTTTTTGTTTCTAATTGCTTGCAGTTTTCCGTTTTAATTTTCCAACTGAGCAATATTTTCACAATTAATACCTGTGTAATATTGACATATTTCTTGCTCAGCGTTTTAAATAATATTCTACTTCAAGCTTGTTTTACTTTTAAAACGTGTTTTCGTTTATGTATGACGCATATTGTTCTGCATTTCTCTAAGTACAAATAATAAAGTTTCCAGAAACAGTTGATCTGATATGTTAAATTTCAAATTCTATTTCTTAATATCTTGTACATCACTATATTCCCTGTTGCTATAGCATTTCTTTTCTTTACTTCATAAATGGTTTCATTGGGTATATCAATATACGCTTCATCTTTAGATGGTGAGTTATTCATTTTCCAACACCCATTCCTATAACATTTTCTAATAACTTAAAAATGCAAAAATATCCCTAAATGATCTGACCCATACTCCTGAATGAGTCTGCTTTCCAAAATGAACTAAAGGAATCAACAGAAATTAAACATAATCAAAAAGTATACGTCAAGGTCATGTCGGCGCCTTTATTGATGTAAAAAGTCTGTTCAATCCTGATTCTTGAGTAATATGCACCTTAGTTGTCATCGCAAAACTTCGAGACGAAAATTATCGACGACTATATACTTTTACAATGACAACCGGACATTAAACACGGTCAATACAGGCGGACTTTGGGTCTAGTAATTGTCAGTGCAGGGGGTAGTACAAATGTTTTCCAATACAAGGCCCTTTGATTGTGACATTATGGAACGCGACATCTTGTTTGACCTCGTCGTAAAATGTCTACTTACTTTAACACTGACTTCGTCGGACAAATTTCATGGGGCTATTTTACATAATGATCTTGCAAGGAATATTGATGGACGAGCAGAGAAATAAACTGAATAATTGCCATCAGTAATCCGATCCTGAAAAATGACACCTTTAGCTGAAATAGTCGTTACCGCACGCCTGCATGACCTGTATGACGTGTACTTTCAAAGTGCTTGTTGCCATGATTTCTTCTTTCCCATGTAAAATCCAGTCGCCACACCATATGATATAATCATTCTGAAAATCAATTGTATTTTGTTTCACACTGTCATAAAATAGATGCTCATCATGTTGATCATCATGATCAATGTTACTATCTTCCCCTAAATTTCCAGATCAGCTCTTAAAACACTCGACAATGTAATATTTATTTTGTAATCCAAGTTATAATAAAAAATTTGCTACCCCTCTACTATCATCGGAATATGAACGGAAGCTGTATCAAAGTCCCATTCTGTTCGTACATATATTATGTTGATCCATACTAATATGGCTATCTTGAAGGCAAATATTAATTAACATTTATTCCTGACAAAATGGTACACATTTCTTCTTTTCCTAATATCTACTAATCCTCTATAATTGTCAGAAAAAGATATTGAATCACACATCTAAAAATCCCGGTCATAAAATGATCAAGGAGAGAACATGCCATTTGACACGGTTAACTTGTCTGACTGGTCATAGTCCAGAAGAGCTTATTCGGTAGCCTGTTGTCCTTCGTCCATCGTCTATCCATCCATCGTTCGCCTGTCGTCCGTCGTCGCCTCTTTAACACAAATTTGTAATCGTACTCCAACTAAACTACCGAGAGAATTGCCATTAAACTTTACACACCCATTCATCAAAAGATCTAGTTCGTAGTAAGTTAAAACGGTGATCATCGGACATCCAATATGTCAGTCACGATGGTCATCTTGAAAATGTGGTCCCACTACTCCTCCTGAATTCATATCGACATGGGTTTTTCATTAAAAGACCTCATATGATGAATAATTGGATCTAAATCAAAACGGTGCTGATCTGACATCCAATATGGCCGGCACGGAGGCCATCTTGAAAATAGTATTATCACTACTCCTACTGAATGGATGGTAATATCAACACAGGATTTTCACTAAAAGACTTCTGATGATCCCTAGTTAGTGTTAAATGAAAATAGTGTTCATTTAACATCCACCATTTCCGCCACACTGGCCATCTTGAAAAAAAACTTGTTATCACTATTCTTTTTGACGGGATGGTCGTATCGGCATGGGTTTTATACAAAAACACATTCCACTATATGTAGTTTGTCCTAAATGAAAATGATGTCAATGTGACCTCCCAAAATTTGAAAAAATCTGGTAAAATCTACTTCTGAACGAAGTTTCATATCGACAATTTTTAAAAACATAAAAAGATTATTTCTTGCAATATATAGTTCTTAACATAATAAAATGCTGCTGATTCAGCCTACAAAATGGCTGCCTTGACAGCCATCTTGAAAATGTTTGCATGGCTACTTTTCATGATGGTTGTGTTCACATGAGATTTTCACAAAAACACTATAGCAATATTTAGATGGTTCTGAATCAATATGGTGTTCATCTGACCTCCAAAATGGCACCACAGTGGCAATCTTGAAAGTCTTGTTATCACTACTCCTGTTGAACGAATATCACTACTCCTGTTGAACGAATGGTGACACAGACATGTGTATTTTTCTAAAGCACTTCTAGCAATATACAGTTCTTTTGGAATGAAAATAGTGTAGATCCGACCACCAACATATTGACACTTTTGTGAAGGAGTTTTTAAAACCAAACCCAGTTGACTTGGGGTCAAGTCAATTGTTATTGCTTGCTTTTTTTTACTTCACTTTACCAGACTTCTTATTAAATTGCATTGCAATCAACAAGTCGATACTCAACACTCTAACATTGATTTTAAGGTCAAAGGTCTTGACCCGGGGTTATAGCTCTACTGGCTTGTCATTATGATAGCATAAACAAAGTGGTTTTTTATTTTTTATTTGTATTATTTTATCAAACCCAGTTTGCGGATATATTAGAAAAACTCCTTGAATGATGACACTTAAATAACTTCGTCTGTTTGCTTTCAAAAAATATGTGGTTATATCTTGACCTTGTTTAACAGAAGTTGAGTGATTGTCTATTAATAATATCAGGTTCAAGGTCAAAGACCATGATAGGCAATATTATGCTGCACTTACAGGTATATTGTGAACAAACGTGGTTATCGCTTGCAATATGTGTCAATGGAGCCTTAATAGTGCATGATAGCAGTACTGCAGGTCCGGCTAACGTCTCACACGAAAGCCTTATAACTAGCTTTGCGTCTATGCTTGCCGCCAGTTACACCACTTGACCCAATATCAACCACGTCGATTTTCAGCCACTCTAAGCATCTTTGGATCTAGCAGTTAGAATTTACGTAACTTTAAACATTCCCAAGAGCGAGCCATGGAGGAGCAACAAGACATAGAACACAAATCATTGGTGCTGCCTGACAATCCCGCCTTAGCGGAAGATGATGGAGTATTAGAGCGGCTCTCAAAACAAGTTGACGTCGCCAGGAAATACAAACTATTGGTGGAAGAGCATCCGTGCCAACTTGGGGTTCACACGTACCGGTTCAAACTGGGATGGAACGAGAATGCAAAGCAAATAGACATCGAGCACTGGGTTTACTCAGGGTACTCTAAGCCAACGCGCAGCCAAATAGTTTTTAACAAAACTGATTTCGCGCCGGCAACATTTCCTCTGGTGTTTGCAGCTCCATCAATTACTCGGCTCACCATACTAAAAAACGGTGTGATATTCGAAAAAGATATGCTCTGTCGAGTCACAGTAGTCGGACAACAACTAAGCAATCGCTAAAGCTGCGGACATAAGGCACACTGGTTATGACTATTGGCGAGCGTACTGGTGGACGTGTTGAAGATAGTGTCTTTTCCGAATCTAACGATATCTAAGGAAGCTGTCCTATTATTTAACCTCATCGTAGTCGTGCCAGTACAACATGGCAACAGGTTCGAAGCGGGTGTCCGTAGAGGCTCTAATCAACTCACCCCTCCAGACCAATTAAATGTTCATGTCACGCTACTCATAGTGGAATTATAATGTCGTTATGCCCAAAGATCAATCAATCCCAGTACTCTCGACTAAAAACATCTCAGAGGTAGAAAATATCATGCGCGCAGAGCCTTAGCGGCGGCGTGGTATCTACAGATAATACCGGCGTGCAGTAAAACTGGTGAATGACGTTGATACCACACTGAGGGCCATGTCTATGGATACCGATGTGGCAGGCATCGGGATTCTGTCAAACAGCTTTGACATCCACATCGCAGTTGCCTTTGAAGCCACAGCTCTTGCCTGCATGCTTGCGTCCATGGCTGTCCGGCCGGCGACTCTCACTGTAGATACTCTCATTGTATGGGGAAAAAATACCAAATTGAGATCTGCGTCGTTGCGGAAACAAAACTAAATACTATTGCAGATCACATTCTAGGGCCCTGCAAGACAATGCCATCTTAAAGGGGGAAGCTGAATTCATCCTAGCCGAATATGACAAATATACAGCCATGTACTCTGAGACAAGGGCTGCATCGCACAAGGCGCACGCTTCTGACGCCATCACCAATGTGGCAAAAACAAATTGATTGCCTACGAAAGAGTCGAGACCCACTCAGAGCTCTTGAAATAACTGGATACGGCTGGAAATGTCTGATGAATTGTGTGGTGCCCGCCAAAATCGTGGATACGTTAGCTGCGAAGGGAAAACCGCCAGAACAGCAGCTTTCTGACCCTCATCCCACCCCATGAGCGCCCCTACTATATGATCTGTCTTTTAATAACGGAAAAAGTGCAACGCCAAGCGGTTTATTTTTGAGCCTGTTTTGTCGCTCCTTAGAAAGTACCGTAGCAGCCTCAGGAGTTATCGCCGTTCTTCGATATGGCCTGAATGTTTGCTGCAGAAGGTCGTGAACTATTGCTATGAACATTTTCATTTTGACGATCCGCGTATATACTCAACCCCATCATAACCAAGGCTGCTTCAACCAAGTTGTTAAAGGCATTAAGACATCAATAAGAAAGCAGCCAGTGCACGTTTTAGCTTAAGGGCCTACGAGAACATCTCTAAATATGCGCCGGCAAAGATTAAAATTATAATGGGCAAAAGGCCATCTGCTACCCTATACCTGTCAATCCTTGGGCTGTCTTCCTCTGCTTTATTCACTTAAACTATCCTCGGACAGAATTCATTCCGTTTTCTTTTAGCTAATTGTGGCGGTTATCGCCTGCACCGATTACATGCGTGTTTGAATTCAATCCTTACGGAGTTCCTTGGGCGAAACGAACCTAGAAATTCCGGAGTAATTCAATCTAGATATAACAGTTACCTCCAGAGGATGAAGTGCAAGTAAATGCATGAATGTATGTATGTATGTATGTATGTATGTATGTATGTATGTATGTATGTATGTATGTATGTATGTATGTATGTATGTATGTATGTATGTATGTATGTATGTATGTATGTATGTATGTATGTATGTATGTATGTATGTATGTATGTATGTATGTTTGTATGTATGTATGTATATATGTATGTATGTATGTTTTAAATCAGTTGTTCCAGTGATTACTTTTAGTTGAGCAACAATAAGAGTCTCAACGTCTGTCTTCACTACCATGGTAGTAGACACTTGTCGATGACTTAAATAACTCTGTTCCCAGGACACAGGTATACACCAGGCACTCTGTATTTGTTGATATATCCTCAGAAAAGACGGATTATTTATTTTTCGCTTCTTACCCGACTTAGTCCGTTAAATATTTTGCATATGACGCACAAAGACCTGCCTATTTGTGAGATATTCCAAAAGTATTTGATGAAAGATGAAAGCTTGGACTCATTTTGATTTCCTATAGGTAAAGATTTATAAAATGTTCCGACGATTACTACCGAGAAAAAAAAATTAAAAGCAGCTACGACACCCATTCCTCAATCACAAAATGTCATAGAAGCAAACACTTATTCTTTTTTTTTTTTTTAAATAGAAACTAACACTTGATCAAATAAAAATTAGTGGTCGAAACGGTCAATACTTTAAAACATTTTACTTATAAAGAAAACAGAAGCACCAGAAGTAATTTTTGTTTGAATAACTAAATTAGATAAATTGAATATGAATTCTGGGCTTGAGATAACTTCCTAAATTGTCAGCATTTCCCGCTTCTTACTGTGCTTCTGATTGAAGCAATTTTATATCTTATAATGATCGGCGACAAGTTATCTTATATTTCTCTGCCACAAGTTATCTTGATTTTTTTCTGTGGAAATAATGATTCACCTTTTGGCAATAACCCACACATTACTTGTCCGCATATTTTACTAAAAATGAACTCTTTCTTCCTTTGTTGTTGAACATACCGCCATCACGTGATACTCGCCAGTCCACCCGTTTACGCTATGATAGACCCTCATTAATTGCTTTAAACGACCACTCCTTGGCTCTCCACACTACATTGTGCACTAGATTAAACGACATGGGACTACATTCATCATTACTTAAATGTAAACGGAAGCGGAAAAAGAAACGTTGTTTTAAATCTGGCCGGCGTAGGACAGGAAGAAGAATTCCAGTTATCTCCCTTTCGCCATTTCCGGCACGCCAATTTGAAAAATCGGCCGTTAATTTAGATAACCTAATTCAAATTCCTCTTAAATATTCAAACTTTGTGTCAACTATCCAAGAGATACCACTACGCATCGCATTATTCAATGCCCAATCAGTAGGACCACCGGAAAAGCGCACAGAAATAGTTAATTTTATACCGATCATAATATCGACGTCTTTTTCCTGACAGAAACATGGCTAAAAACATCAGGCGATGAGCCCAAGTGCGCGGATCTAACACCCCCCGGTTACTCCATCAAGTCGTTACCCCGCCACTCCCGCGGAGGTGGAATTGCTGTCATCGCAAGGAACTCCATGATCAACCGTCTTAATCACACTACAACATTCAATTTCAACCACACATCGATTGAACTAGTCCAAACCACACTCGCACTGGAACAAAGGTTAGTCCATTTTTACTGCCTCTACCGCCCTCCTCCTAGTAGAAAAAAAAGCTGACTGAATCTTTCTTTTTGGAGCAGTTTCCGAATCTCCAAGAGTATGGAAATTCGATAGGTAACAACGTGATTATTCTTGGAGATTTCAACTTTCACTTTGACTGTCCTTGAAACCCATACACATCAAAACTGCTAAATTCCATTCACGTTTTCAACCTCAAACAGTCAGTTAGCCAACCCACCCATAGACATGGTCACATTTTAGACTGGATTCTTTATAGACCTGATGATGGATCGATTCTGTGATCTGCCAGTTGTGACTACGCCACTGTATGTTTTTCAACAAAACATTTGGTTTGATGAGGGATGTGAATGATGCCTTGAAGTAATTGACCTGCTGTCAAAGTAAACCATTGTAAAACTTGTTTGAGACTAGCTTCTAACAAATGGGCACGGACTTGTGCATTTATTTCGCGACTGATGCCATACAAGGCACGAATCAATTTGCAGGAGGATGACATTGAAAGGAAGTCATCTCGAAGACTGTGAGAAAGAAATGACGTGGTGGATGTTCTAAAAGCTTTTTTTCTTTCAGAGAGTGGCTGAAGGGGACGTGTGCATGACTGGACCTCCTTCTTGACACCAATGGTGAAACAATTGGTGACGAAATCTCAAAGAATCGGAAGTGGTGGGTTTAAGTCGATGAGTAAATTCGCATGAGGTGTTTGAGTGGCATCGTTGTACGCATAATTCAGCCAAGGAGTGCCTAACTGTTTTGCTAACACTTGCACTTGAGATTTGTCTCTGGGGCTTTTAAACAAGACCACGTAATGGGCATTGAGACTGATGGTACGATGGGCTTTACTTTGTTGAAATAAATTTTGAGTAATGTAAATGATACTGGCATTACGATGATGTCCTTTTCGTGTAAACCAAAGTTTAATTTCTTCTTCGTCTTCTCCTAACATGTCATCGAAGATGACCAGATGTGTTTGACTCAAGTCAGACACGATTCCATCGTCTTCGCGAGAAATGCCTTCAACAAACGAAATGGCTTCTCCTTGACTTTCACTAAGTAAAGTGTAAGACGATTGCCACTCTTTGTTACACCACACGATACGTTGAGGAGAACGATCAAACAAATGAGATTTGTGTTCGATCAAACGTTTGACAAATTCGGTTTTGCCTGAATCACTGGGTCCAGTAATCAACATGTTAAAAGGATGGCACAGATACAAAGCTTCCCAACTTTGACGATCTAACTTTTCGTCAATCACTTTGACCACACAAGAAGAGGAAGAGGAGGCAGAAGAGGAGGAAGATGCAGCAATGACTGAGGTTGGGAGAATTTTGAGAGGAACACGAAAGACCTAAGACATTTGAAACGTTTCATACACGTTTAATGTTTTTTTTTAAAAAAACAACAACATATTTACATGTCATGAAGCACGAAAACACACATCAAGCAAAAACATGTCACTTTTGACTTTGGTTCCAAGTTCAGTTATTCTTGTCTTGGAGGATTAGTGACACGCAAGGTCTTTGGCATAGTATGCCACTTCTTGTAGCCAAGCATCGAAACCATCACTTGTCCAGTCACGTACATCTTTCTAATCGTAAAGTTGTTGGTGTAACCAACTAGCGATGCACACTTCTTGGAAAGTATGAAGTGTAGACAAAGTTTGACAAATGTCTTCTTCACACGGAGGTACACAACTGGTGTTCATCACGATTCTCAATACTTTGAGCACAATTTGTCTTTCGAGCACCGATAAAGCGTGAATGGTCATGTCTTTGTTGTTGCATGTACCGTTCATAAATAGTCCACAAGGAATACTGTTCCTCCAAAATAATCCACAACGAATGTCCTGGGAAACGAAATCCAAGAAAAGTAGTCACTAACACACACACACCACATAGCGTCCAACATTCAATGGAAACAGTTCCTGTATCAGTCGTTTGTAATCCTGTATGGTCTGAACACTATCGTTGAATTCGTTCCACAAGTGAAGACAACGGTCGTGGCATCGTCAGCTTTTATATACAGGTTCCCAATGTTTGAATCTTCGGTGATAGTCCACTCCAAGGCGTCTGTGATAGTTTCTCCCAAGAATCAGTCTTCTTATACTGTGGAAGTAGCAATAGTTTAAAAATCGAGAAATGACTTTGAGTTTGCTTTTCACTTGTATCTTGACAAATTCTCTGTAAATGCGTTCTCGCAGCTCCAAAGGTAGATTCTGAATGTGCTCTTCCAAACTAGTCATTCACAGGCACGTCTTTCTTTGTGACGAAATAGTCACACACTTGCCAAATAGAAACCGGTGGTAAAGGATATCCATGACGTTCAGTGATGACCTTTCATCACCTCAGACGGCGTGAAGGCGTTTCGTCTTGAGAGGTGATACTTCTTTTAAAAGTTTTTTTTATTCCTCGAAATCTGTCACTTTTTCCTCAACTTCGTTCCATGGAATTCTCTGTAACAGTGTCACATGGTAGGTGGTGCCATCCAAAGTCTTAAATGTGCCATCTAGTGCTTCATGAATGTCTGTCCATTTGAACACGTTTAAATTAATCAGTACTTTTATAGCATTCAGGTACCACTGGTTAAAACGTCTGTGTCGTAAAGGATGCAATTGTTCTTTGCCTTTGACTTGTATCTGAACCAACTCTATGTAAATGCGTTCTCGCAGCTCCGGAGGCAAACAACGAATGTGCTCATCTAAAGTGTCCGACATATTACTTCTTAGGACCGACCAAAGACAGGTACTGACAGCGCGGAGACCATCTGGCATGTTTCAAGTAAGCTTAGTCTGTATACTCCCATTTGTGAAGTGTCACACCGAAACATGCCGGATCTGACTAAAGCTTTGGGAGTAGGTCATTCCAGATATTTAGGCCACTTACCTTTGAACGTCTGGAATCGACTTTCAATGTCGCAATAGCCAGGCAAAGCCACAGGCAACGTGAATTCTTTGTCAAAGTAGGGATGGCATCCGCAAGTAGGTACACGCTTAGCATCACTTTGACCAATAAAAAAGAAAGGGCGGCGTGCTGCATTGTGGAGCGGTAAGGCACACGAACGGCATCGCTTTCGATGGTCCCAGAGGAGCGACAATGTCGTGCTGCATCGCTGATGTCAAAGCGTACGGCATCCGTCTCATCGCAAGGCACCGCATCGCACTCGAGGTCGTGATCGAACTTGGAGTCCACAGTAGGTCCCTCACTCGGTGGCTGTGTGGAGTTCCGTAGCATCGGTGGCTGTGTATTGTTCTCCCCATTGAACGTGAAGTTCACAGTGAGTTCCTCACTCAGTGGCTGTGGGGAATTAGTATTAATCTTCTTCTTGCTCGGTCAACGTTTGTAGTCATAATGAAATGTCGGTCTTGGAAGTTGTCCCTTTTTATACTGAAGATCGGCTTGTCCGTACGGTAAAGTGGAGTTGTCTGGAAGTCGCACTCGTTTCTGGTACACAATTTGGTAAACTTTTTGAAGGAAAAACTTTAGCAAAAAGACGGTGTTAAATAATTTACAACGAGCCTTAAAATCATATTTACATTAACTGTTAATTTTCTTGGAAAATAAATGGAAGGTGGAAAGAGAAGCGAACGAGTTAGTGAAAATAAAACAGACAAAAGAATGTTTTATGGTAGACAAATCACCAGAGAAGGTAACTTCAAAACAAAAGAATAAATTACACGTAGAATTGAGCTTTGAAATTACTTTGAAAAATGTTCACAAGAATTTAGAAAACACAAAGCAGTAGAGTTATAAAAGAGCAAGCAGTCAAGCAAATACTGGAAGAGAAGCAATAGTAATAATAAAACTTATTTTGTACAAGAAGATGCACGAACAAGTAACTAAAGCAAAATGTATAACTTGATATGTGATGTAATTGGTGTATTAGGAATAGGTGTTACATTGATGTAGTTAAAGGGTTCTGTTTTTAAAACTGCTATATCTGATAAGCTAAAAGCCGATAAATTAGTAAAAGAACAGGCAAATTAATTTCCAGAAATGGTGTCAGAGAGTATCGCAAGCGACGTAAAAGAAGAGCGGAATTTATGTACGAGAGATGCGCAAGCGAAGTGAAAAAAGACCTAAAGTTCACTGTAATAAATGGCAAGTGAAACAAACAACATAAGTAACACTGTTTACCCTGCATCATTAAATTCAGCTCTGACTGTTAGTTATAGCGTGCTTGTAAAGAATATCTTTAAGATATCAATAGATTCACCAGCAAAGATGGATTTTGAAGAAGTGATAAAGTTTATTAGTTCGATTTCTTTAAGTCATTATACGATTTATTATCTAATATCATAAGGGCTACTACCAGACAAAGTAATTAAGAAAATAAATATAAAAATGGGTGCTAGTGGACCTAAGGAAGGTAAAATCCTGAAAATCTCAAACAAAGGGTCGTGAGAGGAACAAAGTGAGTAATGACAGAAACGAACAAGCCTGAAAAATCCTTCCATAATTCCTAAATATAAAGCAGAGAAAAGACAACGACTGTCTATTTCACACAAATGTGTGAGAAAAAAAGTATAAACGAGCATATACTATGTTTTTATAACTCGGTAGAGTTTAACATGGCGACTGTATCAGGCGAAATGGGTGCTGAAGATGTTAGTGTCGGAATCACAGAGTAGCTTCAGAATTTATTACCCCTCTAGCTTTTAGTAGGTTTGGTACAACGTTAATTGGGTTTGTTGCAAAAGATTTCAAAGAAAAGCTAGTATACAGTATTGTTATAAAACATGATGAGATTGTAATTTCTGTTTTAAGTAAGTTGAACTGCATTCATGATATGCTCTAGAAAAGCATTAAGCCATAATGAAATATGTCACGATGAATTTAATATGATAGTTACCGAGTGTTAACAGATACAAGGTGATAAAGAATGCAGTAAGGAAGAACGTTCATAACACAGAAAGCCAAAATATTGAAGAGTTTAACAACAACAACACAATTTAGAGGAGGGAATAAAATTAAGGAGAAATAAATTGTGCAGAAATTTCCTGTCATGCGAAGCGTGCCAAACGATACAGCGTAAATGGAAAATCTGTATCGATTAGTTGCGTGTATGTTAATTGCTTTAATGTATGCTGCTAAAAACGAAAGTTATATTACCATAAAAGAGTAACCTGAGGAAGAAAAATATTTTACAAATTCAATGGATAACAGAGATGGTAAACTATCGATTTCATTACAGTGAGTTGATTTGGTGTTCCATTATTACAATATTTGAAATGATAAAAAAATATATCCTGTCACATCAGCTATACCAATGAAACAAAAACTGTTTTAATTCCATACGGGTTCTATAACATTGAAACGTACATGAAGAAAGTCAAAGAGGGTATGACTGCTAATAAGGACAATGCGGAAAACATTGCTATTGAGTGCATAAAAAACACAATTCAAAACTTCTAGTAAATCTGAGCAATAATTTCACCGTGTACATTACCAACTACAACTTTAATTACCTGGGATTTTATAGTCAGAGATCTATACAGACAAATACTTAAGCAGATACTGTTTGTGGGTTTTTGAAACCTAACCATTTATACATTTTCTTACACCAAATCAGTAACACCAAAAGTCACTCCATCGCACATTATTCAGATTTACTTGTTCAAAATGTTTTATTTTTCACGGTGACTTTATTTCATTCAGTGTTAATCGAAATCACAAGCAATTACAAGGAGATACCATACACAGATTCAATATTAGCATTAAAGATGATGATAGAAGTGTAACAGCTTTCCATAACATTGATTAATGTCTTTATTTCTTCAAGCTGAGGGAACAAGTTTATATTTAAGTGTAGCTTAATCTCAGTAAATTAACATTTGACGTTAAGTAATAGAATTACTAACAAGGCTGGAGAAATCACACTAAATTAACATTTGACGTTAAGTAATAGAATTACTAACATGCCTGGAGAAATCACACTAAATTAACATTTGACGTTAAGTAATAGAATTACTAACATGGCTGGAGAAATCACACTAAATTAACATTTTTCGTTAAGTAATAGAATTACTAACATGGCTGGAGAAATATCTTTAAGAGGTCCTAGTAATTTTAGTTTTGAATCCGTCAAAAAAGCAAGCAAAAACCCTTAAATTGACCTGTCAATAAACAAAGATTTAAACTTGTACAACACCGTATTACAAATTTAGGTTATCCTGTGAAATCCTCTGATGCAGCTACTCGGCAGTTTGTACAAAAATACATGTTGATATACAAATACCTTTAAAGGACGTTAAGTAGATAGAATTACTAACATGGCTGGAGAAATAACTTTAAGAGTTCATAGTTATTTTACAAAGGCATGTTGATACGCAAATGCATATTACTTTAAAGGATAATAATTTGAAAGATATAATAACTTTTAGAGAACAAGCTGAAAATAAATAAACAGTTGCGGATCAGAGCATGACAGAAAGAATTACTAATATTGAAGAGTTACAAAAAAGAGACGATTGACGATAGGAAGAAAAAGAGTTTGGAAGCACATGGCTTATTTAAGCAGAGATTTAATACCCTGTTTAATGCAATAAAAGCATTGCACACTGTAAGAAAAAGTTCAGGAGAAATACCAAACACTGAACAAAGGATAAACTCAGAGATAGACGCTTTAGAAAGGGATATGTAACCAATAAAGAAATCTCTAGAAAACTTGGAACTTTTATCGTCTCAACTTGAACAAAAATAAAGAATGACTTAAATTACAAAATGAATTAAAACGATCAAGAAATTTTAAACTTCTTTAATTTTTTTAAAGGCGGTGTAATAAATTTGGAAGAAAAGATAACTTCTAACACTAATACTTTGTGGTAGTTGCAAAAAAGAATGATTTAACAGAAATAACCAAAACGAGAGATGAAAACGAAAATCAAAATATACGTGAGTACAAGTATGATTAGCTCTATGACAACCATCTACCATTTATATATTACTGACATAATCAAAATGAAACATTATCAGACTTTATCAACTTTTTAAAATAACTTACTGCTAGAATAGAAAATTTAAAAACAGTTGCAAAAGAATATGTTCATAGAGAAATGGTTATTAATATTCGTGTGATACAAGGAAGTATTTATTAATTAGATAATAGGGTGAAATGAATAAGAAGAGATTTTAATGATACGAAACAAAAGTTTGAAATCGAAATAGATTCATTTAAAGATGAATTAGATAAAAAGATTTTAACATAAATTGAAAGAATTGATACAGTTTAATAAAAAAATAAAAGTGAACATAGAAATATTCAAACCTGAATTAACACATAAATGGGCATAAAGAGTAATGCAATGAATACTTCAATTGATGAAATAAAGAAAAGGTTGAATGGATTGGATGAAAAACTAATAACAGTTCCTGGATATATAGTGTTTTATAGTTTTCTCATTGTACGAGATGAATTTGTAAGGTTTTTTGAAGATGACTCAATTGAAATTAAAAAACTTAAAAGAGATATATACAGTTTGTTGGATAAATTTGATGCTAAAAGTATAAGTCAAATAATAGCTACAACTTATGGATTTAACTATGCTCCATTGGGTTTCGTTGAATGCAAGTTATACACAATACATACCTTACCGAAATATGTCATTCAATTAAAAACAGTCAGGTTAATATATAATATTTTAAAACTGAAACATTCAAACTTTTCCATCCGTTGAATTTAATAATATATTAAAAGTAAACAATAAAAAAAGATAAAGAAATTGATGACGGAATATACAGTATAAAAGTATCACATAGATATTACCTGCAAGAAATAATATCTTATTCTTTGAATTTATTAGTCGTGTTCTTATTGCTTTAGCATTCACAGGAGGAAATTATATGTTTCAATTATTTAATCCTAACGATACAAATGTAGACTAAGTTGTAATAAATCATTCGAGGAATTGCAGAAAAAAAACTGAGTTCAGCGAAAACGATTACCTACAATTAAGGAAAGAAGATTTGGCTACTTAGATGCTTGATAATTTGGATGATGCTTTTGCTTTCTATTCATATGTTCGAGAACAAATTTGAGCTTGGGGTTAAAATTCAAAATTTAGAACAGCATTGTAGTTCTTTAGTCTCTAACAAAATGGACACAAATGGAGAGAGGCTTACTTAGATATCATCCTGTATATCTCACTGCTGTATCTCTATGGTTACCAAGTTATCAAAATGTTGAGTCTGAGTACACTTAGATATCATCCTGTACATCTCACTGCTGCATCTCTATGGCCGCAAAGTCATCAAAATTTAGACTGTGTACACTTAGATATCATCCTGTATATCTCACTGCTGTATCTCTGGCTACTAAGTTATCAAAATTTACAGTCTGTGTACACTTAGATATCACCCTGTATATCTCGCTGCTGTATCTCTGGCTACCAAGTTATCAAAATGTAGAGTCTGTGTACACTTAGATATCATCCTGTACATCTCGCTGCTGTATCTCTGGCTACTAAATTATCAAAATTTACAGTCTGTGTACACTTACATATCATCCTGTATATCTCACTGCTGTATCTCTATGGCTACTAAATTATTAAAATTTAGGTTCAGTAAGCTGCAAAAATACCAATAAAATAGCAGTATATGATGTACATATACAGGGTTCCGACAAAGAGAATAATAAATAATAATCCATAAAAAGTAAAAAGGGGACTGTTAAAGCTCTTAATGTTATATAAAAGTGCCTTGAAGGTGGGATATCAGATTCATTTCCTGATAAAGCTATTAATATTATATAAAAGTGCATTAAAGGTGGGATATCAGATTCTTTTCCTGATAAAGCAATTAATGTTATATAAAAGTGCCTTAAAGGTGGGATATCAGATTCATTTCCTGATAGAGCTATTAATGTTATATAAAAGTGCCTTAAAGGTGGGATATCAGATTCATTTCCTGATAAAGCTATTAATGTTATATAAAAGTGCCTTGAAGGTGTGATATCAGATTCATTTCCTGATAGAACTATTAATGCTATATAAAAGTGCCTTGAAGGTGGGATATCAGATTCATTTCCTGATAAAGCTATTAATGTTATATAAAAGTACCTTGAAGGTGGGATATCAGATTCTTTGCCTGATAAAGCTATTAATGTTATATAAAAGTGCAATGAAGGTGGGATTTCAGATTCTTTTCCTGATAAAGCTATTAATGTGATATAAAAGTACCTTGAAGGTGGGATATCAGATTCATTTCCTGATAAAGCTAATAATGTTATATAAAAGTACCTTGAAGGTGGGATATCAGATTCTTTTCCTGATAAAGCTAATTATGTTATATAAAAGTGCCTTGAAGGTGGGATATCAGATTCTTTTCCTGATAAAGCAAAGGAACAACATTTGATTTTTAAATCTGTCGCACCCTGAAATTGGAAACCTACATAACATCTTCCATTTTGCAAGCACAAATAATCATAATGATAGAAAAGTCAAGACAATGACATACAGTATATCCATGACCTTGATTCCAAAAAATAACATACAACTGTATCGTTTGTAATATTCACAAACACAACAACCTGAACTCAACAACAGATTATGAACTTGAATGAGTTCATGAAAATAAGTTTGTAGAAAGATATTAAACATCTATTTTCAGCATATGTACATTAAAAAAGCATACATATTTTTGTAATATATTAGTGAACAGATAATTCAAAGACAGACTCACTTGCTGAAGTTCCTGTCTGAATTATGTAAAGCTAATCAAATATGATCTGTACATTTGATCTTTCTTTATAATAATTGGACTTAGTCCACTCAAGTGTAGCTGTATGCATCTGGTGTGCATGCTCAATGATCTGTACATCTGACCTTTCTTTATAATAATTGGACTTGGTCCACTCAAGTGTAGCTGTATGCATTTTGTGTGTATACTCGATGATCTGTCCATTTGACTTTTCTTTGCAATAATTGGACCTAGCCAACTCAATTGCTGTATGCATCTAGTATGTATACTCAATGATCTGTCCATTTGATCTTTCTTTATAATTGTTACGACTCTATGGTCTAAGAAAAATGTAACAAAAAGAAAGTGAAACCAACAAATCAAGTAAAAATCAACAACCAATTTATTACTAGATAATTAAAATGAAAAATCAAAAAGTCACTTACAGTAATGTGTTTTGAAATCCTAATAATCCAATAAGAATGATTGTTCTAATCACAAGTCCTAAATATAGAATGTTCCGAATTCACGCCTGTGTCCTTGAATGTTATGATGTGCTAATGGTCTCCAAAGTCCTGATGTACTAGTAATCTTGATGTGCTGATGTCAAAATGAAGTATTCCAAAATATCTGAATAAGTTCACTTAAATTCCAAAATCATCAATTAAAAATTCAAAATCCAAAAGTTTATGAGCACTGTTATAATCCAATGAATATTTAAAATAATTCCTCTCTTAGAATTTGGAATGAATTTTCACAACTGTAATAGCTCTTTACAAGACTGATGGTAATGTCAAAACTGAATAAATGTCCACCAAACATGGCATATATAAAGATTGGTCACATGACAGAATGTTCTAGAACATGTGTCATCTTAATGGCATTTTACTTGTAAACAAAAATCAACCTTGACCTTCAAATTGAGAAAACATATTGATCAAAACAACCTAATTCAAGGACACTAGTTAAACATGTTTTTCCTGATAAACATTAAGATCTAAGCAAATATTAAAGTGAAGAAACATTTATAATTTCCTAAAATATTTATAATATTATATAAACATCATACATAACACCTCCCCTCATAAAGAAAAAGAAAGATTTATATAATAAAGCTTTCTTTTGAATATACATCTAATACTATAATAACCAAAATTACATAAGAACATGTTTTATGATACTGGACTTAATTACATCAAGCAATATTACATTTCTAGGCACGTGAGAGTGCATCTGCAATCACATTGTCTTTTCCCCTGATGTTTTTGATGTCAATGTTATATTCCTGCAATATCAAACTCCATCTCAACAATCTCCGATTTTTATCTTTCATTTTGTTGATGAAAGTAAGGGGATTGTGATCACTGTACACAATAATTGGAGAAAGAGCTGAGGTAACATACACTTCAAAATGCTGTAAAGCCAATATCAAAGCCAAACATTCCTTCTCAATTGTGGAATAATTTTTCTGGTGCTTGTTTAGTTTTTTAGAAAAATAACACACAGGGTGATCCACACCACTTTTGTCTTCCTGAATCAATACTCCACCAACCCCTACATCACTTGCATCAACAGATAATTTAAATGATTGGCTAAAATTTGGTGCAGAAAGAACTGGTGCATTCTTAAGCATGGCCTTTAACTTGTCAAAAGATTCCTGACACTTGTCAGACCAATAAAATTTGGCTTTCTTACTTAACAAACTTGTCAAAGGTTCAGCAATTTTGGAAAAATTGAAACAAAATTTCCGATAATATCCAGCCATACCTAGAAATCGCATCAGTTGCTTTTTACAAATTGGAACTTGAAATTCAGATATAGCTTCGACCTTAGCTTCTATAGGTTTAACTTGACCTTGTCCCACAATATGTCCTAAAAATGTGACACAAGCATGGCAAAACTCACTTTTGCTCAAATTAATTGTCGGATTCGCATCGCTGAGTCGATCAAAGAATTTTCGAATGGTTTCCAAATGATCTTCCCAGGTGTTGTTGTAGATAATGACGTCATCGATATAAGCGTCACAGTTATCAAGACCAAATGTTATTATGTTCATCAGACGTTGAAACGTTGCAGGCGAATTTTTCATTCCAAACGGCATGACTTTATATTGATAAAGTCCATCTGGAGTTACAAATGCTGAAATTTCTTTTGCCCTTTCCGTCAATGGAATTTGCCAGAATCCTTTTAAAAGGTCAAACTTGGTGACATATTCCGCATTTCCAATTTTATCAATGCAATCGTCCATTCTTGGGATTGGAAATGAATCAGTTTTGGTGACACTGTTGACTTTTCTATAGTCAGTACACATACGGAATGTATTATCTGGCTTGGGAACAAGAATACATGGTGAACTCCAGTTACTTTTACTTGTTTCTATGAAATCATTCTCCTGTAAATACTGAATTTCCTTCTTCAGATAGTTCTGTTTGAGAGGATTCATCCTATAAGGATGCTGTTTCACAGGCGCAGAATCTACAATGTCAACGTCATGATAAATTTTACTTGTTCGTGTTGGAACATCAGGAAACAAGTGTTCATAGTCATGTAATAGCTGTTTTAGTTCATTTCATTCCTGTTGTTGTAGATGTGAAAGTTTCTGGTCTAGGTTGTTCAATATTTCTGAATTCCGAAGATTGGTTATACCAGAGTCACTATAGTCTGATCGTACTCCATCGTTGATATCTTCACTGTGTGGGACAGGTACAACTAAATTAACTAAATAATTAGCTGAGCTATCTCTGTCAAAATATTCCTTTAACATATTTATATGACAAAGTTGTTTTTGTTTCCGTCTCCCAGGAGTGTTAATGATATAATTTAAGTCATTTACTTTCTTTTCAACGGTATAAGGACCAAAAAATTTAGCCTGAAGAGGATTCTGAGGTATGGGAAAGAGAGCCAGAACTTTGTCACCAGGTTTAAAACTCCTTTCCTGTGAATTTCTGTCATACCTTAATTTCATTTTTGACTGGGTAGTGTCAAGATTAGTTCTTGCTACTTCACAGGCCTTTGACAACTTGTATTTGAAATCAGAAACATAATCAAGAAGATTAATCTTTGAATCTTCATTTGAAAGAAGTTTCTCTTTCAATAATTTCAATGGTCCACGGACAGTATGACCAAAAACTAGTTCAAAGGGACTAAAACCCAACGACTCGTGAACTGATTCCCTAACAGCAAACAACAACAAATGAACACCCTCATCCCAATCCTTTTCTGTATCAAAGCAATATGATCGAATCATACTCTTCAAAGTTTGATGAAATCTTTCCAAAGTACCTTGACTTTCAGGGTGATAGGCAGAAGATTTAAACTGTTGGATGCCTAATTCATGCATAACTTGTTGGAATATTCCAGACATAAAATTTGACCCTTGATCCGACTGGACAGATTTGGGAAGGCCAACAAGTGTAAAAAACTTCACCAAAGCTTTCACAATAGTTTTAGTGTTTGTATTTCTCAGAGGAATTGCCTCTGGAAATCTTGTAGATGCACACATGATGGTCAACAAGTATTGGTTGCCTAACTTGGTTTTAGGTAAAGGACCAACACAGTCTACCATTATTCTACTAAATGGTTCATCAAATGCAGGAATAGGTTGTAGATGAGCCTTAGGTATCTTCTGATTGGGTTTTCCTACCATTTGACAAGTGTGACAAGATCTGCAGTATTTAGAAACATCACTTTTGAGTTTCGGCCAATAAAAATGATTCAAGATCTTGTGATAAGTCTTACGGACTCCTAAATGACCAGCCAAAGGAGTTTCATGGGCTAAATTAAGAATTTCCTGTCGATATGACTTAGGAACAACAATTTGATAGCTCACTGACCACTCGTCACCAGCGGGTACATCAGGTGGTCTCCATTTCCTCATAAGGACCCCATTTTTCACAAAGTAACACACTGGAACTTGTGTGGCTTCAGTTTCACTAATAGCCCTCTGAAACAAACAAGATATCTCGGGATCTTGCTCCTGTTCAACGACAAGGGATTGTCGTTTGTCATCCTGATTAGAACAAAGAGAATGAGTTGCCAAAAGAGGATCACTGTGATCAATACCATTTGATTGATCAATACCTGAGGAAAAAGTGACCTCATCAAAAGACTGACCAATACATGTGTCAGCTAAAGGAATAATATCCTGATCAACATCAATCTCAAGAGCTCTTTTTGCCATAGCTCTAGTAACTGCACAAGCAGGGTACAAATCAGGGATTTCAGTTTCGACAGGATCAACTTTCTGATCCAAACAAGGCTTGTCAGTTACAAGTGGATTAACCACAACCTTATCTCCAGCTAGGTCATTGCCTAGTAATAAATGAACACCCTCTATGGGTAAAGAAGTCACTGCCCCAACAGTCACAGGTCCAGAATCTAAGTCTGATGCCAAATTTACACAATGAAGAGGAACATTTACAAAGCCGCACTCTACTCCCTGAACAAGAACACTTTCACTTGAAGAAGACTCCTCAGACAAAGGCAAAGTACCTGATAATAAAAGACTCTGAGAAGCTCCAGTGTCGCTTAATATTTTAATTGGGATAGGTTTGGCAGAATCACCAATAAGTGATATAGAACCTTCTGACATGAATGGTTCATAAGCCTCCAAAATAGAATCAGACTGGGATTTGTTTGACCCAACAAATGTATTGCTTTCAATACAAGACCGTGACCTTGACCTCGTAGAAATAAGAGCATTTGGAAAAGCTCTGTCTTTACTCTGTTGCTTATTTTTCAACTTGAAGCAATCAGAAATAACGTGCCCTTTTATTTTACAATAAGTGCACGTAGGAAGAGATAAGGATTTCTGATCAGTCTTATCAGATGTTTGATTCCTAACAGTTGTGCTGTTGTGAAATTTGGAAGTACTCGAATGAGATTGAAATGGTTTTTTACCAGAAAACTGCTGAGAGGACGATTTATTACCAAATGAAATTTTGTGAGTCAAGGAATAATCATCAGCCATACCTAGCAGCATTTTCCAAAGTTTCCACATTCTGCTCGTCAAGATAGGTTTTAACATCACTATGGATGCACCTCTTGAACTCTTCAATTAATACGAGCTGTCTGAGGTTATCATACGCTTGATCAACTTTCTTGGCTGAGCACCACCTATCAAATAGTTGTTCTTTATCCCTTGCAAATTCGACATGAGTTTGTCCAGTTTCTTTTCTACAATTCCTAAACCTTTGTCGATATACCTCTGGTACCAACTCATAAGCTTTCAAGATGTACTCCTTAACCACATCATAATCAGTGCTTTGTTGTGCTGACAGTGAAATGTAGACTTCACGAGCTTTGCCAATAAGTACACTTTGTAATAACAAAGTCCAATGCTCTCTGGGCCATTTCAAATTTTCAGCTATTTTTTCGAAATGAAGAAAGTATTTATCTACTTTTTTTTCCTGAAAAGGGGGTACTAACCTAATATATCTAGTAACATCAAAACCTGAACTTGTGTTTAAAGGAGTGGAGTGTGCTCTGTTTGCCAGTTCTAATTCTCTTAATTTAAATTGCATTTCCCTTTCTTCTCTTTGCATCTGCATTTGTATTTGCCTCTCTTCTTTCTCTCTCTCCATCTGCATTAGCCTCTCTTCCTTCTGCATTTGTATCTGCCTCTCTTCCTTCTGCATTTGTAGCTGCCTCTCTTCTTTCTCTCTCTCCATCTGTATCTGCCTCTCTTTTTTCTCTCTCTCCATCTGTATCTGCCTCTCTTCTTTCTCTCTCTCTCTCTCTCTGAATCTGAAGCTTTGCCAATTCTAAATCCATCTGGTTCTTTAACGCTAATTCCCTTAATTTCCTGTCAGAACCAGACACAGGCTTTCTTTTCAAACTTAAAGCACTATTTTCAAAAATTCCCTTTCCTACTAAATATTGAATTAAAATAATCTTTATTTCCTGTTTTGTCAATGTTACATTTGCCTCAGATAGACTGTATTTTCTGGCAAGCTCGAGCAACTCATCCTTTCTCATGCATTCTAACCCCTCCTGGGTAGGTTTTGAAATGAAATTCTGAACATTAGATGCCATTGTAAATGCTTGTTGGTTTCACACAAAAAAATTTCTCTATATAAAATCTTTGCCAAAGACAAAAAAAAATTCGAGACAAAATCAATATGAATTTCAAAAATAACTTTAATATCTCTAATATGCTTTAAAGAAATTCAGATCCCGGAACGACGAGCCCCCAATTTCTGTTACGACTCTATGGTCTAAGAAAAATGTAACAGAAAGAAAGTGAAACCAACAAATCAAGTAAAAATCAACAAGCAATTTATTACTAGATAATTAAAATGAAAAATCAAAAAGTCACTTACAGTA
The DNA here is from genome assembly GCA_029931535.1 of Margaritifera margaritifera. NCBI lineage: Eukaryota > Metazoa > Mollusca > Bivalvia > Unionida > Margaritiferidae > Margaritifera > Margaritifera margaritifera. The sequence goes on along the minus strand of JAQPZY010000692.1, from coordinate 108,548 downwards.
ATGTGTTTTGAAATCCTAATAATCCAATAAGAATGATTGTTCTAATCACAAGTCCTAAATATAGAATGTTCCGAATTCACGCCTGTGTCCTTGAATGTTATGATGTGCTAATGGTCTCCAAAGTCCTGATGTACTAGTAATCTTGATGTGCTGATGTCAAAATGAAATATTCCAAAATATCTGAATAAGTTCACTTAAATTCCAAAATCATCAATTAAAAATCCAAAATCCAAAAGTTTATGAGCACTGTTATAATCCAATGAATATTTAAAATAATTCCTCTCTTAGAATTTGGAATGAATTTTCACAACTGTAATAACTCTTTACAAGACTGATGGTAATGTCAAACTGAATAAATGTCCACCAAACATGGCATATATAAAGATTGGTCACATGACAGAATGTTCTAGAACATGTGTCATCTTAATGGAATTTTACTTGTAAACAAAAATCAACCTTGACCTTCAAATTGAGAAAACATATTGATCAAAACAACCTAATTCAAGGACACTAGTTAAACATGTTTTTCCTGATAAACATTAAGATCTAAGTAAATATTAAAGTGAAGAAACATTTATAATTTCCTAAAATATTTATAATATTATATAAACATCATACATAACATAATAATTGAACCTAGTCCACTTGAGTGTAGCTGCATGCATCTAGTGTGCATGCTCAATGATCTGTCCATATGAACTTTTATTATAACAAATAATAGGACCTGTGTGTGTATGCATCTAGTGTGCATGCTCAATCATCTGTCCATATGAACTTTTATTATAACAAATAATAGGACCTGTGTGTGTATGCATCTAGTGTGCATGCCCAGTGATCTGTCCACTTGGCCTTTCATTATAACAAATACTAGGACCTGTGTGTGTATGCATCTAGTATGCTTGCTCAGTGATCTGTCCTACAAGCAAAAACATACAATTTACATAAAACTGCCAAATTGCTCCCCATGTTCACCTACAATCAGGTAGCATACACAAGTCGTGAAAATAACCAAACTGCTACACGGGGTAACCTACAATCATGTAGAACACATATATACAGAAAACAATACATATATACAGAAAACAATCAAACTGGTCAACAGGATGACCTACAATCAGTAGCATACATATGTCCAGAAAACAAACTGCTACACAGGGTTACCTACAATCAGGTATAATACATATATACAGAAAACAATCAAGGTGGTCCACAGGGTGACCTACAATCACATAGAATAGATATATACAGAAAACAATCAAGGTGGTCCACAGGGTGACCTACAATCAGGTAGAATACATATATACAGAAAACAATCAAGGTTGTCCACAGGGTAACCTACAATCAGGTAGAATACATATATACAGAAAACAATCAAGGTGGCCCACAGGATGACATACATTTACATAGAATACATATATACAGAAAACAATCAAGGTGGTCCACAGGGTGACCTACAATCAAGTAGAATGCATATATACAGAAAACAATCAAGGTGGTCTACAGGGTGACCTACAATCAGTAGCATAGACATGTCCAGAAAACAAACTTCTACACAGGGTGACCTACAATCAGGTAGAATACATATATACAAAAAACAATCAAGGTGGTCCACATGGTGACCTGCATATATATATATATGCAGAAAACAAGCAAACTACTCCACAGGATGACCAACAATCAGTAGCATACACATATCTAGAAAACAGAAAACTGCTCCACAGGATGGCCTACAATCAAGTAGCATACACATGTCTAGAAAACAGCAAACTGCTCCACAGGATGGCCTACAATCACATAGAATATATACATAGAGAAAACAATCAACGTGGCCCACATGATGACATACATTTACATAGAATAAATATATACAGAAAACAATCAAGGTGGTCCACAGGGTGACCTACAATCAGGTAGAATATATATATATATATATATATATATATATATATATATATATATATATATAAAACAAGCAAACTACTCCACAGGATGACCAACAATCAGTAGAATACACATGTCTAGAAAAGAGCAAACTGCTCCACAGGATGGCCTACGATCACATAGAATAGATATATACAGAAAAGAATCAAGGTGGCCCACAGGATGACATACATTTACATAGAATACATATATACAGAAAACAATCAAGGTGACCCACATAATGACATACATTTACACAGAATACATATATACAGAAAACAATCAAGGTGGTCCACAGGGTAACCTACAATCAGGTAGAATACATATATACAGAAAACAATCGAGGTGGCCCACAGGATGACCTACAATCAGGTAGAATACATATATATAGAAAACAATCAAGGTGGTCCACAGGGTGACCTACAATCAGGTAGAATACATATATACAGAAAACAATCAAACTGGTCAACAGGATGACCTACAATCAGTAGCATGCACATGCCTAGAAAACAAACAAACTACTCCACAGGATGACCTACAATCATGTAGCATACACATGTCTAGAAAACAACCAAACTGGTCCACAGGATGACCTACAATCACATAGAATTGATATACACATAAAACAATTAAACTGCTCAACAAGTTGCACTTTCACTTATCCTGATATGCAACTGACACAAGCTGATGTCTGCAACAAACTTGCAGAGATATTTCTTTCTTGTTTTCATCTCAGTTTCAAAGGATATCATACAAAGTAACAGAAAGTTTATAAATCGTAAACTTTATAATTGCAATATCATTGTTCATCAACCTTCTTTAGTAAAAATGCATTGCAAAAATGACCTGGCTGAACAGAAAAGAATTAAACAAGGCTGAGCTTTGGTGTCAAATGGAACCAATCAGGCATTAGCACTGTTAACCAATATCATTTGAGAAGTAGTTTGGAAAACAATATGAAAATCCTCAAAAATGTCATGATATCAAACATAAAGTAAACACAACAATCTATGGCTATCTGCATTAGAATATCAGGCTAATTCTACATTATACAAGTTTTCAGCATGTATATATATTATACTTTTTATTGGAGAGGACAGAGACAATGTACATAATTGGTTGGACAGAGACAATGTACATAATTGGTTGGCAAGAAATTGTACTTTAAATAATCTGGCCAGTAGCACAAATACAAAGAAATGATAACAAAGTCTAAATTGCAACCCCAAATGTAAATCCATGAATTTACTGAGATAATACTGTTTATCATTAGATTAAATCACTAAAATGAAAGCAGCATCAAAACAAGAGGCCCAAGTGGACTCGAGATCTTTTGCCAGCCTGCCATCTACCTACCGGTAATAGCCAAATACAAAGGAACTTTTCCAAAAAAACTGGGTGCTTTCTTTATAAATTTCCTCCAATGCTGCTGATTGCAGACGTTATGAGAATAATTGTTTCCGGGTTTCCCTAATGTCTTCATCCATATTTGATAGCACATCAACATCATTTGTTCAATATTGAAAGAACCTATGCCAGGATGCATTATGTAAAAGTCTATAAAGCCTTTTCTTTTACATAAAGATGTTTGATATTTTCCTATTTTTTGTAATGGCAGCAATATTTGATGTCAAATTGGCATCATTTGTTTAAATCTTCAAGCCAGGATGTTTTCTGTCAAATTTGGTTAACTTCTACTGAGCAGTTTTTGGAAGCTTTTAAAGGTTTTTCTATTTTGAGTCACAACAGTCATATTTGATTGTAAATTGGCAACATTTGTGCAAATTTAAAAGACGTTTATGTCAGAATTTTTTTTGACAAATTTCATCAAATTCTGTTCAGTGCCTTTTGTGATGAAATCATTTAAAGGGTTTCCATTTTGTGTAATGGTGGCCATATCTGATGTTGAATTATTTGTAGAAACTTTGAAGACAAAATACTTTCTGTTCTTTAGGGCAAATGTTATTAGAAGTTGCTTCAAGTCAGTTGTTCTACTTTCTGTAATGGCAGCAATATTTATTGGAAGATCATCATCTTTTGTTAAAATGTGAAAGCTCTACATGTCAGAATGTTTTCTTTCGAGCTTAGTTATTTGTTTCTATTTTTGGTCAAATTTTTTTGAGTGATTCATTTATAGATTTTCCATTTTTAGTAATGGTGTCCATATTTTGCAGTGAATCAGCACAATATGTATAAATCTGAAAGAAGTTTGTCAGGATGCTGTCAATGTTGGTCATTTAATTGTTGTTATATTGTTAGCATTGGCATCCATAAATGGTAAATTGGAATAATTTGTACAAACTTAAAGCGCTTCATGTCAGGATGTTTTCCATGGCAAATTTGAATAATTTGTATAAACTTAAAGCGCTTCATGTCAGGATGATTTCCATGGCAAATTGGAATAATTTGTATAAACTTAAAGCGCTTCATGTCAGGATGATTTCCATGGCAAATTGGAATAATTTGCATAAACTTGAAAGAGCTTGATGTCAGGATGCTTTCCATGGCAAATTGGAATAATTTGTATAAACTTGAAAGCGCTTGATGTCAGGATGATTTCCATGGCAAATTGGAATAATTTGTATAAACTTAAAGCGCTTCATGTCAGGATGATTTCCATGGCAAATTGGAATAATTTGTATAAACTTAAAGCGCTTCATGTCAAGATGATTTCCATGGCAAATTGGAATAATTTGCATAAACTTGAAAGAGCTGGATGTCAAGATGCTTTCCATGGCAAATTGGAATAATTTGTATAAACTTGAAAGCGCTTGATGTCAGGATGATTTCCATGGCAAATTGGAATAATTTGTATAAACTTGAAAGCGCTTCATGTCAGGATGTTTTCCATGGCAAATTGGAATAATTTGTATATACTTGAAAGCGCTTCATATCAGGATGTTTTCCATGGCAAATTGGAATAATTTGTATAAACTTCATGTCAGGATGTCACATTATACGCCCATCCTATGTTTAATCATACTCTATGTTGGCATTAGGGTAAATTTGACTATGAAGATTACTGACTAATAGGTGTCAATGGCTTCGACTATGCAGCCTTGAACTAAACTTTATGTGCAGAAACTGTTAGAGTTTTGATGATGACTTTTGACTTTTAGACCTCAGAACCTATGTTTCTTTATTATCCAAAGTGCAAGCCATCCACAAAATTTGGTCAACATACCTAATCAAGAATTCAAGTTGTTACGCAAAAACTATATGTTTGTTTATTTAGCCAGTGACCTTGACCTTTGACCCAAATATCAATATAATTTTTTCCTTCCCACAAGTGCAAGCAATCCACTAATATTGGTTCAGAGACATGATGTGGAACTAATTCTATTGTGCAGAAATATTTTGTTTCTTTCAGTCAATTACCGTAAAATTGACCATTTTACCTTAAATCAATATGCTTCTTCTTTACTTCTAGTGCAAACCATATACTTTACAAAGTTTGGTACCAATAAAGGGTGGAGAACTCGCATTATTGTGCAGAAACAAATTTGATAACAGATGAATGGATGGACATTATCACATATGTTCCAATTATTATGGACATATAAACAATATTTTACTTATTTTGATTTTATTTTTTTTGTATATATATATAAAATTTAATAGCACATCAGCAAAATACTGGCTATATGGTGTCCATTAAAAGTTAAGTTCTAAAAAGAGGCCCAAGTGGGCCTGATATCACTCACCTGGGTAGTTGAAGTGTCAGATTGTGAATGTAAATTCACACACATATTGAAACTGAAGAGGTGAAAGTCAAGCTTTGAGCACATAGTTGCTACACTGTCCATTAATGTTGGTGTCATTTATCTTCTTCCCTATATTATACATTTCAAGTCATTTATACAACTAACCTTGTCCACTAGATCTCTCCCTGCCCCTGGGAATTAGGACCTGATTCATAACTTAGACCCACCCTTGAAGTATATTCACTTACTAGGCAAAACTAGGGTAGTTAATCTGTACAGAAAGCATGGATTCCTGGGTCTGTCTTGATGATATAAGCTTACATACCAAATCTAATCAAAATCTGATAAGAAATATTCACAGGCATTTGTTGATGGATAGATGACAGACTATGGATGGCACACGATGGACAAAAGGCCATGGCATAAGCTCATCTGGTCTCTGGCCAGGTAAGCTAAAAATGTAAAAAGAAAAAAGAACTACAAAAAAAAACAAGAGGCCCAAGTGTGCCTAATATTGCTCACCTCGCGCACATAACTTAACAGTTGACCATTTAACTAATCATGCTTATGTAGTATTGTAAGAACAAAACCTAGGTGAACTATCTCCCAAGCTATCATGTTGATTTTACCTATTTTACTATACCCTGATACGAATTTGTTCTAAAGATAATGGCATAATTAATATGCACAATCTCTTGCTTGTAATCAATGTCATCCAAGATCTTGACGATATAAACGCATTTACTGAGTTTTATGGAAATAGGATGAGAAAAATGGTTTCAAAATCTAGAGAGGCAACAAGCTCAGTCTATCACATGCAAGGTATTTCATTATCATGCATGGATCTCACTTATTATAGAACCTGTCTATGACAATAATAATATAAGCTTGATGTAGACCAAACTCCAATTGGAAATCGGTCTTTAAAGTGGTAACAAGCTCAGCCAATCAGATACAAGATTACATCATTAATATGTGTAGATCTTGCTCCTAATCAAACTCATCTGACATCTTGATAATATAAGAATATTTAACATGTCTGATCAAAATATAATCATAAATATAGATGCTAGATTGTTAATAAGTTTAGCAAATCAGTCACATCAAATAATATCTGTGAATTTCAGTGATAGTCATACTCAACCAAGATCCTGAAGACATCGGGCTGTTTACCAAGTTTGATCAAAATCCTACTAAAAATACAATCTGTTGAGTGGTAAAAAGCTCCAAATCAGATAAGGACACCTTATAAATATATGCATAGGTCTTAGGCATAGAAAAAGCAAGAAACCAAGTGGGCCTGATATTGCTCAACTGGCTTACCTAACTTATCAGTTGACCATGTCACTCAGCAGGCTTGTGTAGTATTATAAAAAAACAGGTCCTATGTAAACTATCTCCCAAACTTTAGATTATGCTGATTTTACCAATTTTACCATATTTTGATAAGAATTATTTGTAAAGATAATGGCATAATTAATATGCACAGTCTCTTGCTTATAACTGAAGTCTTCAATGATCTTGATGAAAAAAACCCAAACAGATACAAAAATATTGCTTTAAGAGCAGTAACAACCTCACCCAATCAGATACAATATCACCTAATAATATGCATCAACCCCAATTACTTTTCAAAACTGCCCAAGATCTTGATGATATGAGCCCATATTCCAATTTTGATCAAAACTGGATCATAATTATGGCTTCAAGAGTGGTAATAAGCTCAGCCAATCATGTGCAAGATCACCTAATAAATATGCATGGGTCTTGCTCATCATTCAAACAAGCCCTTGATAATAGAAGAAAATATTCCAAGTTTGATAACAAGAGTCCCTGAAAGGGGCTGACACTCTTCTGGCCGAAAAGAATTTCCTGGAATTCAAGATAAGACCATTTCTTCATTTAAACTGCTAAAAGTCAAAAGTATCTCTTATATTCTTAAGTGATAATAAGATTTTCAAATTAGCTGATGTGGTGGCCATTTTGGATATCAGATTGGCACCATTTTCATTTAGGATAAAGTAGACATCATTAGAAATCTTTTGTTGAAAACCCCATGTCAATATGACCATCCATTCAGGTGGAGTAGTAACAAGATTTTCAAGATGGCCATCATAGCAGCCAAACTAGATGCACGATTGGCATCATTTTGATTTAGTACCAACTAAGTATCATAAGAAGTCTATTTGTGAAAACCCCATGTTGATATGGCCATCCATTTGGGAGTAGAGACAATAATATTTTCAAGATGGCCACCATAGTGGCCATATTGAGGATCAGTTTGCATCATTTCCATTTAGGACCAACTACACAACAAAAGAGCTCATCTGATGACCCCCACCATGTCTAAATGACTTTTCATTTGAGAGAAGTAGCAATAACAAAATGTCAAAATGGCCACCATGGTGGCAATATTTGACATGAGATTGGCACCATTTCAAGTTAGAAAAAAAGAGATGTTACAAGAAGTATTCTGGTGAAAAACCAATGCTAATAAGACTTTCCATTTTAGAGGAGCAACAAAAACAGGATTTTAAAGATGGCTGCCATGGTGGCCATATTTGATATCAAAGTGGCACCATTTTCATTTAGGACCAACCAGACATCATAAGAAGTCTATTGGTGTAAGCACAATATTGATATGAGCAGTCCTCTAGGAGAAGTAGCGATAAAAAGACTTTCAATATGGCCATTTTGGCAATCATATTGGAAGTCAGATTATGACCATTTTGGCAGCCATATTGGATATATGACTGGCACTATTTTTATTTAGGACCAACTAGACATCATAAGAAATATGTTAGTAAAAACCCCATGCTGATATGACTATCCCTTCAGGAGAAGTAGTGATAACAAGATTTTCGAGATGGCTGATGTGGCAGATATTGGATATGCAAGCAGTACCATTTTCATTTAGGACCAACTGGACCATGGGATGAATGTGTATGTAAGGTTTCATAGAAATCCTCCAAACAGTGTATGAGGAGTAGCAATAAAAAACCTGTGCTAAGGGATAGACAGACCATGGATGACAGAAAACAGACCATGCCATAAGCTCTCCTGGTTTATTACCAGTAGAGCTAAAATTTGAATCACAAAGATAGCTTCCAGTGTGGTAAAAAACTCAAGCAAATCAGTTGCAAGATTACATCATTAGTATGCATGGATCTCGTTCATTATCAAAAACATCCAAGATCTTGATGATATAAGCCAATATTTCAAGTTTGATGAAAATCAGATCAGAAATATGGCATCCTGAGTGGTAACAATGTCAGCCAATCATATCCAAGATCAGTTTATAAATGTGTGTGCATCTCACTCCTTAAAGATCTACATGATATAAGCATATAATCCAAGTTTAGTTTTAAGTTTGAAAAGCTCACACGGTCTTATGACCAGGTAAGCTAAAAAAAACTTTAGGAAGGTAAAGCCTTTCAAATAAATGTAAACATGTAGTACTACAAGAAAAAAGATAAAAGGTAAAAAATGTTACAATTCTGTAAAAGGTCAATAAAATAAACGACAAAGCATGAGTCCATCTATCAATATAATAACAAAGACAATACTACTTCAAAAAAGGGGCTCCATTTTAATTTCTGAAAAGTCTAACAGATATTGTATAAATATCAGAATCCTTCTGAGCTGAACCATTTTTTGTTTGCAGATAATAACAAATATGCAGACATTAAGGCCTCTTTAAACTGTTCCTTATGTCCGTGAGCATTAAGGATGATGAGGACATACATTATCGTACACACAATCACCATTCTATTCTAAGCACAGTCCTTTGCATATCAATATGGAACAGATAGTATCTGGAAATTGTGGTGACTGCAGTCCCCAAAGTAAATTAATGTATGTCTTTCCTCTTAACTAGCATCCACATTATTTGAATTACCTAATATAGTGGACAGGAATAAAATTGTTTCTTTCAAATTGAAAAAGATATTCTTAAAAATATTTTTTGGTTTTGCATGAATTTTCTCTAGGTATAGCTTTAACCCTTTCAAAGAAGTAAAACTTCATCTATATCAAAAGCATTCAACTGACTTTTTATTTTTTCCCCTCGCTACACCACTTGCGCAAACCGATGGGACACTTAAAAGTGTTAAGTAAAAAATGATCATTTTTGGAAAAACATAAATTCAACACTATTTACAATATCATAAATATTACACATTCTAGTTTATTATAGCATGAAATGAATTTATTACATCATAAATTCAGTTATCTGATATCATACATTAAATAAAATAATGATATAATAAATCCGTGTTTAAAATATAATAAATTGAAATATTCACCATAAGTCAAATATACAATAGAAAAAATCTGAAGTATGACATCATAAAATTAATATATGATATCACTAAATAAGTAAGAGTAACATATAATTACAATCATATACATAACTTGCAATTTGTGCAGGCAATACATTTGTGTTTGTGTAGGGGGAGTCTTCTTACCAGAGTGTTATATACATGTACATATCTTATATATGTCTACATATATGATATTACTATGTCTACATATATGATATTACTATGTCTACATATATATTATTACATTCCTAAGAATTAGTTAAAGAGTGCCACTTATATGTAGTCATATGCACAGCTTGCAATTTGCTATGCATTTAGCTTTTACCTTGAGTTTTGTACACCAGTATGTCAAAATATTTAATTCAAGGAAAAATAAATTTTCAACCTGGCTTCTATGAAAGCCATGTTGTTGCTGAAAGGTGACATTGAACACAAACTTGATACATCATTTTCTGTAAACACTTTTCAACCAAGTTTGGTGAAAATTGGCTCAGCCATTGGGTAAGTCAGAAGTAGGTTTTTACATGGTTATGGAGGTTATATTATTGCAATGGGGCAACAAAATCCTTGAATGTAAACTGTACATTAAGCTTTGGAGACAGTTTTCATGTCTTTAGTACAGTAACATTATGGTTTATTTGTCACATTAGACATCTATGTATGTTAAAATTTATCAATGGAATGACAATGTAATGTTAGGGGTCAAACAGATGCATGCAATTAGCATCTTTATGACATGCCATAGTTTTGATAAATCTCTTCTGCTTAATGAATACCCCTCCCTCTTTTTCCACAAGGAAAAGTAACAATTATAATTACCAAATTGTGTTCTGGCTGTAAGTATATTGCAGAACATCCTTCAGTCAAAACAATAATGAAAAAACTCACTGTCAAACCAAAAAAGGATAATATTAAGAATTACTAATGGGGTTAGTTCAAGTTCTATTATGAAAAACACAATCCTGCCTGTAACGATATTATGTGGAGTGACGATTTTGCCCAAATGTAAATGGCTGAAAACAGTGGTTGAGCAGATATTTTATTTTCTTTCTGAAATAAATTTGAAATCCAAAATGTTCAAAAAAAGTATACCAGCTGTTTCATAATCCAAAGTCTGTTTTAATTTGGTACTCTAAGATACATGAGCTCCTCTGCTAGAAATTTACAACCCCCTCCCCCTTTGCAGGGTTGTGTATTAAAAAATGCCCCGATTGCTGGGTTGTGTATTAAAAGATCCCCCCCCCCCTTGCTGGGCTGTGAATTAAAAGAAATATTTTAATCTGACTTATGACAGTATTAATGTCACAACATAGAACTACTCCTCAAAAGTAAAGCAAACTGTATGACTTATAAAACAGAAACACTGCAGCTAATGATGCTGTACTATTACTGCACAGATAAGGAAGCCAGGTATGCATGGAGACTGACAGAAATAGTTACTGATATGTATTCATTTCATAATATATTCAATAACAGGAATTTAGTTAAAGGGAATTTATTTTATTTAAAGAATTATTTTGTAGTGTAAGATAGATAACTCATTTATTTCAGGTCTGTATGGTACAGGGGTTTTGTCTCTTCAATCAAATGGCTGAAGTATAACCCAGGAAAGGCTTTGATGTTGTTCAATTTCTGAACTGTGTATTCGGGAAAAATATGAACGTACATGGGGTACTTCATCGCAATTATTGTTGGTGAAATACAGTTGTTATTGTTTTGAGTTGATGTTAATGAATAATAAATTTTGAACTAGAAACAGACTATTATTTTATTTTAGCAGGATCAGTGAAATTTAGGCAGGATCAGGAAACAATTTATTTTGGTGAGCCTGTGGGATCGTGAAAAAACATCCTAATTTTGAGCCCTGACAAGATACTGACAACAACAGAAACTAATAAATAAGGATACAAATTTATCATAGGGAGGGGAAAAGACCCTTTTATTTTGTAGAGTTTGAATCTGAAACTGATTTTCCCCCTGTTTTTAGCTTAATTATTTTCTAATGATTTCCTAGTGAGATTCACTCCTGAACCAGCAGATCACACACATCATACTTTTTTTATGTAAGCAATATTTATTGTTTTAGATGCATCGTCACACTTAGAATTCCAATTGTCAGTGTCTTTCAAATGTTGTATTGCTTTCTTAACATTCTCCAATGATACAAAGTACACCACAACTGGAAGATTCTTCATTGTTAGTGAGACTCCCTCCTGAACTAGCAGATCACACACATCATAGTTATTTTCTTCATAAGCAGATACTAATGCTTCAGATACATCATCACACTTAAGATCCCAATTGTCAGCATCTTTCAAATGTTGTATTGCTTTCTTAACAGTCTTTAATAACACCTGAAATTCCCCTGTAACAATAGGAAGATTCTTCATTGTTAGTGAAACTCCCTCCTGAACTAGCAGATCACACACATCATACTTATTTTCTTCATAAGCAGATACTAATCATTTAGATGCATCATCACACTTAGGATCCCAATTGTCAGTGTCTTTCAAATGTTGTATTGCTTTCTTAATAGTCTTCAATGATACCATAAATCTCATTGTAATACCAACAAGGTTCTTCATTGTTAGTGAGACTCCCTCCTGAACTAGCAGATCACACACATCATACATCTGATGTTGATCACACACATTATACTTATTTACTTTATACTTAGATACTTTATAAGCATTTTCTAATGCTTTAGTTGCATCATCACACTTAGGATCTCAATTGTCAGTGTCTTTCAAATGTTGTACTGCTTTCTTAACAGAGTCCAATGAATCAAAGTACGCTATACCAGGAAGATTCTTCACTGTTGGTGTGACTCCCTCCTGAACAAGCAGATCACACACATCATACTTATTTTGTCCATAAGCAGATACTAATAATTGAGATGTATCATCACACTTAGGATCCCAGTTGTCAGTGTCATGCAAATGTTGTATTGCTTACTTAACAGTCTCCAATGGTAGAAAGCATACGATAAGAGGAAGATTCTCCATTGTTGGTGAGACTCCCTCTTGAACTAGCAGATCACAGTTATCATAATTAGATTCACAATAAGCAATAAATAATGCTTCAGATGCGTTATCACACTTAGGATCCCAATTGCCAGTGTCTGTCAAATGTTGTATTGCTTTCTTAACAGTCTCGAATGATACGTTACATTTGCTTGTAACACCAGGAAGATTCTTCATTGTTAGTGAGACTCCATCCTGAACTAGCAGATCACACACATCATACGTCTGATGTTGATAAGCTTTTCCTAACGTTTCAGATGCATCATCACACTTAGGATCCCAATTGTCAGTGTCTTTCAAATGTTGTATTGCTTTTTTAACAGTCTTCAATGATGCCTGAAAGTGCCCTGTAACAATAGGAAGATTCTTCATTGTTAGTGAGACTCCCTCTTGAACTAGCATATCACACACATAATACCTATTTTTTTCATAAGCAGATACTAATGCTTGAGATGCATCATCACACTTAGGATCCCAACTGTCAGTGTCTTTCAAATTTTTTATTGCTTTCTTAACAGTCTCCAATGATACCCGAAATATCATTGTAACTCTAGGAAGATTCTTCATTGTTAGTGAGACTCCCTCCTGAACTAGGAGATCACACACATCATGCTTATTTGTTTCATAAGCAGATACTAATTTTTGAGATGCAGTATCACATTTAGGATCCCAATTGGCAGTGTCTTTCAAATTTTGTATCACTCTGGCAACAGCCTGCTGTGAATTATCCTTTGACACATATGCAAGCATGTCTATTGATACTTTTACTTCATTTTTCAGAAGATAATCTGTCATATCAAACTTCTCATTATGGTAGGTTATTGATAGTGCTTTGAAATATATGTCTTCACGGTACCCGTACATTCCGTAAGCAGATTTATTATACTTCCAAGTTGGATTCCAGATATTATGACATTTCAAATGTTTCACCACCTTCATTAAAACATTAATATCTCCATGTTGTACAGCATCCAATACGTGCCAGCTACTCAATATAATCCCCTCTTTTAATAAAAACTCGATCAAGCTCTGGTTTCCTGATATATATGCTCTACATAATGCATCTCTTGCCGCCTTATATCCTGGATAGAAAATAAGATTCCTCTTTAAGGTCTCTAGGATAGTCCGCACTCTTCCGAGGTCACCATGCCTGGCAGTATTACAAAGACTTACATGTGTATAACAGGCTTTCATAGTAATTAGTTTGTCTGCAATCTGAAAATGGTGGTAGTAGAGAGCTAATTCCAGTAGATTCTGCTTCTCTTCACACTGCCAACAGTCAGAGCTGTTATCATTATGTGCACATGCCAAGAATTCCAAGAAGTGACTATACACTAATCTCACTACATCTTCATCACTTTGTAATATATATTGCATATATGCTCTACACACTCCTTCTGATAAATCAGATTCTGACAAAAAGCAATAAACAGGAATGAAAAAAGCCTTGATCTCATTACCTTTGTGCAACTCACATTTCAGTTTCATAAAAAAATCCTGCTGTTTGAGAGCTGCATGTTTCACAACACTCCACACAAGTCTTCTCTTTATAACCTCATGAACCATCCTCTTTTGCTAGAAGTCCATACACAGACACAGGTATAAAAACATTCTCAGTAGTACTGTCCTTGGATTTTGCAGTGTAGGTTCTTTGATATAAAAATTCTGAGTCACCATATTTTACAACCATACACAACGATCCCCAAGGACTTGTCCGACAGCCCCACAGACAGTTGAATGAATGAACCAGATGCAGGGTTTATGAACACTAGACTCCCAATTATATGACATGGACTTCACAATGTACAACTCCAAAAAGTTGTCATAAGCATCTCTCAGTAATGTAATGGATGCCTCCTTTTCTGAAATGTGCAGATGGGAAGCCAGTTCCATCACTAAATGTTTGCTGGTCTCGGGCATGGTTTCAGGTGATAAATTCTCCTCGCGTATTTCACCCTTACAAAAAAGAAAAGCCAGAGAAAGGAATCTTGTATCTTCAAACCTACTGATACTTGCAACAAAGAATTTCTTTAGAGATCGAACGAATTTTGGTCCTCTATCAAATAACTTACTATCCCCTGCAAATAGTGAACAGGACTGGGGAAAACCAATCAATCCAGTAAAATTAGATATGCATTTTTCTTTATCATCTTCTTTCATGCTTTTTTATGTCTGAGAAGCTCTCTATTCAAAATGCTCATTTTCTCTGAATTTGTTAGTTGTTTTGAAGACAGTGTCAGTGACAAATCATCAGAAAAGAGTTTTATTGATCCTAGCTTGGAGTAAGCTTTTGACAGTATATCGACTCTGGTGGTAACAATGACCTGTAACTTTCCTGCATCATCATGTTCCTGTATGGTAGGTTGATATACCATCCACTCTTGCAAACGGCCAGGATCAAGGTCAAATTGTCCGAATACATCCTCCAGTATGACAATGTCTACCCAATCTGTGTCCACATTCTCCCAATGTCTTGGATAATCAAGCACCACACGTTTATCTCTATACATTTCACTATCTATCAGGTGAAGGGCCACGGTTGTCTTGCCTTCTCCTGGATTCCCTTTGATAACAATAGATCTTTTCTTCTCGAGCAGTTTCTTAGCTTCCTCTGCTTGCTTTGTTGGAATGCATTCCAGCCTTCTAAGTGTATCAAGCTTGTCCTCTGTCTGATCTAGTAGAAAAAAAAGAAAAAAAAAAGATTCAACTAAAACACAAGAATGAATGTATCACAAAGAAACTTCGGTACTTAGAACAAAACATCAAAGCTACTTTCATGGTAAATCTCCATACTTTTTAATACGTGTTCGACAAATTCTCCCACTCCTCATTCCAAACTGTGACCCAAGGGATTTAACTCAAAAGTCCATTACATATACATTCAAACCTGCTCTAACAGCCATTTCTCTAAGAGAGCCATAGTATCCAAGACCCAACATAATACAATCAGTATAAAATTAACCTCCATATAACATACACCTCTATACTGCAGTTAGTTTTATACAAAGGCGACTCTCTCACACAGGTTTCACTGCATTATGTGTCCTCCTCCTAGAAATATATGTGCAAAGTTGGTTAAAAAGTATTCAGAAAATGTCAGTGTCATAACGGTTTTTGTTATTTGCTCTTTGACTACTTGACTACTTGGGAGTTGACAAAAAATCATACCCCTATCTCAGATGGTCACCACATGGGCAATCTATGTAGCTAATTTAGTTAATTTCTACCTAGCACTTTAGGAGGATTGGTGGTGATGGGTTAATGGATGAATGGACAAACAGAGGGTGTTACGTGGTATGCTAAAATAATAAAATTATTTTCAATCATGTTACTGTAATAATCAAATACAATCTAAAATATGTTAATATACTGCAGATTATTATCTGGTAATTGTTAATCATTACTATTAATTGAGATAAAACAGTCAGACTAATAGACAGACAGACAGAGGACTTAAATAGTTTTATTTTTTAATAAGGGTCTTGAAAAAAAAAGACTTAAATTTTAAGAAAACAGATCCACATTGGGAAGCAACAACCGTTAAAATTGTACATCTAATTTTGAATTACATTATGAACATGTACTTAAGTTACACTGAGTATAATGTATTCAAACTATATGCAAATGTTGTGTCCTGGTTTTTAAATCATTTACAGTAACACATGTCTTAAAAGACCAATGCTTTGGAAGACCACCTGTCATAAAAGACTAGATTGTTCATGCACATATCAGCATATTATATAATGTTATAACCTCTAATGAAAGACCACTCATCTTGAGAGTCCACTTTTGGTTGACTGAAGTGTAGTCTCTCAAGCCCGGTTTCAATGTAAATGCAAATTATATAAATACTTACAGTGGTTTCACAATATCAATGCACAGGTGATAAATGTAAACAGAACATCTATTGTTGACAGATCAATACACAGTGATAAATGTAGGCAGCACATCTATTGTTGACCATAGCATGTTGGATTAAAGTCTGCTTTAAAAACTTCTGCCATTCATACATGTGTTAAATGATTTGCACACTTTTCATGAAATGTCCCAAACCTGGTTTACCCATATGGGGTATAAGACCTGATCCAAAACAGAAACATGATTACTGTGCATGGATACAACGAACGCATATTACAAAACAATAGAAAACAAAATATTGGCCCATATATGGCAGGGGTTTCAACGGAAGTTGCTGGCTGCTGATTTTTTTATTTTTATATATATTTTTGCTATATATTTGTACAGGAATCACCTCCTACAATTATAGAATTTCAAAAAGCTTTATTTACAAATTTTATAATACATTGCCATATTCAGTCAAAAATGATTCGTCCAATTAAGATTAGCACCTTCTTCCATTCAACAATGATTGGTCTAAGCTTACAGGGTTCATACAGCTGTTGGTAAAACAAATTCCAAACCTTTTCCAGACTTTTTACAGACTGGAGTGCAATATTTTCCAGACCCCTCAGGCACATGTATTCAAAGTCTGTATTACTATAAATGAGCATGTGGTATCCACATAATATAAAACAGTATCCACCAATTACAAGTGAGTGATAGGTCACATGTCTCGCCAAATACACTGAACCAGCAGGGCCATCACTAGACCAAACTGCGCCCCATGTGGCGAGTAAGAAGTCTGGGTGATGATTACAACGGTACAAAACCAATATCGAAAAGCAAAATAAATATTGCATTCGCTATCGAGATTTAAAGACTGAGATACAACTGGGTTCAAAACTGAAAAAGATGCACAGAGTCATTATTATCATTCGCAAGTAGAACATTTAACCGATAGGAAAAACAAGAAAATCAAAATAATAAAACCAATTTAAGGTGGATTTACAGTGGATTTAATGTGGATTTACAGTGTTAGGGCTATCCATATGGTCTATATATGAACTTTTCTATAGCAAACTCAAACACTTTGATAGAATGACACTACTAATGACTTTCATTACTTATACTGATTCGTTATGCATTCATGTTCAGACTACTCATGACTTTCATTACTTATACAGATTCGTTATGCATTCATGTGCTTACTACTCATGACTTTCATGACTTATACTGATCCGTTATGTATTCATGTGCTTACTACTCATGACTTTCATGACTTATACTGATTCGTTATGTATTAATGTGCTTACTACTCATGACTTTCATGACTTATACTGATTCGTTATGCATTCATGTGCTTACTACTCATGACTTTCATGACTTATACTGATTCGTTATGTATTCATGTGCTTACTACTCATGACTTTCATGACTTATACTGATTCGTTATGTATTCATGTTGAGACTGCTCATGACTTTCATGACGTATACTGATTCATTATGCATTCTTGTTCCTAGGTATGATTCCATATTTAGTGTGCATTTTTAGAACTTGGAAAGTACAAGGGTTATTCCGATTCTATTTTTATGGACCGGTAGGAAGGCTGACCTGCAACATTGTAGGAACTTTGTCGAAAGCAAACAACGCACTCCCATTCTAATTTCACTATAGAGAAAGTACAACTCTGTTCGAGGTTGAAAACAGCAGAGATAAAGTACACTTAGGGACACACACACACACACACATATATATATATATATATATATATATATATATATATATATATATATATATATATATATATATATATATATATACATATGCAGTTTCTGTTTTTAATAATGACAAGCCTGTTCATTGTACTTTTTTAGTTGCCTTTTCGTCAGAATAAGTTTTTTTATTGTTCAAATTATCAAACGTAAAATAGAGTTTCTTATATTTAATGCAAGTCCCCGGACCTCATAAACACACACAACTTTGAAGGAATGACCCTTCGGGAAGCAGACGGAAAATAAATTTTGCTAAAAGTGACCAACAGGAAAAAAAATTAGGTTCGGCAGATTCAAGTCTACCCAAATATATCACATTTAGCTACATCTGATACGATTCAAGAATGTACTAAACAAAATATCTTAGATCGGTATACCAACCTGATAAATGGCGGCCGCCATTGTGGCCATTTCACTAAAACACCAATCAATTTTCCTATCGGCATACCGATCTAATATATTTTGTCTATACTCAAATCGTATCAGATGTTTAAAAAAGAAATGTGATATATTTCGGTAGTTTAAACCCTGCTAAACCTAAATTTTCTTAATGTCAGCCACTTTTGGGATATTAATCTTTTTGATCCTTTCTTATTTTATATCAATTAGTTGTCCAGAATGAAGGGAAGCAAAATAGAACTAAAACAGTGGACATATTAATACAAATGTATTTACTCCAGTGAGCACTTTTTCTTATTCTGCCATAACTTTATCGACGTTATTACTATACTAAACCAATTAGTAGTCATCATTATATCATTTTGCAAAGAATAGAGAGCATTTATCCCAAAAGCTCCTCTATATTCATTGGTCAATATAATCACCAAATGGTGCTAGATTTTGGTTTTGGAGAAATTATTGCCGTATTTAATACATTTATTTCCACGATTTTCTTAACTTTATATTAATTTTATTTAATTGTATATTCAGTGTCTAGGAAATTAAAGTTGATCAATTATTAATATCAAGATATATACCATAGTGATTTCTCTCTTTCAAACAAATCCCAGGCCAAATTCCCCTTTCCCACCCGCCGCCCCCTTCCCCGAAAATGGAATGGTTGGTCATTAATGTTGCAATGTTTTTTATGTGCAATGTGCTGTCCTATACACACACACACACACACACACACACACATATATATATATATATATATATATATATATATATATATATATATATATATATTCAGTTTCTGATTTTAAAATGGCTAACCTATCCATGGTCTTGTTTTAGTTGCCTATTTGTCAGAATAATAGTTATTTTTATTGTTCAAATTATCAAACGTAAAATAGAGTTTCTTTTATTAGTGCAAGTATTCTCTTCTACCTCCTATACACACAACATGGTAGAGCGGTATTCCAAGTCACCGAGGGGAACCGTAGGGAAGCAGACAGAAAATAAATATTTCTAAAAGTGGTCAACAGGAAAACAGTTAGGTTCGGCAGTTTCAAATCTACCCGAATATATCACATTTTGCTACATCTGATACGATTCAAGAATGTACAAAACAAAATATCTTAGATCGGTATGCCAACGGGATAAATGGTCCCTGCCATTATGCACGTCACTGAAATACCAACAAATTTCCTGTCGGCATAATGATCTAAGATGTTTTGTCTATTCTCAAATCGTATCAGATGTTCAAAAAAGAAATTTGATATATTTCGGTAGATTAGAACCTGCTAAAATTAAATTTTCTTCCTGTCAGCCACTTGTTGGCATATTTATTTTTTGGATCCTTCCCGAAGGTGACTAGGAATCCTTTCAACTTGTAAAAGGACACTTAAGTTTGCCTCAATATACAAGAGAGACTACAGTATACGCATCGTGGAATACGGATTGCCAACTCAATCCGGTGGACGTTTTTTTACTAACACTGTGTTTAAAAATCCACAAGTACAGGTTAGTGAAAAACAGCATGTACGGATGCAAAGCCTGCATGTTTTAATAAATATGAATTATTTTCTTAGAATTTTCAGTAGCGGAAAGAGCTGAAATAATGTAAGCTAACTTGCTGAATACATATATGTGAAATTAACTAAATATACCCAACATTGTACAAAATTTAAAAAAAAAAAAAAAAAAAAAAAAAAAAAAAACCAACCTTGTGATGAATCAGAATCTTGAATTCTGAATCATGGGTGGATCCTTCTTCTGAGTCACCCAGTCAATGATATCATACTCGTTAGCAGCCATCATACAGACTGAAATAATAATAATAATAATAATAATAATAATAATAATAATAATAATAATACTAATAAATAGCTGCCCAGACGAATTCATTAGGTCAGAAGTAGGATGTAAAATTCAATATACGCTGTTGAAATAACAACAAAAGGTACATTTTACAAGTTTTTAATTCAAATGTTTAGAAATGAAACACTTTAACTGCTTGTCACGGGAGTGATTTGAAATGTTTTGAAAAATATAGCACTTGAGTGGAGTGCATATAAACAATCACAAATAATTTGAATATTGTAAAAATGTGTTTTCAGCTTTTCAAGAGTTGATATTATGAAAGCTGATCTATCTTACCATTTGCTGGGTGTGTTCTAATCTGTTTAAAACATATCATAGAGAAGCATGATATAACCTTTCTGACGAGGATATGAGCTGATAAGAATAGAATCTAAGACGGTAATACGTAATTAGAATCAATCGGTATTACAAAAATTAAAAATAAAAAAATCATTGCAATTCAAGAATAAGTGGTGTTGGCATTCGTAACTGAAATTAAGTTTTTTCTCAGTACGTTTTGTTCCATTTAAGGTTCCATTTGTAATTTTCAATCTTGCGTCGTTTAGGGCTTGTTTTTATCATTACAGTCTTGCATCCCTGAAGGATTATCTTAAGTGAGTACTCAGTCTGCGGGAAAAGGATAAATAATATATTTTTTCGCTATAAGAGTTGATATGAACGGTAGTTATGTTTTTGTAAGAGGTTAAATGAAAGCTGGAAACTATCAAAATTTTTTACTCAAAAATAGAATGGCAGCGGCAAGAGAAATATTTGGCGGTGCTCGGGTAAATATTCAAAAGAATTATGTAAGCTAATTATGATAATGCTTCTAATTGTCATGCTGTATAGATAAGTAAGGTTTCATTAATATGGTTATCATAATGTGTAGATAAGTACGCTTTATTGCATATGGTTGTCATTATGTGTAGAGAAGTATGCTTTCGTTCACATGGTTATCATAATGTGTAGATAAGTCCGCTTTCGTTCATATGGTTGTCATAATATGTAGACAGGTGCGCTCTCATCCACATGGTTGTTATGTTAAGATATATACGCTTTGGTTCATATAGTGGCCATAATGGGTAGACAGGTGCGCATTCATGCATATGGTTGTCTTTCGTATTAAGATCAGGGGGTTTATATTTGCACGTAAGACTTTGTGGGATAATAATTTCAGAGATATTAAGGCATGGAAACAAAGTAGTTGACAATAACTTAACATCTGTTTATTCGAATAGTAATCAAAGAGCTAACACAATCTCTGAACAACAAAAGCCAGTTGATAATAAGAGAAATAAATAGATTCGAGATGCAAATGACTTGTTCCAGCAAGACTATACACATTGTCTAAAACTATATAAGCACATAACATATAATTAAAGATGTCAGGTGTAGAACTTGAATTGTTGACAGATTGAGAGTTGTCTTTGAGGTGAGCACAATACAAGATAGATACGCCAAAGCAAATCATGAATACTACTGGGACA
Source organism: Margaritifera margaritifera (assembly GCA_029931535.1). Lineage (NCBI taxonomy): Eukaryota > Metazoa > Mollusca > Bivalvia > Unionida > Margaritiferidae > Margaritifera > Margaritifera margaritifera. Next base: position 86,235 of record JAQPZY010000692.1, on the reverse strand, counting down.
AAGATGGCAAGATAAAAAAAAAATAAAAAAATACATGGTGAGTAATAACTTAAAATTCAAAGTCATTCATTATGTACCTAGATGCCAACAACCTTTCTGAGCGTGGGGTGTTTAAATAAATGCCGGAATAATTATTTGGGTAACTTCTGCTCCAATTAGATGGATAAAAGAAACTCTGACGACAATGAAACAGATTGCAATGAAGAAGTGAACATTTAGCTTCCATAACATTTGAAGGCTTATTTCAAAGACTACCAGTTAGCTCCAGAAAAATAAATTCCAGTTCAAAAGCATTTTGTCAGAGTTACTTAAGACATTTGCGTGATAATTACAACGGTACAAAACCAATATAAAAAAGCAAAATAAATATTGCATTCGCTATCGAGATTTAAAGACTGAGATACAACTGGGTTCAAAACTGAAAAAGATGCACAGAGTTGTCTGCCTAATCAACAACCATGGTTAAAATGCTACATATAAAACTGAATCTAAATTTGAGACATAAAGCAACACTTGATCACTATATTTTGTTTTTCAAATTGATGAACAACGCTGTATTTGATAAACAAAAATTTTAAGAAAAGAATAATAATTTAAATATGTGCAGATGAAAATAAATTTTCAAATGTCAGAAAGATTTATCATTCGCAAGCAGAACATTTAGCCGATAGGAAAAACAAGAAAATCAAGATAATAAAACCAATTTAAGGTGGATTTACAGTGGATTTAATGTGGATTTACAGTGTTAGGGCTATCCATATGGTCTATATATGAACTCTTCTATAGCAAACTCAAACACTTCGATAGAATGAGACTCCTAATGATTTTCATGACTTATACTGATTCGTTATGCATTCATGTTCAGACTACTCATGACTTTCATGACGAATACTTATTCGTTATGTATTCATGAGATTACTACTCATGACTTTCATGACTTATACTGATTCGTTATGTATTCATGTGCTTACTACTCATGACTTTCATGACGTATACTGATTCGTTATGCACTCATGTGCTTACTACTCATGACTTTCAAGACTTATACTAATTCGTTATGTATTAATGTTCAGACTACTCATGACTTTCATGACGAATACTTATTCGTTATGTATTCATGAGATTACTGCTCATGACTTTCATGACATATACAGATTCGTTATGCATTCATGTGCTTACTACTCATGACTTTCATGACTTATACTGATTCGTTTTGTATTCATGTGCTTACTACTCATGACTTTCATGACGTATACTTATTCGTTATGTATTCATCTTGAGACTACTCATGTCTTTCATGACGTATACTGATTCATTATGTATTCATGAGATTACTACTCATGACTTTCATGATGTATGCTGATTCGTTATGCATTCATCTGCTTACTACTCATGACTTTCGTGACTTGTACTGATTCATTATGCATTCATGCTCAGACTACTCATGACTTTCATGACGTATACTGATTCGTTATGCATTCATGTGCTTACTACTCATGACTTATACTGATTCGTTATGTATTCATGTGCTTACTACTCATGACTTTCATGACTTATACTGTATCGTTATGCACTCATGTGCTTACTACTCATGACTTTCATGACGTATACTAATTCGTTATGTATTTATGTTCAGACTACTTATGACTTTTATGACGAATACTTATTCGTTATGTATTCATGAGATTACTGCTCATGACTTTCATGACGTATACTGATTCGTTATGCATTCATGTGCTTACTACTCATGACTTTCATGATTTATACTGATTCGTTATGTATTCATGTGCTTACCACTCATGATTTTCATGACGTATACTGATTCATTATGTATTCATGTTGAGACTACTCATGACTTTCATGACGTATACTGATTCATTATGTATTCATGAGATTACTACTCATGACTTTCATGATGTATATTGATTCGTTATGCATTCATCTGCTTACTACACATGACTTTCGTGACTTATACTGATTCATTATGCATTCATGCTCAGACTACTCATGACTTTCATGACGTATACTGATTCGTTATGCATTCATGTGCTTACTACTCATGACTTATACTGATTCGTTATGTATTCATGTGCTTACTACTCATGACTTTCATGACGTATACTGATTCGTTATGTATTCATGATATTACTACTCATGATTTTCATGACGTATACTGATTCGTTATGCATTCATGCGCTTACTACTCATGACTTTCATGACGTATACTGATTCGTTATCTATTCATGTTCAGACTACTAATGACTTTCATGACTTATACTGATTCGTTATGTATTCATGTTCAGACTACTAATGACTTTCATGACTTATATTGAATCGTTATGCATTCATGTTCAGACTACTAATGACTTTCATTACTTATACTGATTCGTTGTGGATTCATGTTCAAACTACTCATGACTTTCATGACTTATACTGATTCGTTATGTATCCCTGTTCTGACAGAAAACGTCTAGTCTCATATGAAGGGTAAAATCAAATTATATTACTCTGGTGACTAAGAATAAAATATTTGGTATCCCATAAATGCATAAGAAAGTTACTATAGTTAAGGCCAAAACTTCATTCATACAAGACCGAAATGCCTGTGCAAGGCACATCTGACAAAAACAAAAACAATGTATGCAACGGAATAAAAAAAATGTGATAACAATAATCTGATATTCGAAATGTAGAAAGACTGTTGATTCAATGACAAGGAAATGTATTTGCGGAGATTATAACATCATGAGATCTACGGCATAAGGATGAATATAGAGGCATTGCCAATGTATCAAGACAAGCGTTTTGTGGTTAATAGCATTATCCTACAGACACTTAACCACGTATAGTCAAATAAATATTCAAGTCTCTTTACAATTTTGTTGTTTTAATTCTCTTTCAGATTATCTATAAATTCATCTTTGGATTCATCTGACCGTAAATGATCTTCGCCAAAAATACACGCTTTTTCTCCGTTTGTAAAACATAACAAGAAATCCAATGTTCTCACGGATTTTACGAACGATTGCATTATATTTTGTTGTTATGACCCACACAAATATACCATTATTACGACCACTAGACGCTAGCTACCCACACACATATACCATAATGACGACCACTAAAAGCTAGCTAAGTCAGGTTGGTTGCTTTCGATTTTGCATTATCAATGTTGTGAAATCATCAATCAGAAACAAAGTATGTGTACCTTCATGGACATCAACCAGTAACCCTCTCACTTTATTTAATTTATTTCCCGAATCTATTAAAATTACATGTTCATCTTTGAGTAACCACTTTCCATTGTAAGTCTTGTTGAGTGGAAACGTTGGACCGATTATGATAATCTAGTCAGAACAGTTTGTGTATTCAGCCTCTCACAGATCTAACGCAAATGTATTTTTTCCACAATTAGTCACTAAACTAATTAGCATGCTATGAGACTCCTTTAGGTACATTATAATTTGCATTGGTTCTGCTATTTATTCATGCCTGAAACATAATTAGCTTACATATTTCTTTTGAATGTTTACCTGAGCACCGCCAAAACTTTCTCCTGCTGCTGCCATTCTATTTATAGTAATACATTTTGATACTGCTTCCAGTTTTTATTTTACCTCTTGTAAAAACATAAGTACCATTCCTATCAATTCTTATAGCGAAAAATATAGCTCAGTCATTTTCCATATAACAAATACTATTTTTATTTTTATTATTATTGTTATTATAATTAATTTACATGCATACATATATACATAGATGCACACTTATATACGTACGACATTCAATCACTCACTCATTCATACATACATACATACATACATACATACATACATACATACATACATACATACATACATACATAGATACATACATACATACATACATACATACATACATACATACATACATACATACATACATACACACGTAAGTACGTACATTCAGACAACCAGATTGACAGACAAACATACAGACCGACATGCATACATACAATTGATTTAGGGCAATTCTTTTGATTATATTATAATAATTTGACAACGAAGCCAGACAGTGCTATCTTATAAGAAACGTGTCCATCCTCAATGCAGATATCATAAAGGTTCATTCAAGGTTTGTAGTGGATATGATCAACACTAATCCGTTCTACAGAAGTTGTTTTGATTGACATTTTATGGTCACTACTCTGCACTCGTAGTTCTATTTCATAGCAGATATCGGCAGGGCTGCATCCGTGTACTTTTCCTGTCAATGCTCCGGAGCTAGCAGATGAATTTTACAATTAAGTAATGGAAAAGTGTAAGCATGTGACTGAGTGGCTTGCCTATATAAGTCCCTTGCAAGGTGCACTTATCAGCTCCAACTGTTTTTTTTTTGTATTTATTATTATTTTTAAATTGTGAATAGGTGTGCAATTGAAAAAAACAATATAAGGTTCCTTCAAATTTCACTTTAATTCAATTGGAAATCGTGGGAATTTATCAGAACGCTTATGAAGCAGAAATGTTGATATTTTAAACGCTTTTAGGCATGTAAATTAAAATGTCAGATTTGGGGTTTACCTAGTATTAAAGCCCGGCAAATGATTGGGAAAAATGTAAAATTCATCTGGTTTAACATCCTGTAACCACATATTAAACGAGGTTTCCTAAAGCAAATTTGTTGTGTAGCTGTTTTTGTCTCTTGCAAGTTTTGTTACACCGTAACCTGAGTTTCTCCTTACACCACATGTAGAGTACAATTAATAGATTTTTCGGTAATTAAGAGTTATCATTCGAAACACTCGTATTGCCTTCTACAATGAACAAATATGTTTCAAATATTTCTTATTCTCCTAAGAGATGCACAAACATTGCTAATAATAATAATAATAATAATAATAATAATAATAATAATAACAATTAATAATAATAATATTGAAAGTTTCTAAATGTATTGGTCACATATTACCCCATCAATGAATTTGGTTCGAATATAAATGAATATTCTTAACAGCAAAACTACATAATATAATTTAATAATGGTATTCATTATGAAGAATATTTTGGTGTTGGAGCAGAGAAAATTTTATTCATTGAACTTCAACAGTAAGACAATTACTGATAACTTCTTGCAAGTGATCCCCAAAACACACTAGCTGGTAACTAGTATCGTATATTAGTGAAAGAAGATCGGAGAACCAAACCTGTTGATACTGCATTTGATAATTTGTAAGCGATTTATCTAAATTTTATTTTCGTCTCTGTAAAAACTAGCTAAGTTGATGCAGGTATGCTGGTACATTTTATTCGTTATTTAGGATTAGTTGAGATGAAAGTACAAATAATTATATCGAAATGATTCAAAATATCATTTCTCCGATCTGCTTGGAAATGACAAATAATTGCACTATAGAACTTGACAAGAAATCTTAACAACTGACTGTACGTCATAACATTAACCGATGCGTATTACGTGGCTACCTACAACTGCAGCTTCATCCCTTTATCCAAGGCCCTGAGACTGTATCTCGAAATATGGCAAACATGTCATGATTTAGTCTTCAGTGATTATATATGCACGTGAGTCTTGTAAGGTTTAAAATTTGCATTGTTTTCCCCTGCATTGTGTCTAAGCATTATTGAATAATGTAATAATAAGGGGGTGGATGTACGGTTGTTTGTTCAGAAGAATGTGATATGACTGTGTGTGCACGTGAGCCTAAGCACGAAATTAGATTATTGATTGCATCCGCTCTTCCATACATACATACATACATAAAAACTTTCATACATGCATTCATGCATACATAAATACATACATGCGAGTGCAAAGGCGTCTGTCCAACAATATACACACCTTTTAGGTTTTATTGTTTGAAATAAATTAAAATATATTTACATGCATTTCAGATGCGCATGTTTCTTGAGAATCTTGTATACACACATTTTTTTGCATTATTAATACATTGATAAAGATTGTATCGTCTCTGGTTTATATGTTTCCTGCATAACAATATAATTCCTTGTTGTCATTCTTGATTTTTATTTGACCTTTCGCTTTAAAGCATGCTCCTAATCACCATAATGTGTAGATAAGTCTTTGCACTCGCATGTATGTATTTATGTATGCATGAATGCATGTATGAAAGTTTTTATGTATGTATGTATGTATGGACGAGCGGATGCAATCAATAATCTAATTTCGTGCTTAGGCTCACGTGCACACACAGTCATATCACATTCGTCTGAACAAACAACCGTACATCCACCCCCTTATTCATACATTATTCAATAATGCTTAGACACAATGCAGGGGAAAACAATTCAAATTTTAAACCTTACAAGACTCACGTGCAATATATAATCACTGAAGACTAAATCATGACATGTTTGCCATATTTCGAGATACAGTCTCAGGGCCTTGGATAAAGGGATGAAGCTGCAGTTGTAGGTAGCCACGTAATACGCATCGGTTTATGTTATGACGTACAGTCAGTTGTTAAGATTTCTTGTCAAGTTCTATAGTGCAATTATTTGTCATTTCCAAGCAGATCGGAGAAATGATATTTTGAATCATTTCGATATAATTATTTGTACTTTCATCTCAACTAATCCTAAATAACGAATAAAATGTACCAGCATACCTGCATCAACTTAGCTAGTTTTTACAGAGACGAAAATAAAATTTAGATAAATCGCTTACAAATTATCAAATGCAGTATCAACAGGTTTGGTTCTCCGATCTTCTTTCACTAATATACGATACTAGTTACCAGCTAGTGTGTTTTGGGGATCACTTGCAAGAAGTTATCAGTAATTGTCTTACTGTTGAAGTTCAATGAATAAAATGTTCTCTGCTCCAACACCAAAATATTCTTCATAATGAATACCATTATTAAATTATATTATGTAGTTTTGCTGCTAAGACTATTCATTTATACTCGAACCAAATTCATTGATGGGGTAATATGTGACCAATACATTTAGAAACTTTCAATATTATTATTATTAATTATTATTATTATTATTATTATTATTATTATTAGCAATGTTTGTGCATCTCTTAGGAGAATAAGAAATATTTGAAACATATTTGTTCAATGTAGAAGGCAATACGAGTGTTTCGAATGATAACTCTTAATTACTGAAAAACCTGTTAATTGTACTCTACATGTGGTGTAAGGAGAAACTCAGGTTACGTTGTAACAAAACTTGCAAGAGACAAAAACAGCTACACGACAAATTTGCTTTAGGAAACCTCGTGTAATATGTGGTTACTGCATGTTAAAAAAGATGAATTTTACATTTTTCCCAATCATTTGCCGGGCTTTAATACTAGGTAAACCCCAAATCTGAAATTGTAATTTACATGCCTAAAAGCGTTTAAAATATCAACATTTCTGCTTCACTAGCGCTCTGATAAATTCCCACAATTTGCAATTGAATTAAAGTGAAATTTGAAGGACCCTTATATTGTTTTTTTCAATTGCACACCTATTCATATTTTAAAAATAATAATAAAAAAAAACACAGTTGGAGCTGATAAGTGCACCTTGCAAGGGACTTATATAGGCAAGCCACTCAGTCACATGCTTACACTTTTCCATTACTTAATTGTAAAATTCATCTGCTAGCTCCGGAGCATTGACAGGAAAAGTACACGGATGCAGCCCTGCCGATAACTGCTATGAAATAGAACTACGTGTGCAGAGTAGTTACCATAAAATGTCAATCAAAACAACTTCTGTAGAACGGATTAGTGTTGATCATATCCACTACAAACCTTGAATGAACCTTTATGATATCTGCATTGAGGATGGACATGTTTCTAATAAGATAGCACTGTCTGGCTTCATTGTCAAATTATTATAATATAATCAAAAGAATTGCCCTAAATCAATTGTATGTATGCATGTCGGTCTGTATGTCTGTCTGTCTATCTGTTTGTCTGAATGTACTTACGTATGTATGTATGTATGAATGAGTGAGTGATTGAATGTACGTACGTATATATGTGTGCATCTATGTATATATGTATGCATGTAAATTAATTATAATAACAATAATAATAAAAATAAAAATAGTATTTGTTATATGGAAAATGACTGAGCTATATTTTTCGCTATAAGAATTGATAGGAATGGTACTTATGTTTTTGCAAGAGGTAAAATAAAAACTGGAAGCAGTATCAAAATGTATTACTATAAATAGAATGGCAGCAGCAGGAGAAAGTTTTGGCGGTGCTCAGGTAAACATTCAAAAGAAATATGTAAGCTAATTATGTTTCAGGCATGAATAAATAGCAGAACCAATGCAAATTATAATGTACCTAATGGAGTCTCATATCATGCTAATTTGTTGAGTGACTAATTGTGAAAAAAAATACATTTACGTTAGATCTGTGAGAGACTGAATACACAAACTGTTCTGACTAGATTATCATAATCGGTCCAACGTTTCCACTCAACAAGACTTACAATGGAAAGTGGAAACTCAAGGATGAACATGTAATTTTAATAGATTCGGGAAATAAATTAAATAAAGTGAGAGGGTTACTGGTTGATGTCTATCAAGGTACACATACTTTGTTTCTGATTGATAATTTCACAACATTGATAATGCAAAATCGAAAGCAACCAACCTGACTTAGCTAGCTTTTAGTGGTCGTCATTATGGTATATGTGTGTGGGTAGCTAGCGTCTAGTGGTCGTAATAATGGTATATTTGTGTGGGTCATAACAACAAAATATAATGCAATCGTTCGTAAAATCCGTGAGAACATTGGATTTCTTGTTATGTTTTACAAACGGAGAAAAAGCGTGTATTTTTGACGAAGATCATTTACGGTCAGATGAATCCAAAGAAGAATTTATAGATATTCTGAAAGAGAATTAAAACAAAAAATGCTAACGAGACTTGAATATTCATTTGACTATACGTGGTTAAGTGTCTGTAGGATAATGCTGTTAACCACAAAACGCTTGTCTTGATACATTGACAATGCCTCTATATTCATCTTTATGCCGTAGATCTCATGATGTTATAATCTCCGCAAATTCATTTCCTTATCATTGAATCAACAGTCTTTCTACATTTCGAATATCAGATTATTGTTATCACACTTTTTTTTATTCCGTTGCATACATTGTTTTTGTTTTTGTCAGATGTGCCTTGCAGAGGCATCTCGGTCTTGTATGAATAAAGTTTTGGCCTTAACTATAGTAACTTTCTTATGCATTTATGGGATACCAAATATTTTATCCTTAGTCAAAAGGGTAATATAATTTGATTTTACCCTTCATATGAGACTACACGTTTTCTGTCAGAACAGGGATACATAACGAATCAGTATAAAGTCATGAGTAGTGTGAACATGAACACACAATGAATCAGTATAAGTCATTAAAGTCATGAGTAGTAAGCACATGAATACATAACGAATCAGTATACGTCATGAAAGTCATGAGTAGTAAGCAGATGAATGCATAACGAATCAGTATACGTCTTGAAAGTCATGAGTAGTCTGAACATGAATACATAACGAATCAGTATAAGTCATGAAAATCATGAGTAGTAAACACATGAATGCATAACGAATCAGTATACGTCTTGAAAGTCATGAGTAGTCTGAACATGAATACATAATGAATCAGAATAAGTCTTGAAAGTCATGAGTGGTGTGAACATGAGTAGATAACGAAGTATAAGTCATGAAAGTCATGAGTAGAACCCACATGAATACATAATGAATCAGTATACGTCATGAAAATCATGAGTAGTAAGCACATGAATACATAACGAATCAGTATACGTCATGAAAGTCATGAGTAGTAAGCTCATGAATACATAACGAATAAGTATTCGTCATGAAAGTCATGAGTAGTCTGAACATGAATGCATAACGAATCAGTATAAATCTTGAATGTCATGAGTAGTCTGAACATGAATACATAATGAATCAGTATAAGTCTTGAAAGTCATGAGTAGTCTGAACATGAATGCATAACGAATCAGTATAAGTCATGAGTAGAACGCACATGAATACATAATGAATCAGTATAATCATGAAAATCATGAGTAGTAAGCACATGAATACATAACGAATCAGTATCCGTCATGAAAGTCAGGAGTAGTAAGCTCATGAATACATAACGAATAAGTATTCGTCATGAAAGTCATGAGTAGCCTGAACATGAATGCATAACGAATCAGTATAAGTCTTGAAAGTCATGAGTAGTCTGAACATGAATACATAATGAAGCAGTATAAGTCATGAAAGTCATGAGTAGTCTGTACATGAATACATAACGAATCAGTATAAGTCATGAAAGTCATGAGAAGTAAGCACATGAATGCATAACGAATCAGTGTAAATCATGAAAGTCATGAGTAGTAAGCACATGAATACATAACGAATCAGTATTAGTCATGAAAGTCATGAGTACTCTGAACATGAATGCATAACGAATCAGCATAAGTCTTGAAAGTGATGAGTAGTAAGCGCATGAATGGATAACGAATCAGTATAATTCATGAAAGTCATGAGTAGTCTGAACATGAATACATAATGAATCAGTATAAGTCATGAGTAGAACGCACATGAATACATAATGAATCAGTATAATCATGAAAATCATGAGTAGTAAGCACATGAATACATAACGAATCAGTATCCGTCATGAAAGTCAGGAGTAGTAAGCTCATGAATACATAACGAATAAGTATTCGTCATGAAAGTCATGAGTAGTCTGAACATGAATGCATAACGAATCAGTATAAGTCTTGAAAGTCATGAGTAGTCTGAACATGAATACATAATGAAGCAGTATAAGTCATGAAAGTCATGAGTAGTCTGTACATGAATACATAACGAATCAGTGTAAATCATGAAAGTCATGAGTAGTAAGCACATGAATACATAACGAATCAGTATTAGTCATGAAAGTCATGAGTACTCTGAACATGAATGCATAACGAATCAGCATAAGTCTTGAAAGTGATGAGTAGTAAGCGCATGAATGGATAACGAATCAGTATAATTCATGAAAGTCATGAGTAGTCTGAACATGAATACATAATGAATCAGTATAAGTCATGAAAGTCATGAGTAGTAAGCACATGAATGCATAACGAATCAGTATAAGTCATGAGAGTCATAAGTAGTCTGAACATGAATGCATAACGAATCAGTATAAGTCATGAAAATCATTAGGAGTCTCATTCTATCGAAGTGTTTGAGTTTGCTAAAGAAGAGTTCATATATAGACCATATGGATTGCCCTAACACTGTAAATCCACATTAAATCCACTGTAAATCCACCTTAAATTGGTTTTATTATCTCAATTTTCTTGTTTTTCCTATCGGCTAAATGTTCTGCTTGCGAATGATAAATCTTTCTGACATTTGAAAATTTATTTTCATCTGCACATATTTGAATTTTTATTCTTTTCTTAAAATTTTTGTTTACCAAATACAACGTTGTTCATCAATCTGAAAAACAAAATATAGTGATCAAGTGTTGCTTTATGTCTCAAATTTAGATTCAGTTTTATATGTAGCATTTTAACCATGGTTGTTGATTAGGCAGACAACTCTGTGCATCTTTTTCAGTTTTGAACCCAGTTGTATCTCAGTCTTTAAATCTCGATAGCGAATGCAATATTTATTTTGCTTTTCGATATTGGTTTTGTACAGTTGTAATCATCACCCAAATGTCTTAAGTAACTCTGACAAAATACTTTTCAACTGGAATTTATTTTTCTGGAGCTAATTGGTAGTCTTTGAAATAAGCCTTCAAATGTTATGGAAGCTACATGTCCACTTCTTCATTGCAATCTGTTCCATAGTCGTCAGAGTTTCTTTTATCCATCTAATTGGAGCAGAAGTTACCCAAATAATTATTCCGGCATTTATTTAAACACCCCACGCTCAGAAAGGTTGTTGGCATCTAGGTACATAATGAATGACTTTGAATTTTAAGTTATTACTCACCATGTATTTTTTTTTTATCTAGCCATCTTTGTCCCAGTAGTATTCACGATTTGCTTTGGTAAACTATCTATCTAATATTGTGCTCACCTCAAAGACAACTCTCAATCTGTCAACAATTCAAGTTCTACACCTGACATCTTTAATTATATGTTATGTGCTTATATAGTTTTAGACAATGTGTATAATCTTGCTGGAACAAGTCATGTGCATCTCAAATCTATTTATTTCTCTTATTATCAACTGGCTTTTGTAGTTCAGAGATTGTGTTAGCTCTTTGATTAATATTCGAATAAACAGATGTTAAGTTATTGTCAACTAGTTTGTTTCCATGCCTTAATGTCTCTGAAATTATTATCCCACAAAGTCTTACGTGCAAATATAAACGCCAAGATCTACGTACGAAAGACAACCATGTGCATGAATGCGCACCTGTCTACCCATTATGGCCACCATATGAACTAAAGCGTATTTATCTGCACATGACAACCATGTGGATGAGAGCGCACCTGTCTACATATTATGACAACCATACGAACGAAAGCGGACTTATCTACACATTATGATAACCATATGAACAAAAGCGTACTTATCTACACATAATGACAAGCATGTGAACGAAAGCGTACTTATCTATACATAATGACAACCATATGAATGAAAGCGTACTTATCTACACATTATGCTAGCCATATTAATGAAAGCGTACTTATCTACACATTATGATAGCCATATTAATGAAAGCTTACTTATCTATACAGCATGACAATTAGAAGCATTATCATAATTAGCTTACATAATTCTTTTGAATATTTACCCGTGCACCGCCAAATATTTATCCTGCCGCTGCCATTCTATTTTTGAGTAAAAAATTTTGATAGTTTCCAGCTTTCATTTAACCTCTTACAAAAACATAACTACCGTTCATATCAACTCTTATAGCGAAAAAATATATTATTTATCCTTTTCCCGCAGACTGAGCACTGACTTAAGATAATCCTTCAGGAATGCAAGACTGTAATGATAAAAACAAGCCCTAAACGACGCAAGATTGAAGATTACAAATGGAACCTTAAATGGAACAAAACATACTGAGAAAAAACTTAATTTCAGTTACGAATGCCAACACCACTTATTCTTGAATTGCAATAATTTTTTAATTTTTTATTTTTGTAATACCGATGGATTCTAATAACGTATTACCGTCTTAGATTCTATTCTTATCAGCTCATATCCTCGTCAGAAAGGTTATATCATGCTTCTCTATGATATGTTTTAAACAGATTAGAACACACCCAGCAAATGGTAAGATAGATCAGCTTTCATAATATCAACTCTTGAAAAGCTGAAAACACATTTTTACAATATTCAAATTATTTGTGATTATTTATATGCACTCCACTCAAGTGCTATATTTTTCAAAACATTTCAAATCACTCCCGTGACAAGCAGTTGAAGTGTTTCATTTCTAAACATTTGAATTAAAAACTTGTAAAATTTACCTTTTGTTGTTATTTCAACAGCGTATATTGAATTTTACATTCTACTCCTGACCTAATGAATTCGTCTGGGCAGCTATTTATTATTATTATTATTATTATTATTATTATTATTATTATTATTATTATTGTTGTTGTTGCTGTTGTTACTTGATTCGTTTCTTTCTTTAGTCCTACACAACTTATAGGTGTTATGATCACAATTTTATATCTCTCTTCAGCAATATGCCGCAAGCAAAATTTTCATGAATTCTCCAATAGTTACGTCTCTAAATTTTCTTCAGTTGGAATTAGCTGTTGTGTTGATTTTGTATTTTCTGTAGGCAACTTCTTTCACACTTGAATTATCATGCAGTTTTACAAGACTACTTGCTTTTGACTTTGCATACAATCATGTGGGATTATGTGACTATGCATTCAAACATGTGCGATCGTGTGACTATGCATACAATCAGGTGAGATTATAAACATCCGGTAAGTGGCCATTAAGTAGGTCATACAAACAAAATTTTCCCAAGACTTCTATTGTAATGTACTTTTTTGCAGGAAACTCTGCAGAAATAATAGTTTCTGTTACATTATCTTAAACTCTGTATCAGAATAGTTACCATTCTTACCAATGTATTCCTCTGTTAAATTCAGATACAAATTTTCATGTATGGATGCAGACGATATGTTGTATATAATTACTTATAAACGATGCTTATAGCATTTTGACCGTTCAAATGGTCAAGCCCATATAGTATAAGGCTTTTTTTAAAATGCTGCATCTAATATCAAACAAATATTATTTTCTCGAAAATAATTTGATTCTCTTTAATATATGTATGAATATATTGTAATATCACCTACAGAAATAAAATAACATAAATAGTTCCGCAATTGTCATTTACTATACAAATCTCTCGGATTTTCAAAAGTATGAATTATTTATGGCTACCTACTGTGTATGTACAGACACCAGAACACCCCTGTCTTGGTGTCTTGGATCCTTTCGTCATAAATTCTAAAAGTTTCGTCACGGTGTGAAGTAATATTTTTTATTATTATTATTTCCATAGGCGTCAGTGTTAAAGCACTCAAAAGTATAACAAAATTAAAAGATGGCAATCAAGTATGTATCAGCATATTAAAAAACATTCCAATATATCTCCATATCTAATTTTCACAGACTCGCAACTTGTACACCTGTGTAATTTTTTTCCGGTAACCTGTGCGCATACCAATAATTTGTGCGACCTTTTGTTGTTTCTTTCCCTGTAGATTGTCATTAACGCTGGAAAAATGTCGTACACATTTAAGAGAAAATAGAAAATCCAAGCGCAGAGGTTCCGATGCTACGATCTCAATAGGATCTCCTTTCTCAAATAAAGAAATGCTATAATACTCGATCAAAATTTGTATTTTCCTTTTGACGTACACCAACATATTTTACTGCGTAGCTACATATGTGCGTATTGCTTGACCATTAAGCAAGCACTTCTTTGTTACGACTATCATATATATACACTTCTTTGTTACGACTATCATATATATACACTTCTTTGTTACGACTATCATATATATACACTTCTTTGGTACGACTATCATATATATACACTTCTTTCGTACGACTATCATATATATATATATATACACTTCTTTGGTACGACTATCATATATATACACTTCTTTGTTACGACTATTATATATAAATATAATTAACCAGATATATAAAATTATATACGCAATCTACATCATACCTTTATTAAGCATACAATCAAAATCATGCCGACATTTCAAACTATCGACTGTGATAGTTTCTCCTTGAAAAAAGAAAAAACATACAACATGCCTTTTCTTGGTTTTGTGCATTCTTCCAGTTACCACTCTCAATTGCCAAGAATACACGCTTTGATACAAAGAAATCACCATTCGGAATATTTTTATGTTAAGTGGTCATCACATTATAAGCTATTTTTTATCCGCAATTTAAAATAATTAGTTATATTTTATAAAACTTTATAAACATTATCATAAGGCCTTGTTGGATTCATTCTCTTTGCAAACCGGAACGGTCACGTGATGTGCTATACCTTTGATGGCCGCGATTTAGAAACCAACAAAAGTCTGAAAAGGGAATAGAAACCATGTTTGGAAACCTAATACATACAACTATTATTTGATACAAACTGAGCAATTCTTTGACTGCAAATCCAGTTGTAGTATCGTGAAGGGAATAAACAAGATTGGACGAGGAGAATGGAGATGATCAAAATTAAAATCTTTTATTGACAATTGTTGCAACTGTTTATTTAAGGGCTGGTAATACAAAAATTTTTAAAAAATATTTGGAAAATTTCCGACATGAATAGACCATGACTCTCATTGCAAGAAGTTGTAAAATTTTGAAGAAAAAATTTCCGAAGTCAAATCAACCTGATCTTAGAGTCATAGTGAGTCCAATTCAATAGAGACTACTATCACAACACACTATTAGAGACTACTATTACAACACAGTTAGAGACTACTACCACGACACACTGTTAGAGACTACTATCACAACACACTATTAGAGACTGCTATCACAACACACAAAGAGACTACTATCACAACAGACTCTTACAGACTGTTATCACAACACACAAAGAGACTACTATCACAACACACTGTTACAGACTACTATCACAACACACTGTTACAGACTACTATCACGACACGCTATTAGAGACTACTATCACAACACACAAAGAGAATACACACTGTTAGAGACTACTATCACGACACACTGTTAGAGACTACTATGACAACACACTGTTAGAGACTACTATCACAACACACTGTTAGAGACTACTATCACGACACATTGTTAGAGACTACTATCACGACACATTGTTAGAGACTACTATCACAAACACTGTTAGAAACAAACAAAGCACTCTATACACAAACACAAACCTTATATACTGAAAGCACTAAGATGCCAGCTAATCTAAAAATTGATGTATTGTAAATTTTCGTCTCTGTAATCTTTCAAAGACATGAGATTGCTCTTAAAAAGTTAAATTATTTCCTACGATGTGAAAGCCGCTGTGGCTCAGTAGTTAGCGTCTCTCTCTCTCTCTTGCGATCAGAAGGGTGCTGGATCGAATACTGCCATCGGATCAGCCTGGTTTGGCTGCCGTGGTGTGTCCCTGGGAAAGGCACTGTACTCATTGTAAAATCAGCAACAAGGGAAGTAAATAGAAATATCTTAATTATTTGAGAAGGTATACATTGTTGCTTTCCTTATACCATATAATATACATGTCCAAGTTATGAATATACATTATTTAAATCCACAACTGGTGGTGAAAGAATACATTACTGGCTGAAATAAAAAAAGTTTTTAAAATGTTTACATTAAATGTTTTCTGATTAATGTTACAAATAGGTAAAGAACATGTGCTCTGTACTTCCGGTCAGCAAATGTTTTGTTCTCGCATGTTTTCATCCTTTAGTACTGTATTCTCGTAATTTTTCATGCACTTTTTATTAATTCTTTGTACAGGTGAACAAATAACTGCAAGTAATAACTTCATTATCATTTCTTAAGTACTATAAAATGGAAAACATGTTCATGAGAAAAAAATTCCGTACCAAAGCATTAAAAGGCAAAAAAAAAATGTTTTTACGGATTGATGCGTGTGACAAATAGAGGGTATCAAAAGTTGCAGTCAACAAAAGTGCTAAGGGCTATTTCTAGGGGCTATTTCTAAGGACTATTTCTAAGGGCTATTTCTTCTGAACCCATGTGATTCAGACTCAAATATATTAAGTTTCCAACATTCATTAAGATTTCATATATAATAATAATAATAATAATAATAATAATAATAATAATAATAATAATAATAATAATGAGGACTTTGTATAGCGCCTAATCTTTAGAAGCTCTAAGCGCTTTGCAACATTATATAACACCTAAAAAACCATATATAATGATATGATTACGAAAAGAAAGAAAAAACAAACACCATGAAATTAGAAAACAAAAACATGCTGAAAATAGTTAAGGTAAGAAAAACGTTAAGTCTTTAGGTCTATTCTTGCAGTCGAAAAAGGTACGTTTTAAGAGCACTCTTGAATGAGATCACTGTGTCTTTGTGTCTAAGTTCAGTGGGCAATTCGTTCCACGTTGCTGGGCCCTGGTATGCAAAAGAACGTTGTCCGTATGACTTCATTTTGGTATTGGGAATAATGAGAATACGGGTGTCGGAAGAGGAGCGTAAGTATCTTGCTAGTGTGTACACATGGGTGAGGTGAGATAGGTATGTTGGACTGGTGCCAGTCAGTGAAACGTAGCACAGAGAACAAATTTTGTGTTTGATTCTGGATCGAATGGGTAGCCAGTGTAGGGTATAGAGCAGGGGAGAGGTGTGCTCTGTTCGTGGTACTCTAAGAATGATCCGAGCAGCTGTGTTTTGAACTTTTTGAAGTTTCTGGAGTAGATACTGAGATGAACCAGATAGAATTGAGTTACAATAGTCCAGTCTTGAAAGTACTAAGGAACACAAAAGTGTTTTAGTGGCATCAACTGAAAGATAATTGAGAATGGAGCTGATCCGTCTCAGCTCAAGGTATGAAGCCTTGCATATGTTCATGACATGTTGGTGCAATGAGAGTGTACTGTCTAGAGTAACACCTAGGTTTCGTACTGACTGTGTGAATTTAATGTTGGTGTTGCTGACATTTATTGTTTGAGGTAATGGATGTGAATGAGAAAGTCTTTGTGTGGTAATCAGAATGGCTTCAGTTTTATCATCATTCATCTGCAGCTTGTTACATGTCATCCATGATTTTAAATCGGAAATACACCTCTCTACACCTTGGATGGTAGCGTCGGAAATACACCTCTCTACACCTTGGATGGTAGCGTCAACTTCAGTTGGGTGGCTAGATTTGTATATTTGGGTGTCATCAGCGTACATTTGGTGAGACACTGGATGACGATCTATGACACTTGAGAGCGGCTGAGTATATAGAATGAAGAGAACCGGTCCAAGAACAGAACCCTGTGGAACGCCAAAACAAAGATCAACTGGGCTGGAGTGTTTTCCATTTGCGGACACAATTTGTGTCCTGTTGACCAAGTAGGACTTGAACCATAGTAAGGCTGTATCGTGAATGCCAAATACATGATGGAGACGGTGAAGTAATATATCATGGTCTATTGTATCAAATGCTGCAGACAAGTCAAGGAGGGTGAGGACTGTAATCATTCCACTATCCAAAGCTGAGAGAAGGTCGTTAACTACTTTCAGAAGGGTAGTTCCGGTACTGTGGCGAGGGCGATATGCAGACTGTACATCGCTAAAAAGGCTGTTTGAATTCAGATGAGATACAAGTTGGGATAGAACACTTTTTCTAAGATTTTTGACATGAATGGGAGGTTAGAAACAGGGCGGTAGTTCTTTAAATCGTTATGGTCAAGTGTTGGTTTCTTCAGCAGAGGCTTTACAATGGCAGTTTTGAAAAATGATGAGAATTCCCCGGATGAGAGAGAAGTATTAATAACATCAGTTAGTGAAGGCAATATTGGATCTAAGCACTCAAGCAGCAGTGATGTCGAAATCGGATCAAGTTCACATGACTTTGGGGCACTCTTCATCATGATTGTACGCACTAAATCCATAGAGACCGGTTCAAATGCTGCTAACGGTTGCCGCTGAAATTCTGTATCGCAACTGTATGGTGACGACGACTCAATTGAAATTATGTTGTCAAGCTTATCTCTAATGGTTTGTACTTTGTCACGGAAGAAATTTGCAAACTGGTCCGGAAGGTCGACTGGAGAGAAGGTAGTTGGAAGTGGTGTATATTTGTGCCTAGACATTAGCTGGTTAGTAATCTCGAAGAGCTCTTTGCAGCTGGAACTTTCAGTGATCTTAGTACTGTAGTGGGCTGATTACGCTGCATGGACTATGTTTGTGACATTCTTCTTAGTGGCTTCATAGATGTGCTTATAAATAGTGAGTCTGGTGGAAACCCAAAGCCTCTCAGCCTTACGGCGGTCTATTTTAGCAGTGCGAAGCTGGTCCCTAAAACTGCTATACCACGGAGAACACTTTTTAATTGATACTCTGCACTTGGTTGCTGGGGCATGTTTGTCAAGCATTGAACGCAGGCAGTTATCAAGTTGTTCTGCTGTATGAGGTAACAAAGTTGTTAGGATTGCTTGGATGTCATATATTAGTTGAGTTATATTTATCATACGGAGGTTTCTCTAAGTAGCAAATAAAGGTGGAGGGTTAGTGACTGATACGTCAAGATGGCATATAATGCAGAGGTGATCTGATGCGAGTTCGTGGGACACCAGGGAGGACTGTAGAATATTATCATCAGGTCTATAAAGAATCCAGTCTAAAATGTGACCATGTTTATGGGTGGGTTGGCTAACTGACTGTTTGAGGTTGAAAACGTGAATGGAATCTAGCAGTTTTGATGTGTATGGGTTTCCAGGACAGTCAAAGTGAAAGTTGAAATCTCCAAGAATAATCAGGTTGCCACCTATCAAATTTCCATACTCTAGGAGATTCGGAAACTGCTCCAAAAAGACAGATTCAGTCAGCTTGTTTTTTCTACTAGGAGGAGGGCGGTAGAGGCAGAACAAATGGACTGACCTTTGTTCCAGTGCGAGTGTGGTTTGGACTAGTTCAAACGATGTGTGGTTGAAATTGAATTGAATGTTGTAGTGTGATTAAGACGGTTGATCATGGAGTTCTTTGCGATGACAGCAATTCCACCTCCGCGGGAGTGGCGGGGGAACGACTTGATGGAGTAACCGGGGGGTGTTAGATCCGCGCACTTGGGCTCATAGCCTGATGTTTTTAGCCATGTTTCTGTCAGGAAAAAGAGGTCGATATTATGATCGTTGATAAAATGAACTATTTCTGTGCGCTTTTCCGGTTGTCCTACTGATTGGGCATTGAATAATGTGATGCGTAGTGGTATCTCTTGGACAGTTGACACAAAGGTTGACGATTTAAGAGGAATTTGAAGAATTAGGTTATCTAAATTAACGGCCGAGTTTTCAAATTGGCGTGCCGGAAATGGCGAAAGGGAGATAGCTGGAATTCTTCTTCCGGTTCTACGCCGGCCAGATTTAAAACAACGTTTCTTTTTTCGCTTCCGTTTACATTTAAGTAATGATGAATGTAGTCCCAGGTCGTTTAGTCTAGTGCACAATGTAGTGTGGAGAGCCAAGGAGTGGTCGTTTAAAGCAATTAATGAGGGTCTATCATAGCGTAAACTGGTGGACTTGCGAGTATCATCGTGATGGCGGTATGTTCAACAACAAAGGAAGATAGGGTTCTTTTTCAGTAAAATTTGCGGACAAATAATGTGTGGGTTATTGCCTAAACGTGAAGCATTATTTCCACAGAAATAAATCAAGATAACTTGTCGCCGAGAAATATAAGATAACTAGTCGCCGATCATTATAAGATGTAAAATTGCTTCAATCAGAAGCACAGTAAGAAGCGGGAAATGCTGCAATTTAGGAAGTTATCTCAAGCCCAGAATTCATATTCAATTTATCTAATTTAGTTATTCAAAAAAAAAATTCTGCTGGTGCTACTGTTTTGTTTATTAGTAAACTGTTTTAAAGTATTGACCGCTTCGACCACTAATTTTTATTTGATCAAGTGTTAGTTTCTATTTAAAAAAAAAAAAAAAAAAAAAAAAGAATAAGTGTTTGCTTCTATGACATTTTGTGATTGAGGAATGGGTGTCGTAGCTGCTTTTATTTTTTTTTCTCGGTAGTAATCGTCGGAAAATTTTATAAATCTTTACCTATAGAAAGTCAAAATGAGTCCAAGCTTTCATCTTTAATCAAATACTTTTGGAATATCTCACAAATAGGCAGGTCTTTGTGCGTCATATGCAAAATATTTAACGGACTAAGTCGGGTAAGAAGCGAAAAATAAATAATCCGTCTTTTCTGAGGATATATCAACAAATACAGAGTGCCTGGTGTATACCTGTGTCCTGGGAACAGAGTTATTTAAGGCATCGACAAGTGTCCACTACCATGGTAGTGAAGACAGACGTTGAGACTCTTATTGTTGCTCAACTAACATTAATCACTGGAACAACTGATTTAAAACATACATACATACATATATACATACATACATACATACATACATACATACATACATACATACATACATACATACATACATACATACATACATACATACATACATACATACATACATACATACAGTTACTTGCACTTCATCCTCTGGAGGTAACTATTATATCTAGATTGAATTACTCCGGAATTTCTAGGTTCGTTTCGCCCAAGGAACTCCGTAAGGGTTGAATTCAAACACGCATGTAATCGGTGCAGGCGACAACCATCACATTTAGCTAAAAGAAAACGGAATGAATTATGTCTGAGGACGGTCTAAGTGAATAAAGCAGAGGAAGACAGCCTAAGGATTGACAGGTATAGGCTAGCAGATGGCCTTTTGCCCATTATAATTTTAATCTTTGCCGGCGCATATTTAGAGATGTTCTAGTAGGCCCTTAAGCTAAAACGTGCACTGGCTGCTTTCTTATTGATGTCTTAATGCCTTTAACAACTTGGATGCAGCAGCCTTGGTTATGATGGGGTTGAGTATATACGCGGATCGTCAAAATAAAAATGTTCATAGCAATAGTTCACGACCTTCTACCGCAAACATGCAGGCCATATCGAAGAACGGCGATAACTCCTGAGGCTGCTACGGTACTTTCAAAGGAGCTATAAAACAGGCTCAAAAATAAACCGCTTGGCGTTGCACTTTTTCCGTTATTAAAAGACAGATCATATAGTGGGAGCGCTCATGGGGTGGGATGAGGGGCAGAAAGCTGTTAATCTGGCGTTTTTTCCTTCGCAGCTAACGTATCCACGATTTTGGCGGGCACCACACAAGTCATCAGACATTTCCAGCCGTATCCAGTTATTTCAAGAGCTCTGAGTGGGTCTCTACTCTTCCGTAGGCAATCAATTTGTTTTTGCCACATTGGTGATGGCGACAGAAGCGTGCGCCTTGTGCGATGCAGCCCTTGTCTCAGTTTACATGGCTGTATATTTGTCATATTCGGCGAGGATGAATTCAGCTTCCCCCTTTAAGATGGTATTGTCTTGCAGGGCCCTAGAAAAGTGATCTGCGATAGTATTTAGTTTTGTTTCCGCAACGACGCAGATCTCAATTCGGTATTTTTTCCCCATACAGTGAGAGTATCTACAGTGAGAGTCGCCGGCCGGCCAGCCATGGACACAAACCTGCAGGCCAGAGCTGCGACTTCAAAGGCAACTGCGATGTGGATAGAAATGCTGGTTGACAGATGTCAGCCACACCGGTGCCCATAGACATGGTCGTCAGTGTGGTATCAACGCCATCCACCAGTTTTACTGCACGCCGGTATTATCTGTAGATACCATGCCGCCGCTCAGGCTTTGCACGCAGGGTATTTTCTACCTCTGAGATGTTTTTAGTCGAGAGTCCTGGGGATGATTGATATTTGGGCATGGCGAAATTATAATTCCACTATGAGGAGCGTGACATGAACATAGATTTGGTCTGGACTGGTGGGGTTGGTTAGAGCCTCTGCGGACATGCGCTTCTAACTTGTTTCCATGGTGTACTGGCACGACTACGATGAGATTAAAAAAATATGACAGCTATATCGTTAGATTAGGAAATGACACGGTCTTCAACACGTCCGCCAGTACGCTTGCCAATAGTCACAACCAGTGTGCCTTATGTCCGCAGCTTTAGCGCTTGCTTAGTTGTTGTCGTACTACTGTGACTCGACAGAGCATATCTTTTTGGAATATCAGACCATTTTTAGTCTGGTGAGCCGAGTAATTGATGGAGCTGCAAATATCAGAGAAAATGTTACCGGCGCGACATCAGTTTTGTTAAATTATATTTGGCTGCGCGTTGGCTTAGAGTACCCTGAGTAACCCCAGTGCTCGATGTATATTTGCTTTGCATTCTCGTTCCATCCCAGTTTGAACCGATACGTGTGAACCCCAAGTTGGCACAGATGCTCTTCCACCAATGGTTTGTATTTCCTGGCGACATCAACTTGTTTTGAGAGCCCTCCAATACTCCATCATCGTCCGCTAAGGCGGGATTGTCAGGCGGCACCAATGACTCGTGTTCTATGTCTGGTTGCTCCTCCATGGCTCGATCTTGGGAATGTTTAAAGTTACGTAAATTCTAACTGAGAAATCCAAAGATAATTAGAGTGTCTGAAAATCGACGTTGTGGATATTGGACCAAATGGTGTAACTGGCGGCAAGCATAGACGCAAAGCTAGTTATAAAGATTTCGTGTGAGACGTGAGCCGGAACGGCAGTACCGTTATCATGCACCATAAAGGCTCCGTTTACAAGGATTGCAAGCGATAACTACGTTTGTTCACAATATACCTGTAAGTACAGCATAATATTGCTTATCATGGTCTTTGACCTTGAACCTGATATCATTAATAGACAATCATTGAACTTCTGTCAGACAAGGTCAAGATATAACCACATAATTTTGAAAGCATAGAAACGAAGTTATTTAAGTGTCATCATTCAAGGAATTCTTCTAATATATCCGCAAACTGGGTTTGATAAAATAATTAAAATAAACAATAAAAATAAAATAACCATTTTGTTTTTGCTATCATGCTGACAAGCCAGTACAGCTATAACCCTGAGTCAAGACCTTTGACCTTAAAATCAATGTCAGAGTGTTGAGTATCGACTTGTTGATTGCAATGCAATTAAATACGAAGTCTGGTCAAGTGAAGTACAAAAAAGCATTCAATAAAAATTGACTTGACCCCAAGTCAATTGGGTCTGGTTTTAAAAACTCCACAAAAGTGTCAATATGTTGGTGGTCAGATCTACACTATTTTCATTCCAAAAGAACTGTATATTGCTAGAAGTGCTTTAGAAAAAACACATGTCTGTGTCACCATTCGTTCAACAGGAGTAGTGATAACAAGACTTTCAAGATTGCCACTGTGGTGCCATTTTGGAGGTCAGATGAACACCATATTGATTCAGAACCATCTAAATATTGCTATAGTGTTTTTGTGAAAATCTCATGTGAACACGACCATCATGAAAAGTAGCCATGCAAACATTTTTAAGATGGCTGTCAAGGCAGCCATTTTGTAGGCTGAATCAGCAGCATTTTATTATGTTAAGAACTATATATTGCAAGAAATAATCTTTTTATGTTTTTAAAAATTGTCGGTATGAAACTTCGTTCAGAAGTAGATTTTACCAGATTTGTTCAAATTTTGGGAGGTCACAATGACATCATTTTCATTTAGGACTGTTACGACTCTATGGTCTAAGAAAAATGTAACAGAAAGAAATTGAAACCAACAAATCAAGTAAAAAATCAACAAGCAATTTATTACTAGATAATTAAAATGAAAAATCAAAAAGTCACTTACAGCAATGTGTTTCGAAATCCTAATAATCCAATAAGAATGATTGTTCTAATCACAAGTCCTAAATATAGAATGTTCCGAATTTACGGCTGTGTCCTTGAATGTTATTATGTGCCAATGGTCTCCAAAGTCCTGATGTACAAGTAATCTTTGATGTGCTGATGTCAAAATGAAGTATTCCAAAATCTCTGAATAAGTTCACATAAATTCCAAAATCATCAATTAAAAATCCAAAATCCAAAAGTTTATGAGCACTGTTATAATCCAATGAATATTTAAAATAATTCCTCTCTTAGAATTTGGAATGAATTTTCACAACTGTAATAGCTCTTTACAAGACAGATGGTAATGTCAAAACTGAATAAATGTCCACCAAACATGGCATATATAAAGATTGGTTACATGACAGAATGTTCTAGAACATGTGTCATCTTAATGGAATTTTACTTGTAAACAAAATTCAACCTTGACCTTCAAATTGAGAAAACATATTGATCAAAACAACCTAATTCAAGGACATTAGTTAAACATGTTTTTCCTGATAACATTAAGATTTAAGCAAATATTAAAGTGAAGAAACATTTATAATTTCCTAAAATATTTATAATATTATATAAACATCATACATAACAAGGACCAACTACATATAGTGGAATGTGTTTTTGTATAAAACCCATGCCGATACGACCATCCCGTCAAAAAGAATAGTGATAACAAGTTTTTTTCAAGATGGCCAGTCTGGCGGAAATGGTGGATGTTAAATGAACACTATTTTCATATAACACTAACTAGGGATCATCAGAAGTCTTTTAGTGAAAATCCTGTGTTGATATTACCATCCATTCAGTAGGAGTAGTGATAATAATATTTTCACGATGGCCTCCGTGCCGGCCATATTGGATGTCAGATCAGCACCGTTTTGATTTAGATCCAATTATTCATCATATGAAGTCTTTTAATGAAAAACCCATGTCGATATGAATTCAGGAGGAGTAGTGGGACAAAATTTTCAAGATGACCACCGTGACTGCCATATTGGATGTCCGATGATCACCGTTTTAACTTACGACCAACTAGATCTTGGGATGAATGGGTGTGTAAAGTTTCATGGCAATTCTCTCGGTAGTTTAGTAGGAGTACGATTGCAAATTTGTGTTAAAGAACCGACGACGGACGACAGGCGAACGATGGATGGATAGACGATGGACGAAGGACAACAGTCTACCGAATAAGCTCTTCTGGACTATGACCAGTCAGACAAGTTAACCGTGTCCAATGGCATGTTCTCTCCTTGATTATTTTATGACCGGGATTTTTAGATGTGTGATTCAATATATTTTTTCTAAAAATTATAGAAGATTAGCAGATTGTAAGAAAAGAAGAAATGTGTACCATTTGTCATCAATAAATGTTAATTAGTATTTGCCTTCAAAATAGCCATATTAGTACGAATCAACAATATATATGTAGGAGCAGAATGGGACTCTGATGCAGCTTCCGTTCATAATCAAATGATAGTAGCGCGGCAACAATTTTCTTTTTATTATAACTTGGATTACAAAATAAATAATACATTGTTTAATTTTTTTAGAGCTGATCTGGAAATTTAGGGAAAGATAGTAACATTGATCATGATGATCAACATGATGAGCATTTATTTTATGACAGTTTGAAACAAAATACAATTGATTTTCAGAATGATTAATGATATCATATAGTGTGGCGACTGGAATTTGTTCTTATACCCAGAAATTGTTTTAGAAAATTACTAGCATATCAACAAACCAAATGTTCATAGTAAAGTTATAAATCTTATTGCCTTAATTTGGTATATATGCGAAGAGATTAGCATGAAAATAAACGGATTTTACATGGGCTAGAAGAAATCAATGCAACAAGTACTTTGAAAGTACACGTTATACAGGTCATGCAGGCGTGCGGTACCGATTATTTCAGCTAAAGGTGTCATTTTTCAGGATCGGATTACTGATGGCAATTATTCAGTTTATTTCTCTGCTCGTCCATCAATATTCCTTGCAAGATCATTATGTAAAATAGCCCCATGAAATTTGTCCGACGAAGTCAGTGTTAAAGTACGTAGACATTTTACGACGAGGTCAAACAAGATGTAGCGTTCCACAATGTCACAATCAAAGGGCCTTGTATTGGAAAACATTTGTACTACCCCCTGCACTGGTAATTACTAGACCCAAAGTCCGCCTGTATTGACCCTGTTTAATGTCCGGTTGTCGTTGTAAAAGAACATAGTCCTCGATAATTTTTGTCACGAAGTTTTGCAATGACAACTAAGGTGCAGATTACTCAAGAATAAGGATTTAACTGACTTTTTACATCAATAAAGGCGCCGACATGACTACCTTGACGTATACTTTTAGATTATGTTTAATTTCTGTTGATTCCTTTCGTTCATTTTGGAAAGCAGACTCATTCATGAGTATAGGTCAGGTCATTCAGGGATCATCTTGCATTTTGAAGTTATTAGGAAACGTTAGAGGAATGGGGTATTGGAAAAAATTAATAACTCTCCATCTAAAGATGAATCTTATATTGATATGGCCAATGAATCAATTTATGAAGTAAAGAAAAGATATGCTATAGAAACAGATATTAAGAAATATAATTCGCAATTTAACATATCAGATCAACTGTTTCTGGAAACTTTATTATTTGTACTTAGAGAAAACACATTTTAAAAGCAAAACAAGCTTGAAGAAGATATTATTTAAAATCTGAGCAAGAAATATATCAGTATTACACAGGTATAAATTGTGAAAATATTGCTCAGTTGGAAAATGAAAATGGAAAACTGCAAGTAGTTAGAAGCAAACAATGGCTGAAGTTGTGCTATTAAAAGCTAAGTATATTGATTTCGGGTACAATCCTAAGTAGGAAGTTTAAAAACAAAGTAATGTCTAAAGTAATGAATGAAATAGAAATTGTCTGATTTTAAGGACACTTTAAGTCTACTCATTAGTTATTACAAAAGTTCTATGCTATACATGTATTAGTTGATGATAAAGACCTTGAAGACGAATTAGGACCAAATGAATGTAAATGAACTAATTAAATGTCATACCAAGTAGAGGTTAGGATTATCTATTGGTAAAAAGAATAAAAAATATAGAAAAATTACAAACCCTTGGACTTGAATGATTTACTGTATACTTGGTATGTTTTATCAATGACCAACAAGCAAGGTTTTCTTACTTGTTTAGTCAAACCTAACAAAACTCGGTATTGAATAGGAAAAAATTATTTTTAAAATGGCGGACAGTATCATTGTTAAGATTAATATATAAAAATGGCATAATGTATATTGCCAATGGCTGCAAAAGTATTTTATTTGATCCACGAAAACCAAAAAGGATTTATATCAGCTAGACTTATATGAGAAAATACTAGAAGTATATGTAGTATTGTTTAGAAACTTGAAAACAATACATCCACAGATTGCTTTTGTCCACTGACATTAAAAAATTATTTGATACTTTTTCCTGGAAATCTATTAAAAGAGCATTGAAATATTTTAACTTTGTTTATTCCAATATCAAAAGAATTCAAATGTTTAGTAATTATGGGAATTCAGGTTTTTGCACAATGGATATATGCCTGAATTTTTTTATTTAAAAGAGGATGCCGACAAGGTGATCCGATTTTCTTTTTTGTACTTAGAAACGGGGCAAATGGTCAGAACAAGATAGCATGACTTAGATAATTATTATAAATAAAGTAGAAAAAAAAACTTCGTTAGTATTCAGATGATACACAGATTTTTCTAGAAGATGCTCAGAGCTGTATTAAACTTATTACAAACTTTTTATCAAATATCGGGATTAAAAATCAATATTGAAAAAGGAATTCAGATTGGATCTTTTATAAAGTCAGATATCACATTATGTCAGGAGGTTAGGTTAGATTGGAATCAATCAATAAGACGTTCATAATATTAATTATATACTAGCTGGTGATTGTATTTGTTTTATAAGTTGCGAATAATATAGATATTAAAAGGAACATATTTCAACTACTGGTCGATATTAAAGAAAATACCTCCAAGATGGAAAGAATTGATTAAAATGAAGAAGATTTCTATTGAAACATTTAAATAGCAGATTACTGCAAGCTAGAATTTTTATATAAAGTATTATTCTTATTTAGGAAAAGAACAGGATGCAGAATTTTTATAATTTGGTTCAACAAGAAAAACTGAGTTGCATCAAAAATAAAGTACAAAGTTTTGAAAATTTAAATTAAATTCTTGTGAAACACTATTTCTCATTACTGGGACATAAAATGATATCAAGCTAAAATAATGTCAGTTCAAAGCATTACACAATATATTATGAAAAAAATATTATTTATATAAAGTCAAAGCTTTAGATGACAATGAATGTAAATAGTGTCAGTCTGACAAGGAATTAGTTATACGTTTATCATTTCAATGTAGAATAGATAATAATTATACATTTATCATTTCAATGTAGAAAGGTTATTCATTATACATTTATCATTTCAGTGTAGAAAACTTGATCATATTTTCAGCTAGATATATGAGTAAGGGATCTTTTTACCATTTAGACAGAAATTTTTTTTAAAATATTATTTTTAGAACAGCAGACAATCCAAAACCATATTCCTCACAATTTAAGAATAAGCCATGTTGAATATAATGATATGTTAGGTTTACGTAACTAAAATGTCAAATTGCGTTATGATAATGTATTCATCATTTAAATTTCTTTCTGTAACTCTCAGTCTTCATCCCCTCGAGGTTCCGTTCTATCATTTTCCGTCTTTCGTCCTTTACGACTCATTTAATAATTTTTAGGATCGTTTTCTATTCGGCAGAACTCAAACCAGAAAACTCTATCCCTGAAATAAAAGAAAACATGTAAGGAAAGTGTTGCATACCTGGGTATTTGTAGAAGGGAAGGAAAGTGTTGCATACCTGGATATTTGTAGAAGGAAGGAAAATGTTGCATACCTGGGTATTTGTAGAATGTAAGGAAAGTGTTGCATACATGGGTATTTGTAGAATGTAAGGAAAGTGTTGCATACAAGGATATTTGTAGTATGTAAGAAAGGTGTTGCATACATGGGTATTTGTAGAATGTAAGGAAAGTGTTGCATACCTGGGTATTTGTAGAATGTAAGGAAAGTGTTGCATACCTGGGTATTTGTAGAATGTAAGGAAAGTGCTGCATACATGGATATTTGTAGAATGTAAGGAAGGTGTTGCATATATGGGTATTTGTAGAAGGCGCCGACTGCTACAGAACCTATATCAGTTACTTTGGAAAAATGTTTTGCAAACAAACTACGTGAGATGGGTTCCTTTCCAAATAAGACGCGTTTATCGTAAGAAGGTCTAATAAAATAATCTTTAAAAACTGTAATGTGGTGACGTTTGTCGGCTGTAAATCCATTATGATCTCCCTTTGCCTCTTAATTTTTACTTTAATGGTAAACATTGGGCTTTTTAAAAATTCTGCAAATAATCGTAGCATAATGCATTTGTTGCATTTTCATTTTTAAAAGAAATCAATCTCACCACAAAGCTAACAACATTTTCATTGTAGACTTTTATAACACTCGAGCTATTTTCCACACTTGTGTCTGTTTCAAAGATGAAAATATCTCTCTTGCGTACAAACATTATACAATAAAAACAAGAATCACGAGGTTGTCAGATAAGCGATTTCTAGAATAGGTGATAGCTATTGAAAGTAAACTACCGCCATTGCGTGGAATGATTTATGCACGTTTTCAACAAGAAATATTTATTCGGGATAGGCGGAAGTAATATATTTAAAATTTTGGTAAAGGCAAATTCTAAACACTAAAGTCACTTATTTACTTCAAGCGTAGATCAGGAGAATAGTGCTTCGTGTACAAAAAATAAATTGATTTGGAATTTGTAAAGTTTCGGGAAAAAAATGAACATAAACAAGCCAGCCGTTTGATGCGTTGCTTAAATTCTTTGTTAGGTCCGCCATGTGTACCAATCCAAGTTCCGGAACAAACTTTAATTTCGATTCACAAGCCTATTTTCTAATCAACCATTTGTATAAACCGTGCCTGTTTAGGGTTCAGGGATGAATTAAATGGACGCATCGATAAAGAGGTCCATAAAAGACCAGCATATTGTGTATTATCAGCTTATTTATTCGATATGTTTGATATGTATGATCCAATCCACAAAATATTATTAAGGTTTCTACAGTATAGAAAAAGTTCTGCCTTATCATTTCTTTACACAGTATAGGCAATACAGAAATATATGTGTACATACTCCTTTTTCTGGTCGTGAACACTGATGGCTCCATACAGAATATGTCCATGTGGGACAAAGACTTCAAGTGGCCCTTCTAATTTGTTGAGTTGGTAGGTATAATCGCAGTCTGTGATTCTGTAGCCTGGAGAAAGAGAAGAATTAACCCTAAGTCATACATAAATCGTAACAACGTAACCCAACAAATCCAGATTATCTCATTTATACATACAAAAATGTTGTTCATTATCAGACTCTTCGACGCATTTCTTTATATAACTAATGGACACACAGTCACACACTTCCTTTCAAACTGGTCATAATGTAGCCTTTCTCTGTTAGTCAGGACACGGTCCGTCAGCAGTTACCTCAGATAAACGACAGGGAACAGTGTACAAATGTGCTGACAGTCAAAGGCAGACATTGGAAACAGATTACTTTATTAGTATGCGTGTATTAAACTTATTATCTAATGTATTCGAGATCTCCGATGGACCACGCGCTATGCTATCGTTGCCAAGGCGTTCGGTGATGTATGCATTAGATTTAGGCATCCTTAGTATTGATTTAAAGGAAATTGGTCATTGGTTAGAATATGAGCATCAAATTGTGGTTGTCTGTGTATATTTTGGCGACAGTGAACAGTGAGTAATGAGGCATTGGTGCTGAACCGGAAGTGAATTCTGTGACCCATTGAACGTTGCTTTGTTTACAGTCCAGCCTCTCAGGATAATGCCGGTTAACCTATGGCAAGAACTTAAGAGTGAGTTCATCTTTGAAGATACTTTCCAGCAACATATGATTTATTAGGATTTGGACACAGTGGAAAGTTCAGTACTGACAAACAAATTTAGAGACTATATAGGACAATTAATTGTGGTCTGAGGCCATTCATAACTGCTCTAGTGGAAGGAATGCAAAGAATGTAAAGTACCGTATATACACGAGTAGTAGCGAGTGGTAGTAAGTTAGTATTGATTACTTGTGACCATTTTTTATTGAAAGCTAGTAACTAAAGCTACCAACCATAAAACTCTATCATAAATTAATATAATCTAATAGCTGTATACTTAAAACAATAACGTTCAAACAATATATACAACAATCTATTAAGGCAGCCACAAACATGTATTACCGTATTTACCTCTGTGTGTGTGTGTGTGTGTGTGTGTGTGGGGGGGTTATAACCTCTATCGTCGATACTTTATTTTTCATCACTGTTATATGCGCTGGCTAATAATGCCATTGTAATAATTTACTCTGTATGGGATTAAGTACTGAGAGACATGGGTGATATTTGGAAGACATGGGTGAGATTTGGGAGACATGCGTGAGATTTGGGTGAGATTTGGGAGACATGGCTGAGATTTGTTTGGTTCGAGAAACAAGTTCTTCAGATAGTCTAAATATCCTCAAATTACTGCAGAAAATAATTCGATTTTGGATAATACATTATGGTGGTGAGTTTTCACAACAACAAAAAAACTGGAAGATAGTTGCATGGGTTGTCTAAGATTTTTTCTTTTAAAATCAGAAGATAAGCGGGTGGGTGGCCTACGAAAAATAAATATGATGTTGGAGGATAGAGTATTTGTGTTTGAACAAAAAATATATGGTATCAGCCAGGAAAATATACGAATATTTTTTTTTTTTATCGTGTTGGTGTAGGGTATTTGTTTTTGAAAAAGAAAATGGGTTACTAGTAGTTAAATGAACATATGTCATGGCTAACTTCTCCTTGCTAAATATTTTTTATATTTATCAAAGGTGATATCCTCGTTTATAAAGTTGTCTAGTAGCTTAAAAGTGTGACAGGACACGTGTTTAAAATAATTATCGTGTTGGTTTTGGACAAGTAAAAAAGAATGGTGAAGGGGTGAGCTATGATTTTACAACGAAATACAATTATTTTAATTGTGTGCAGACATGGGTGTTACTTTTTGAAACAAACATAAAAACAAAGATAGGCTGGTGAATGAAACAGGATACATGGTTATTCAACTACTCAGGTTAGTTACAGATGAAGAACAGTAAACAATGTTATTTGTATACACCTGTATAAGGTAAAGATTGGCTGTGAAGTGGACTTATCCCAATTTTACAGGGATCACTTTTTGACAAGTTAGATATAGGTGACAAAGAAGACAAATGTTTTAATTAATGTGTGAAGAAATTATGAATTTATTGTGTAGTTATGACCTATGGGCCGACTAAGTGGTATTAAAATGGGTTATAATAAGAATCAAACAGGCTATAAAACCGATAGCGCGAAGCGCACGAGGTTTTACCATATGTGGATAGGTTTTCCTAGTAACATGCACGCCTCTTCGGAGGAGGGTAACTAACTTACTGTACGATCGAATCAATATATATATATATATATATATATATATATATATATATATATATATATATATATATATATTAACATGTTTGAGGTTTCTGTGTTGAAATTATGCTGTGATTATTAAAATTTTTAACCAAATGGCTACGAAAGATAGAGAAAATGTCCTTCAATGCACGAATGAAGGTGTTCCGGTATATGAAAATACTCTACACCTGAGCAGACGAACCAAGAAATTAACATGAACATCAGTGCTTGATTTGTTATGCTTATTATATAAAACAACAAAAAAGTTATACTGTAATGCATAACTATTTGTATGATCTTGCAACACTATTATTTACCATATCTAATGATTTTTCTTCAGTTGATAAGCCTAACCCTTCAGTACGGTCTGTGTAGTAAATAAATGTGTTTTCTGTTTATTTAATCCATAAGCATCTAATTTATAAGAAATGTTCTTCATAGAAATGGATTTGTTGTAGTTGAAAGTCATACCTGCCTATTAGCCATTTTATCACTATTTTCTATGCTCATGTAAAAAAAAAACAGGGCAGTCATTCATATTGTTGCACACATATTGTTTATCACAATACTCATCATGTTTATAAAGTACGACCCCTTAAGCAAGAAAGAAATATTGCACTGCAGAGTATGCCTAAAACTGAACCAAAAATAGATTGTTTGTTCTTTGTGGCAGATAGTTAAATATTTTACCTAACTGTAATTACCGTAATGCAGTTAGAATTAATTAGTGTATACTTTCTGCTGTGCACATTTGGAGTTATATCAGCACAATTCATGGACCAAAGTTTGATCAGGAACTATAAAATTCCTACCCAGGTCCGAAATCGGATAGTTCATAATAACTTTTTAATTTGATTTTATCACTTCGTCCATTTGCGTATTTGTCTATAATGTCTCTCTATCGAAAGGAGGCGAATTTGAATATTCCTTTTGAATTCACTTTTTTCATGAAGGAAAAAATCACCATGTTATTGTTTGTCTTTCGTCTGTTTATTTTTGTTCTTTTTATCGCTTTTAACCTGTAGAATATTCACCTATCCGTCTTTTTCTCTGTGCTTTGTTTTTATACATATGTTTAATTTGGTCAGTAATGCTTTTTCTGGCTTACGTGCCCCAGTCAAGTGAGGACATTATTTCGATAAAATAACTGCGCACAGCTAGCTCGTGCATATGTAGTTTCTGGACTTTATTTCCCTCCATAAACAATACAAAAACATGCATAGAAGAGTGTAATGGATGTGTACTCTCCAAACATTTGTTTCAGTAATTACCTGTGGAGTGGCAACAATAATAGTTCCAGCGTCTGTCTTCATAGCCACTGTTGTGGATACTTTCGATACCTCGAATAATACCATTATTCAAACATTGGAATATAGCTGGCTGGTCGTATTCATTGACATATCCTGAAAAACAGTTTTCGTTCAATAACACGTGTGTTAAGTATTTTTTACGACGCATAAACACCCAAGTATCCGTGACATTATTTTTAATCGTTATTTTTAAACAAAGCTTCATAACACAGTAGGATTCGCCATCACAACATATGTCGCACAGACTTTCTATACTCACTGCTAATTCACAGGATATGGACCAATAAAGCAATTGTCACGAGAAAACTGTAATGTTTAATATATAATTTTAGTTTGTTAAAGTTTGATTCACTCAGTGATAAAATTTGCTAATAATATACAATTTACATGATAATGATTTGTAAACCAGTCTTAAAGGTACTCTGCCAGTTATAGCATTTAATACAGTTCCTCAAATTTGAAAAAAAAAACAACAAAAAAACCCCCACAATTTTATCTACGATTTCTTGATGAGTATAATACAATCAGCATAGTATTCATCTGAATTACATCGGTTTAAAAGAAAAACGATAACAACATACAAGAAGAAAACACTAACTAGCCAGAAGTGCTAAACACATGCGTTACTTTTATGTGTGGTTTTACCGGGAATCAAAAGCTACAATCTTTAGAAAATGTTTCTACTTCTCTATTTAGTTTGGAATATATTAGCAATTTTGGAACTTTCATTGTTATTGTTCACTCAGAAAAATTGGGGATTCTACTAAGATGTGTTGGAAAATAGGACATATATGTTGCAATGTTCAAAGGCGACAATAGCCAGTAGTCTCTCAACTGATGCATTCATCCTTATTTATTCCCCTTGTCACAAACTTAAAACAAAGTGATTCAATAAATCATATCTGTCAATCGAAAGAAAGAGCTAGATGTGGTGGATAGTGACTTCAATAATGAAGATATACTTTCCTGACCCCCACCCCCCACCCAAACACACGTTGTTTAATGCAAGCCAGCATGTTCAAGTGAGTCTTATGGTTTTGATCATCATTGGCGTACGCACCTTGAACATTATGTTTTAGCGTACCAACCAACCATCGATTTCAAACGGTTCTAGGTATTTTCAAATTGTTTTGCGATGCATGATGTCATTTTCGCATATGTCATAATGGTTACGTTCCTTGTATCCCGGAAAGTCAAACGGTTTGCTGGCTCTTTTGTCGCCTGACATGTTTTCTGTCTCTTCTGTTGTATCAGAAAGCTGTTATTCAAATATGTTATTTGTCTGGTAGATTTCGTCCCAAAAGATGAACAGTTTAGAAAAAGATAGCTTTAATCGTTATATTCGATTAAGGAAAATCATAATCGAACGCTTTGGTTGATCTTCGATTATTTTGATTAATCTTCACACCACTATTCTTTTTACATAGGCAGCACAAGAGATGATACTGACCAGAAGTTTTAAGTGGTAGAACTGTGGAAAATCCCGATACTAGGTGTATCACGATAAATTGTCGCCAGCCAGTGTCGTTCTGTCGTTACTCCAAACATTAATGTGAGAGAAGGAAACAAAGAAAGAAACCAAGGGTGACAATAACAATTGGTCAAAACCTTGGGTGAACCTTCTCATGAAAGTTCGGCCGATACTTGTATAGTTTTGTAGACACTGAGTACAATTAGAAAGTAAGAGAAATAAAAGTTGGCAATTTACCGTCTTTTTCTCACAAATGCTCTAAAATGTAAAGTTATATATGTCCACATTAAAAGAGATATTGTTCATCAAATTTTATGGTAACAATTTTAGAGAGGTGGGAATAGCAAACATGGGCAGTAGTTAGTGTATAAAGGATAGCTACGTTTTTTCACTGCCGTGTCGATAACATTATAACCAAGAAATCTGAGCTATTTGTAGTAGTAAGTATACCCCCCTCGCATGCAGACGAACCAAGTTCAAATCTTTCTTTTTTTTTAATTTAAAAAAAAAATATATATATATATGTGCTGTTTTACCTTGAATTAGGAAGGAGAATTATGTTACTACTGATATTTTCTGTGCGAATATGCACATAACCAGAACAGCAGAACATAAACTGTAAACCGCTGACATTATCCCACGGGATATAGTAAACAAAATCTGCTACTTCAATCTGTTATACATATTGCTAGCCAGTACGTTTGAACATAAAATAGAAAGAAATTAGCACTTCTGCATTATTTTCTTAAAAGAAACTCGGCAAAAAAGGTAAGGGGTAAAAAGAAATTTTGACACTCATGAAAAAGTATTATTATCATTTTCTGATTCTTACCGCTCCAATGGCAATTTGGGTCTGACATGATGAAGTAATCGGTATCCCAACACATGAACTCCCATTTTCTATCTTCGTGAGGATTATTGTGTTCACTTTTCACAAAGTTCAAAAATTTGGAACCCGAGCAGGTGAAGTTGATTTTCTGGTCATATGTGAATTTCCACACTTCATTACCTATACATGTCCCGGTTAAAGCCAGAACAAAAATTGCCATAATTTGGGTATTCATTTCCTGAAACAAAGCACAATAAAACAAATCTTAAATCCTATTTTTGTCAACATTTGAATTTTTTAAATCGGAAGATTCTCTGCCATACCACACCCTAAGATTTGAAATTGAGGACTATTAGCAGTATTCTTGCAGGGGTCTATCTTTCGTAATTTGACATCTTATCCACTTTAGCAACTCCCTTCTCAACGTTTAATTGTTATAGACATAAAAGTAAGCTAGACAGATGGACAGATGAATGGACAGATACACAAATTGACAATTAAAGGTAACACTATATGCCCATCACATTTACAAAGAAGAATATAAGTGATTTGTGCACCATAAAAGCAAACTTACAAAGTAAGCCTCAAAGCAACATTGGGGTGCGTGTTTAAAACAAAACTTTAACCTTATATGAAACAGACTTTAAAGTCAAAGTTTAACCTGATAGTTTTCACTATAAATTGCAAGGAAATGAGTAAAATAATCAGTAAGACTGGATATTTAGTAATCAGTGAAGACAATGAAACTGACGCATTGAATTTGAAATTAAATAAATAATTTCTTCTTTTCAGCCATAAAAAAACCTGAAATTTAAACGTCTGTATATATATAGAGCAAACATTAGACACAAACATTACCTTCATATACTTTTCACTATGAATTGTCAATAATAATTGTTATTGTATGGAAAGTAACAAAAGAGGTCCTGTATATGTTAATCAAAACACAGTAGAAATATCTAAATCTGTGCATTACACGGAACTAATTGGATTTTTACATGTGTTCGATGGTTGAATATCTATATGTGTTCGCTGGAGAATTAGTACACAACTCTGCAGTTTTTAGTTCCTAATATATTTATTTACAGAGATTGCATAATTATAATTTACCCAAGAAGGAATTACTGTACTTCCTAACTATGAGCGCTATAAGTACTACACAGGTATCCTGACAACATTAGGATTTAACTTGGTGATGCAATGGACAGTATATAACCGGTATAATATTCTCAGGTGTGACCATATGATTTGTATGTTCTGGACACGTACTTCTCCACTTGAAATGTCCAACTTACTGCGTAACATAGACCCCTTCAATATGGTATACATTTGTGACCATGTCTTCTAACACCACTGCTTTATTATGTAGCATGGTAGATATTAGCACCTACTTACGCACATGTAGAATACAGATCTAAGTGCTTGTAAGCCTTAGCTAGAAACTGCAATATTATCAACATGTAGCAATACAGATCTAAGTTCTTTGTAAGCCTTAGCTAGAAACTGTAATATTATCAACATGTTGCAATACAGATCTAAGTGCTTTGTAAGCCTTAGCTCGAAACTGTAATATTATCAACATATAGCAAATAGAAAATCATCATCATTTCATTTTCATCTTCTACTAAAATTGTAAAAGTCATATTTAGTAATGTAATGAATATTTATTTAATTATGACATAACTATAAATGTCATTAAAATCAACTCTGTGACCTATTCTTCCTGCATATGACAAAAAAAAAATCTTCAAACCCAAACTACTACCTGTCATCTGCACAGAGTAAATGTACATATCGCTATAAAATGCAAAAGAAGAGAGTAAAATTGTATGAAATATAACAGATTATGTCACACACATGCAAATGAACACATAAGTAAGATGAAAATATATATTTCCTTCATATGAACCGCAAGCAAAACGATGAAGACTAACGTTCATTTTCTGTTTACATTCACCGATGATGCCGGTGTTATAGAAGCAGCTCGGGACAGGAACTTTCATTAGTGCAGAATTCTTTGCTCGTCAAACGAAAAATTGAGAATTGCTAGAAGTTATTTTATCACTTATTTCTATTACAATTAAGAACATTTTACAGTCTTAAAATACATTAGAATAATACACATAATTGACATAAACTATCCAAGAGATCCATTGCTTTCTATGAAATGGTTATAAGAATGAAAAGGCTCAAAAAGGAAAAGAGAGAAGGATGACA
The DNA here is from genome assembly GCA_029931535.1 of Margaritifera margaritifera. Lineage (NCBI taxonomy): Eukaryota > Metazoa > Mollusca > Bivalvia > Unionida > Margaritiferidae > Margaritifera > Margaritifera margaritifera. Next base: position 46,804 of record JAQPZY010000692.1, on the reverse strand, counting down.
AAAATGAGTGAAAAAAGCGACCAACCAACCGCAAAATGTGAATAATACTGTCCCATATAATATATATTGGAGAAATTTCATGTCTCTCAAAAACATTTCAGAGCTAAAGAAATAGAATTTGCCAACAATAAATCAGCTCAGAAGGCTTTCAACGGAACTGCTGCATCAATTCATCGAATCAAAGCCAGGTCTAGAAAGTAAGGGGAACCACAACTGATGGTGAAAACAGATTTGCTAAATTCAAATGATGAATTCTATACGACTTTGAGTGAAAATTGATATTACATTCACCTAGACGTCCTGAAATATCTCTCCTTAAGTATGCCAAAACGAATCATATATTTATCTTTTGGATGAGGTACAAAGAAAAAATAGCCATAAATCCATACAATGTCTCGATATCAAACATGCGATTTAGAAAATGAATTCGCAATTCACGTCGTTGAATCGAAAGAGCAATTATTATTGTTTGCTGTATGACAATGATTTTGCCTCATTAGCATTCGGCCTTCAAACTTAGTTGACCCCCCCCCCACACACACACACTTGTTTTTCAAAACATATTTTGAATGTTGATCGGAAGCTTTCCTACTTGGAACAACTGACAAGTATTTGGCTGATCTCCTCCTCTGAGCAAGAAAATTCAGTAATTGTGAAAATGAACCACAGCTTTGTGATTTTCTGATACTACCAAGCAATCCCGATTCCGGACTCTTAGCTCCCCCTCCGCACGACGTTTACAGAATCAACACCAGTGTGTATGCTTACCTAGTCTGATAGTCCTGTCGGCTGCTTTGAACATACACAAGTTAAAGTGGAGTCTATCCCGGAGGTACAGAAAACCTTACCTGATTCAGGCTATCGCAACTCCGCCCAGGAAACCTGTGAAAACAGCTAAGGAATCCCAATATTTTTCCCATGAATTAACCAAGCCCAGGCAAACCATTACAATTGCTATACATACCTACCTTTAGCTCCTTCTCTCTTATTGTGTCTTGTTCAAGTATTGGAATGAATCGAATACACAAGTCACCTCTTTTATACCCAGCTGCTCGAATTATGCTTGGTGTTTAGCCGTAGCGTTTGATTGGCTGGTGTAGTAGCAATGGTCTAAAACGGTTGACTACTTCAATCGGTTACGTGCGGCAAATGATGTTCATCAAAGCATGCTTGCCAGATAGATACTGTTTTACACTTGAAAAAATTCACGAATCAGTCAATTTATTACTTATTACTAGAGGGACATTGAAACTATTCTTACTATTCATCAAACAAAATAACGTTGTATATACCACCAACAAACCAACCAACTAATCAAACATTAAACAAAAACACACAAGCTGGAAACTTCTAGATACTGTGATCCATGTGTGAATAAATCTTGAAGATTTGAATCCTCATCTAAATATACCTTTTGCTCAGACATGCTGCTCTTAAATATTAGACACTTCCATTCATCTTCTTTTTTATAAAAGTTATCTGACTAATCAAGCAACTAACTTGCAAACTTAGTAACCAAATGATTGACTGACCGCCAGCCCTGCCACCATTTGCGTATATACTTACCTACCCAATTACCTACTTGACTACATGTAATGACTGAAAGTAGAACGTTTCACTTTTTTTAATTTGTTTTAGTTTCTACGGTTTCAAATTAGAATGATTAGCTGATATGATTTGTACAAAAAATGTTCAGATTTTAAAGTTTAAGAATTGAAATGGAATAAGATAAAAGGATCGTGTGACATTTACATTTTCTTGTCAAAAAATAATATAAAACATGGCCTTGCACTTTATGTTTAAATGTTAAATTCTATTTTATCAGATGTATACTCTATTACTTAGGTTAATATGTCCATTTATTACGTAGTTCATATATTTTATATACAGTGTTTGCGGTTTGATATTTTATATACGTCAACGAGTTAACATGTCACTTTCTGTGAATCTGATTGGTCCAAATAAGCCCATGAAATTGTTGCGCACTATTCTCATTATTGACTGGCTGCGACAGTGTGAATTGTCCTTGCCCTCCTTCTAGAACTTTTTTTTACTATTACTATCAACACTATTACGGTCGTCTTTCTAATCGGCAGCCCAATGGACATTGCGAAAAAAACGGGCAACTATCACAAAAATGCACAGTAGTGGTTTCGTATGTCGAAATATGGCCAATTTACGCTGCAGTATTCTCCTAATGCCCAACTGAAACTAGAATATGAGAAAATTGCTGCTACCACGCGGTATGGATCTTCCACTCCACCCCCAGGACAAGGGTGGTTTTAATGTCAACCTATAGAAGTCAATAAACTCACCTCTTTTATGAAACGAATGTCAACAAATGCTGGTGTCCCAACTGACAGAAAGTTATCTAACCACAGCATTCTTCAAAATCAAATAATGCAAATATCCAGTCATAAAATGATTATATCTGGAATATATATACTCAGCAACACTCAGCAACACGTCTACAATTTCTGCATCAAGTAATCATCCCTTAACACTAATTTCCAATAACTGGAATGCTACTTGTATCTACCTTATCTAATACTGCATCTGTGGTGAGTGTCCATAGTGGAATCGACACACTTTTAGGTGGAACGTTGTAAACAGTCTAATTATAATCTATGTGAATTATATGGCGCATCAATTACTCCAGATGACCTGACCCGAGTAAACTATGTGACATCACACAGGAATTTCGGAGATCAGTTGAAAATGATGTTGTCCATGTCAAATGTTCTATTGATATGGAAGGAGAGTTGCTCTTGGAATTATAATTTGTAAAAATAAAATCTGTTTTTCAAATGTTACTGGCTAACGAATTGTACATTATTGATTTAACTCGCGTCTGGAACTTTCTTTTCACGCGCAAGATTGAAAGATGCAGGTCTAAACCAGAATTAAATGAAATGCTGAAAATTATTTGTTCTTATTTCTATCCAAACTCTTTCCACTGAAATAAAAACTATATGACAGAGAGAATCTCAAATAGGTAATGATTTAATATGAAATTTATGAAACTCGTTGAATAATTTCCAGTTTTTGCTCGAAAACTGGAAATTATTCAACTTGTTCCATAAATTAAATATTCAATCAGTACCCATTTGAGATCCTCTACATCTTAATTTTTCTATATATGACACATATATTAATTTTCATGACGTAACACTTGCGGTTTCGTCAGTATTGTAAGGCATGTGATACATACAATCGTACAAGTGTGCTCATTCCAAATGAAATTTATGAATAATTTCAATTTTGTGCTTGTTAAGGCTCACAAAAGATGAAAATATGCGGAAAATACTATGAGTGAAGGTTTCAACTTGACCTATAAGTCACAGACCTGCAACAATTACGGCGCAGCAAATAATAAGAATGCAACACACATTTAAACAGGAGAAAATCGAATCCCAAGATCCACAACAAAACTACAACAACCCCAGATCCTGCTAGACCTACCTACATAGCCGCAAATAACAGAAAAGGTACAATATCCGTCTGTAATGTCCTAAATGATGGATCTGACATACAAACACAATAATAAATTGTAGTGACACTGTACAGTTTTCTGAAAACTGTGCCATTATTTGCGTCACGATCTTTTGTGTAATATGCCGTTTAGATGATCTACAGCTAATGTTACTGTATATTTCAATCTACGGGTAATTGAACATTCAATTTTAAAGATAAAATAGAGAAACACAATAATCACCGAAACTACTATGAATAATTCAAAGATTTGAATTTGATAAGTGATCCATATATTTACTATACAGGTAGAAACCCTGTTTCCGGTAGGCGAACACATTCGGGTTACTTAAAACGTATCAACGGTCGTGTTATAAAAGTAACAAATCATTCATTTCCTCTCGTTCGTTTTGTTTTTGAAAATTTTTTACTTTTTTTTTTTTTTTTTTTTTTGTTTTTTGTATAAATTGTGTTAGTTCAGAAAATGGAGGAAATAAAGTTTTCATGTTTTTTCAAACACGAGTTTCGCATGCACCCTCGCCCAGTCCCCTCTCTTACATATATATATAAGCCAAAACCACTCTTTTTATCATGTTTTATAGCTCAATGTCTTAAACAAAATAGTAATTTTTGTAAAAATTAATAATATTAAAAATTTATTAAAAATTATTGAAATTTTGCGATTTTTGAAAAGTAATAACAATTCATTAAAAAAGTTAAAAAGTCTCAATTTTTTTTCTTTTTTAATAAAATTTTAATATTTTTGATTTTTACAAAATTTAAAAACGAAGCATATAAACATAATAAAGGTGTGGTCCTGCTTATTCACGTTGAATACTGCTAAATCATCGTTAATTACAAATCAAAGAAGAATACACGTTGCCAGTGACTTTGGCTGGCTATTGTGATTTGAAAAGTCGATTCCAGACGTTAAAAAATGGCCCAAATATCTAGATGGATTACCCGCTCCCAAAACTTTAGCCAGAGCAGGATTTACCTACTTGGCACTAGGAGAGTAAGTACAGTGTTTCAACTGTGGTGTGAAGATCATCGAAAGGGAGTATAAAGATTCAGGTTTTTTAATACGCTTCATGCATACTTTTGAAAAGAGAATTTGTAGTTTACCTCCTGAGAAGCAAGAACGCATTTACAGAACTGTTGTGTAGATTTAAATGAAACACAAAGAACAATTGCATCCTCTACGACATAGACTTTCTACAAATTGGTATCTGAATGCTGTGAAAAAACCGATTACTTTGAAAATGTTCAAATGGTCAGACATTTATGAACTACTACCCGCATCTCGTAAGATTTTGGATGTCACGACTTCTACTTACAAGGTTGTAGTGATACACATAATTCCATTGGACGAAGTCCAGGAAAAGGTTCAAGACTTACAGGATAACAAAAAACTTTAAAAAGAAGTATCGCCTTAAGACGAGACTCGTTCCCGACTTGTTGTGTGTGATGGGATGATGACTGAATTTATACTATATGATTTACCATCAGATTCTATTTGGCAAATGCATGACTATCTCCTCACAAAAGACATTCTCGTAAATAGACAGTTTAGAAAACCATATTCAGAATTTGCCACTTGAACAGCGTGAACGCATTTACGACTACTTTGTACAGATTCAAGTGAAACGCAAACAACAAATGATTGTAACATTTTTAAACCGTAGCTATCTGAATAGTATAAGAAGGCTGATTCTCGGGAAAGTCTATGAGAGACACAAAACTCTATGTGGATATTAGGTTTTTGATGCCACGACTTCTGCCATCAGTATAGCACCGAATCACATTTTTGTGAATGGACAGTTTAGAAGAACTCATTGAGGAGATAGTTGCAATTTTTTATCACGTGAAAAAGCGTTATAAGACTTGCCATGCCACGACTTATGTCCTCTATGTTACACCAAGTTCCATGGAAGGAAATGAATGACACCGTTCAAGGCTTAGTGGATAAACAAGTACTTTTAAAATAACTGATTCAACAAGTCGAGACGATTCCTTTGAAATTTTCGACGATGTGGTGTGTGTGTGGTGTGTGTGTGTGTGTGTGTATTTGGTGTAAATCGAGGACATTAATGAGATTATACACCAACGTACCGAGGACACACCTCCAACCGAGGACGTCCTCGGTTGGGAAAAGGGTAAAATCTTGCTTCTACGGACAATTTTAGCCCAAAACAATGTAAAAACATGATTTGTAGGAATGTCCCCGTATACACGCTTGGTGCTTGTTCGCGATTTTAGAGTGTATCTTTTATCCAAAGCTGGCGATACACACGCCCGAAACCATGTCCTCGATTGCCCGGTGGAAAACTTGTAGAGAGATCTGCTCTATCAAATTACAGGTTTTCAAAAATTTACCTCCCTTTCGATCCAAGCATCAAATACCAATAACTTAGCTAAACAAGAAGAAGAAAAGCTAGGGCATATAACGGTCCCTGGTATTTGTAATAATCATTCATGCAAGTTAGTAAATAGTGATGGGAAACAAAATACACTCGTGCTTTACGCGTTCAATACAGGCAAATAAATATACGACACGTCATACGAAAGAGGTACAGGAAACTGCTATTAAGAAAACGTACAAATTCCTGGTAGAGTTGTACCGAATTTGCATAATTATCCTACCCGAAAGTTAAAACGCCCTTATTGCCGCGAGGTTTTACACATGTGAAGCTATTGAAAAGACGCCCTTGATATGCAATATTTTTATTATTCAATGAAGAATATGCGACCCGATTATATCATTTGCCTACTTACTGTTCAAAACAGGAGAGAATGGTTATGCATCTCATGGCAGATCCTGTTATAGTGACATCGAAATACGACCAACCGAACTAAGACGTTACGTGCATATAACTTCAGTAGATAGATGGTAGTCAGACATTTATAATGAAGATCATCAGTCCCAAAAGGAAAAATTTCATTACAGCAATGTTTTTCATCATGATCGCACTCATAAGACTGGCAGATAAATGTGCAAGCTATCATTAACTGATATATGCATTCAATGTATGTATATACCTGCTTCATTTAGTGAGCTGATGACTTTGATTTACATATCATGCATTATGCTTGTATCCATAGTTCTGTTGTAAATGAAGTCTCGGTAATACAAAACAAAATATAAACGCCCAAACACCAATCTGTATACGAGTACAGTGGTGTCAATTAGGTATTGTTACGTTTTATTTGCTTTTCCAAATTTAAGCAGGTTTTTAATGACAGCCAAAATGCACAAGATGTTTGACAGGACCAACCTATATACCGTAACTTAAAAGTAGATTTATTAAACACTGTATTAGACATTAATATTCCTACTCATATAGTCTTTTTCTAGTAAGTTTTACACAGAAGGCAACATGGGGATCAGAAAACTGTTTGAAAATTTCTTCGCGTCCCCTATACAGTAGCAATTAGCAATGCAAACATTCTTTACAATTAACTTTGAATTGCCAAATATATAATCTAAGTAACTTGGAAAGCGAACCGTGAGATTATAGTACCGTTAAAGTGTATCTTTTTCATTACTAGCGCCAAAACAACACAAATGCATAAACTGTTTGTAAGTACTATTTAAAAAGTATCCCCATCCGCTAACTCTATACAAACATGAACTGTCATAGAATATTTGACCCCTTGTACTTCAGGGGTATTACACGAACCGTCAGCGCTGTAGCCATAGCTGGGAACTTTAAATCGATTAAAAATAGATATGTTGTGTTTTGGGGGTCTTTTTTGTATATTAGTATTTTTGTTTTCAGATTGATAAAAAACACACTACAAAATACAATAGAAACAACGTCCTAGGCACGCTCAATTTATTCAGCTAAAGCAGCTTGAAAAATACGATGTCACCACGAAAATACATAGTATGGTAAGCACAAACATTGGCTCCTATTTTCAACATTAAATTTAAGCATGCTGAGAGAGAGAGAGAGAGAGAGAGAGAGAGAGAGAGAGAGAGAGAGAGAGAGAGAGAGAGAGAGAGAGAGAGAGAGAGAGAGGATTTATACATGTATTATTCCTGCCATAAACGTTCAAATCCAGCTAATTGGTATGATCTCCAGAGACTTGGACTATTTCGAAACTTGTTATGTCACACTAGAGTCTAATTACAGAACAATTTGTCAAATCAATCAATTAGTCAATCCGTTAACCACACCAACAAATATTAAAATAACAATGTATTTGCCATAATGAACTCAAGATAGTTGCAGATGAAATCATTGTGGAGGTTACAGTTACTATCACTAGTATGTATTATGAGGAAGCTGCATCTAATTCGGTATTTAACTTCGTTCATGTTCATTGACAAAGTTTTAAAGTCATATCGTCAGTGCACATGATGTTCCTATCCAAATCAAACAGTTTTATAATATAGGTCAAGCAAAACTACTGATATCAGTATCCGAAAACTATCGAACAGTTTTCGTTTCTGTATCTTTATTTAACATGGCTGATGATTACTTTTCCATAATTAAATTTTGTAAACTTGTATTTTTTTATTTTGCATAACTTTTTAATTTTAAAATTATTCCTGATATTCATGCAGAATGTTGGTGTTAGTTTGGGTTTAAGATCTTGTTAATTATACCACAACAGGTTACGCATATTTCGGGACTTCGATAAAGAAAAAGAAAGGTGCAAATCGAACAGCTGTATAAAACACCGACAGCGAGACCGTTCAGAACATACATTATTACGACAATCCTAACTTCTAGAGCTGACGTGCTGTTTATGTATATTGCCGGTACACTGATATTGTAAATATATATCCAATGGCATTTATTCCACTCAAAGGCATTTCATTATTCTGAACGAAAATCCGACCCAGATTAGTTCTGTTTGTGTTTTACGGCAAAGCAACACAAATAGGATATTTAGTGCCGAGGCACTAACTCATGTTATTTACATCTACGTGCAGCAATTGGTTCTATGTAAGTCAACTGTTTAGTTACAGTTTTTAGATTGCAATTTATACAACAATCAACACACACATAGCAAATTGATCTACTATAACGTACTGACCAATTAATTATTCTCTGGGGGTTGGGATCGAAGGATGCGATTTTGTTTTGAACTGATATTTTGTTGTTTTTGTTTTATCTCAAGATAAAATTTTTTCTTCAAAATATATGATGAATAAAATATGGTGGTATTTTGCTATAAATCAAAATAAGATATGTTTTCCAGCTATTGACAGACGGAAATTTAAAACAATTGTCACATGCCACTGCCCCAGAACATTAAATTGTTGGTCCCTAATATAATTGTGGTATAGCGTGGTACGTATCGCTGTATGTTCCAAATACCGCGGTAAACCGCGCAACAAAATTTGTCGTGATACCCAGCTCTAGTTATTATCGTGAGTTACAATTATACAACATACAGAGGGTGTATATATATATATATATATATATATATATATATATATATATATATATATATATATATATATATATATTTCAGAATGCTAGCTCTCCAAGGGGTTAGGTCAGTGACGTTTGGTTGTAAGTTGTATTACTAATAGAGATGCATGCGGTTCTCAGCGAAGTCACAGAAGCATGAAATATAGATCAAAGAGATCTATTTTTGCAATAAGGGTGAAATAATTATCAAGATGCTTCACTTCATCAAGTTTCGTGAGTCTAGGTAGAAAGGTTTGCATATAGCATGCCAGAGCCTAACAAGTTTACCAAAGTCAGGCAAAGGTGAAATATGGGTCACAGTGACGTTTCATTTATCTTAAGGATGTGGCACTAACATAGGTGCACTAGCTGAAACCAATTAATTGTGTGCAGATAACGCAGCGCGGAACTTGATAGATTTTCCATTGACGCTTTTCTCTTGACCTGGTAGCGAAATTTAGCGAAGATGGAAATTATACTCTTAATTCATGCCCTTCAACAACTTTCTCCAAAAAGCCAAGGGAAATTAATAATTAATTTTTGTTTTGATTTGATATTTAAATTTCTGATCCGTGTATTACAATGGCATTATATTTCATCTTGGACTTCAGGTTTTTGTTATCACATTGATGTCAATTCTATACTTTACTTGCTTCTAAAAATTGTGATTATTTCATGTTTGTATTCAGTAATTATGTTTAGCTATTCCTCTTTTTACATAATATTTAAAATATCACTTTTAAAAGTGTTTGTTACTTTATTAAAAGGTATATTCACTCGCAAATCGAAACTTTGCGAAATTTAGGCCTGGTTAGCAATGCAGGTACTTGCTCTTTCCATGGCAATGTACTACTAGCTGCGATTGAATACTTGTAATGTAGGGCCACACTTAAACAGAGGTAGGTTATTTAGTTCCAAGGCAGCTTGGGGTAAAGTGCTTTGCCCAGGGACACGCCAATGTAACCAATGTAACCGACCCAGGCTGATACGATGGCAGGATTCCAAACCGCAGCCTTTTGGTAGCGTATCCAGAGAGCTAACAACTGAGCCACTGCAGCTTCTACAATCCGATCGTACATTCATTTCTTTCTTCCCCGCCACAGTTATCTACAAAATGAAACACATATCACTTTTGACAGTATAAAAAAGCCCCTTTTTCAATGTACATGTAAAATGATAGTTTTACTTTATTGTTCACAATAAGTTTTTAAGTATCGATAATTAAAAACTGTCCCGACTAGCAGTTCTTTCCGAAAAACTTCACCTTAATTTACAAGTGTACCTTGCCTGCGTAAATTATATGTATGTTTGTGCAGATAACATTTTTTTAAAAATTAGGTTTCCCTCCTTCTCGAAGGACACAAAACTTTGACAAACATAAAAGGATTTTAATTATAATTATTTTTTCTCCGAGCTTCTGGCACAGCCTAATAAAATTATTGGCCAATAGTGAATTGGCACAAAGAGTACATTGATTATGCACACTGATTGTTCAAACTCTGTGCACTTAACAGTTTCTCAAGTTATTTTCATTCATTTTTTTTAAAACTAGAAGTTGTATCACCAGAACATGATAACATACGGGTGAGATTTATATATGCAACAAGAATATACAGTATTCCAAAATCGGTCTTTGTGTATCAAGAAGTACTTATAAATCATGCAATTTCTACATACGTGTTGGAGTTGGTTTTATGTAAGTCAACTGAAAATTGAAACTTCATCTTTATGGCTTTGAACGTAAACTTACTATACAGGGATTTGTGTCTGCTTTAACGCCGGACAGGTTTTGACACAGCAATGACCTTATTTCTTGACCAACTTGACATGAAGAACAAAGCCTAGAGAATAAAATGTATCTTAAAATACAAAGAAACCTATGAGGCATTATTACATTTTGGTTTTGCGTGTTTACTGTAGTTTTCATGCCTTGGCTTCGTAAAAAAAAATTTAAAAAAATCAATAAAATCTGTTTTAAAATTGCAATTTTATCCTTGTTCATTTCAAGTTTTAATTGACAGACTTTTAATATTAGTCTGTTAAGTAAGCATAAAAAGTATAATTCTTTAAAATGAAATCTGAATGTTGGGCTGAAGAATTTATATAGTCCATGTTACTAATGCGCAAATTTTAATTATTCATAAACTAGTGAAAAATAAACTTCAGTCTGAAAATGTAATAGTGCGTGTTTGTTCATTTTATAGAAGTGTTATTTGCTATTCTACTTGTATAATGCTCCCAGCTTTAAACTGCAGATAAGTGTCAAAACAAATTATATAACACTGGTGATTTCAGAACTAATCTAAGAGGTCAAGGCTGGTGCGTGTTTGTTCATTTTATAGAAGTGTTATTTGCTATTCTACTTGTATAATGCTCCCAGCTTTAAACTGCAGATAAGTGTCAAAACAAATTATATAACACTGGTGATTTCATAACTAATCTAAGAGGTCAAGGCTGATGCGTGTTTGCTCATTTTATAGAAGTGTTATTTGCTATTCTACTTGTATAATACTCCCAGCTTTAGACTGCAGATAAGTGTCAAAACAAATTATATAACACTGGTGATTTCAGAACTAATCTAAGAGGTCAAGGCTGGTGCGTGTTTGTTCATTTTATAGAAGTGTTATTTGCGATTCTACTTGGATAATGCTCTCAGCTTTAAACTGCTGATAAGTGTCAAAACAAATTATATAACACTGGTTATTTCAGAACTAATCTAAGAGGTGAAGGCTGGTCCCCAAGGTATTGACATAACGTTTCCATAGTTACGCACTGACGAGATACAGCATTCTCCCTCATGTACAGTTACAAAAGGTAAAATAGTGCTCAAGATAGCTGGATTGTCTGCATTTTTGTATTGCAGAGATAAAATGAGTATTATATTGGTACACGAATGCAAGACAGAACAAAATGAAGTTACCTTTTTCGAAAGGAAAGTGTTCGTCAATAAAAAATGACATGTTAAATTATATGAACAGCAGTGAAGGATCTTACGAGTTTCTGTTTCAACTGAAATATATTAAACGAGTTGAATGATTAAGGGCTCGCAATTTTTTAAAATATTCAACGTGTTTCATAACTTTCATCTGAAATAATCTCAAATATAAGATTATATTATATATAAATACTAATGTTACTCAATAATGCCAGCAAAAATAATAAAAAATGACTTTAAATTGCTTTTGGATGTTTTGGTCATTACACCTTCACATTATATATCGTCATGCCATCATTCGTTATGTCATTGGGTGTTATCAAACGTGTGTAATATTGGAATATAACACAGTGACCGTTTGGTAAACTCATATGTTTCAAGCAGATTATACACATAGATGAAACAATGAATGTATTTACATAGACTTCGTAATTATTATTTTCTTTGCCTGGCCCTTTCTTTAAAACGTCAAGATGCGACGTCATTATGTCAGAAATGACCAAACAGATCACAGGTTCAAAATGATATCATGTCGTGATCGTACGTGTCGTTTTATTCATTTCAAATCGAAGTTTCGTGTCAATGCCATTATAGAGGAAGATGATATACCTTAGTATTCGACCGTTGCTAACGATCACGGTAGAGAGTTTAATGCAGTTATTACTTCTATTCATTGCACGAATTTTTCCTGGCATTATCATAACAGTCGTTTATATAAAAATAACGTATAACCCGAAACTATGCCGCAACAACGTTTCCATCATTTTATATTTGATAGAAAGCATGCATTGATTATTGTTCCTGTCGCCATCTGTAGATAGAAAACGGGGTAGAAATTCATTTAGTCTGCCAGTGATTGAAGTTTCCTATTCGACTTTCCATTCATCACATCTAAGGTTCGTTACATAAAAATATTAATAATAACAATGCCCTCTTCCAGCAATCAGCTGATCATTGGAAATATTTCAACTACGTCCCCCACCCCACCCGCTTTTCCAATCACCACTCACTCCCCCCCCCCCACACACACCCCACACACACACACAGGTAGACTGAAGCATGTGCTTGAAGAAAGGCTAAGAATCTTATATAAAGAAAAATCTTTACGTAAACCTCAGACAAGTACAAATTTATCAGAAATAACGTTTAGTCTCAACGGCTATCAGAAAACAGAGATCTGCCAATAAAACAAAACAAGATTTAAAGAACGTTCAACCTATCAAAAACAATTGCTTCCTACACTGTCATTTTTGACATGAATTGTCGACAACCAGCAAAAACAACAATGTTTTTTATCTCCTTTTTTCAAATAAAAGTCCTAATTTTCAAACATGAGTGTTTCTTTCACTGTGATATCAGTGTTTCACAACCAGTGAGTGTGTTATATCAAAATAGCATAACAGTTCCCAGATTTTATCTCAGGTATACACGGTATTTACATGTATGTGTAATTTACCCCAATGTCCATTTCCATTCGCACGTTTTTTCTGACAAGAGTCAAGCAAACTGCGATTTGAGCAAAACTACACAGTCTCCATCCCTAACTAATATGAGTCACATTTTGTTTCCGTGGCCCCTGTCGTCCTGGTGGCTAACTTAAAAATTCAGAGTATATCCAACTAAAGACTTGTAAACTCCATGGATTAATAGAGTCCAGGGTTTGTATGGTGTTTGCGTACTGACTAATTACGGATATTGCAAAATTTAATGCACCACACTTAATGCCAGCTTTAAGGACATATAAAATAGTAAATTATGTATCATAAAGCAGTATCACCCATCATGCAATGAACGGCGATTTAATGCGAATAGGCAATGTCTGAGGCAATCTTAATATCAAAACACAACAGGCGACTTTCGGATTGCAAATAGTTTTCGTTGCTTGCAAATATAGCAGTGATTAATTAATAATATGTAAAAGGACATTTGTAACTAGCATTTCTGTAATTTTAGAATAGTGGGAAGTACTACCTAAAACATCTATTGTTTTCTCAATTTAATTATTTGGAATAAGACAAAACAAAAACACAAAAAACAAAACAGAAATTATAGTTCATTTTAAAGAGCGGCAATCAGTTACAGTGTACAGTTATTGTTTGAATTGGTCTATATATCTGGTTCACAGTAAATTGCCGTTCCCTTTACTATTACAGAAGTCCACTTCAAAATACTACATAGCTGTCCATAATAGTTTGACTTCATGAATTGTTCTGAGAATCAAATTCCGTGCTTTTGCAAAAGAAAAATGTCTTTTTCATCAGTTTATGAATTCGTGTATATGCTTTTGTTTGTGTTGAGGTACTGTTGTCTTCATAGACGGATAATTTTTCATTGGGTCTGTATATTCGAAGCTAGTGGCAACTACAGAATCCATGAAAACTTGTACCAAATGAATACTAGTCAATTCAGAACAAGTATTCTCGTCAGGTATTATGGGAAAACTCTTAACACTTGCTCAGGTCTTTTTTGATATACTACAAATTATTTATAGCCACGTTGTTCATCTATTAATATTAAGAGAGAGAGAGAGATCAGAGAGATCAGAGAGAGAGAGAGAGAGAGAGTTCTGTGTTATGGGCAGGCATGAGGAATACGCGGAAATGCGTACAAATATCTTGAGATGAACATAAATGACACGTCTTCCTTTTGCTCCATACTTTTTGATGATCTCAAAGGACCCCCAATTTTAGGTACAATCATGATCTCTATATTTGGTTTGAAATTAAAATGTCTATTGTAAAAAATTAATGATATGATTCTTATTCGTATCGACAAGTAAACCCTTAAACAGATTATTTATGGGGTACATATTATTTTTTGTCTAAAATAAAACCTTTTGTAGTTAATGCTTTGTTTGGTACAATAACGTGCTGACTAAATGTACAATAATCATGTCTCTACGGTATATTTTCTTCCTTTTCTTTTTTTTATGAACGTATTCACATTGCTTAGGAAACCCTTCTAAGAGAATTATACAATCACAGCTGTAACTAGTTGATCATCCATAGAGACGTCTGTGTGTTAGCATATTTGGATGGGAACACTTGTTATTTATTTATGGAGATGCAATTTTGTTGTCAGATGACAAATGAAGTTTAACTTGAAAAGAGCACAAAGTAATGAAAGAGACATTGCCAACTGTTTATAAAACGCCTAAATTTTATCCACGGTCTGTTTTTTCTAGATGACGGAAGTGATTCAAATTATATGAAAATGTTAATTTTGAAACAATATGAGCGTATATACTTATTATTGTCACAAAAGTTCCAAATTTGATTTTTTTACATTAATATCCAGGCTTTATTAACCAGGTATGTTAATTTAATAACAAAAAAAGAAAAGAAAAATAACCAAAGAAAAATCGTTCTATGGACCTTTTAAACAAACGAAATGTATCAATCACAATTATATAATATGCAGATAAACATAATCCATTTTCAAATGGCTTATCTACAAGCGTTTAGTTATTACTGGCTGATTTTGATGGTACAACGATTCACATTAGCGCATAGTCGGTCTAATCTGTGTCGGCGCACGTGTCAAGTGTTGTTTTAACACCGCGTGTCCTTGGCAGATTTACTCACCAACAAGCCTACTGCAGTAATTGCTAACCGTAAATAGTCTGGCTCAGCGCGTGTCAGGAACTTATCAGCTACAATATATTTCCAAGTTTGAAGCGAGTTTCGGTTTTATGGAGTTTTATTTAGTGCAAAAATTGAAATTTAGGATCGAAATTTGTTTCGGTTTTTGAATAGAGGGGTTTTGATTTACTGGCTAAAAAGATGATTATAAAGAAAAGTAATACAGAGAGAGAGAGAGAGAGAGAGAGAGAGAGAGAGAGAGAGAGAGAGAGAGAGAGAGAGAGAGAGAGAGAGAGAGATGCTTATTCCTTGCTTAAAATCGACCACGTTTTCATATTAATTACTTCGAAAACTCAAACACTGAACACTCTATTACCATGGACCACTTAAAATCACAGACTGTTCTCGACCATACAAATACAATTTAAAACTCAAAACTCTGTTCAGTTTGCAGACTTTCAGCATAGTGTTGCATGTATCAAGGGCGAGAACAAGTTATAATCAGCAGCATTTTTGGCGGAATGATGAGCATTGAAACAAATCTGCATGATTAATTAATAAATCCTTGTTTCGAGATGATTCTTCGTCAATAACGGTATCTTGTACTGAATTAATAACCGCTATAAGTGTCAGCTTTTGTTGCTTTAAGTTTAATACTAAAACTTATTACGATTAAATGACATTTAAAACGAGAGAAAAAAGAACATTTGCCCATATAAACTTTGTAAAAGGTCTTAAAACACCATTTTTGTCACGATGACGAACGAATATGCCATAAAGAGAAATGAAAGTCCATAACAGGATGTTTCCAACTTTATTGGATTTTTTTAAAACAAAACATAAATAGCACACAGAACCTTTCAGTAGCATATTTAAGGTGTTCCGATTGAAGGGAATCAGCACGCGGTGAACGACCGGTTTTTAACTTAGCAATAGTATCATTGATCTCGTGCGAATCTACAAACTCAATATCTCTATATGCAGTAGAGCTGGGTACCACGACAAATATTGTACTGCGGTTTACCGGGGTATTTTGGAACGTACTGCGATACGTTCCACGGTATACCACAATTATATTAGGGACCAACAATTTAATATTCTCAAATGTAAGATGATATTATATATAAATACCAATGTTACTCAATAAGGATAGAACAAATTATATCAAAAAATCACTTTAAATTACATTCGGATGTCTTGGTCATTACACCTTCACATTATATATCGTCATGTGATTTTAAACGTGTGTAATATTGGAAAATATGATGTGGGTATATTAATCTAACAACACAGTAACCATATGATAAACTAGTATATTTCAAGCAGATTATACACATAAATGAAACAACGAAAGTATTTACATTGCCTTAGTAATTAGTATTTTCAATGACAGACGCTTTCTTAAAAATGCCAAGATGTGACGTCTTGATGTCAAAAATGATGAAACAGATCACAGGTTCAAAATCTCGTCATGACATGATCGTACTTGTTGTTTATTAATTTCAAATACTGTAGCACTCAACCGTTGCTAACGATCTTGGTAACGAGTTTAATGCAGTTAACTCTACTATTTATTGCACTAATTTTCCCTGTCATCATTATAACAGTGGTTTATATCAAAATAACGTATAACCCGAAACATGAGTGTTTCTTTCACTGTGATAGCAGTGTTTCACGACCAATGAGTGTGTTATATCAAAATAGCATAACAGTTCGCACATTTTATCTCAGGTATACACGGTATTTACATGTATGTGTAATTTACCCCAATGTCCATTTCCATTCGCACGTTTTTTCTGACAATAGTCAAGCAAACTGCGATTTGAGCAAACTACGCAGTCCCCTTCCCGCCCTCCATCCCTAACGAACATGAGTCACATTTTGTTTCCGTGGCCCCTGTCTTATTGCTTGACCTACGTGCAGGTGAAGAACAAAGCCAAGACAAAAAAATATATCTTAAAATGCGAAGTAACGTATTAGGCATTATTCTATTTTAGTTGTTCATGTATACTGGAGTTTTTCTACTTTGGCTTTGTGAAGAAAAAATAACAAAAAGAAAAAACAACAACCACAGTGTTTTAAAAACAGAAAGATTATTCTTTTCTTATTTTATTTTTTTCTCTACAAACTTTTAATATTAGTCTGGAAAATAAGCATAAAAATATCATTCTTTAACAATGAAAACTGAATATTGGGCTGAATAATTTATATAGTCCATGTTACTAATTCACACATTTTTAATTATTCATAAACGAGTGAAACAGAAACTTTAGTTTGAAAATGTAATAGTGTGAATTTTCTCATTTTATAGAAGTGTTTATTTGCTTTCTACTTGTATAATACTCCAAGCTTTAAACTGCAGATAATTCTTAATAATAAAATCAACTTCAGAAACTATTTGTATTGTCGAAACAAGAAGCTACTGCAGCTGCAATGCATGCTGTCCATTCTTCTACAACAGTCATGTCCAACTTTCTCAAGGTCGCGGACCGGATAATCGAGTTTTAAAGCCACACCTTATGATGTAACTTAGCGGATAAAACCAGGTTGCAGACCATAGGTTGCACATACCTCTTTTAAATCATACACATTAACATGTTACTGAGAGTAACCTATAACAGTACTGGTGTCTAGTCATAAATATTGAAATTTTACCATTGAATAAACATATTTATTCCTACTTTCAACTGCACGGTCATAAAGGTACTTCTGTGTACACACACACACACACACACACACACACACACACACATATATATATATATATATATAAAGTTACATTCGGATGTATTGGGCATTACACCTGCACATTATATATCGTCATGCTGTCATTCGTTATGTTATTGAGTGTTTTGCAAAAAGATGACTTTTTCATCAGTTTATTAATTCGTGAATCTGCCTTTGATTGTGATGGGCTGCTGTTGTCTTTATAGATGTATAATTTTTCGTTGGATCTGTATATTTGAAGTTTTTGACAGCTACGGAATCAACTGAAACTGGTACCAAACGAATACTAGTCAATTCAATACAAGTTGTCCCGTCAGGTTTTATGGGAAAACTATTAGCACATGCTCAAGGCTTTGTTGTTATACAACACAATACGTAAAGCCCCCGTTGTACATGGATTAGTATTATGAGAGAGAGAGAGTTCTGTGTTGTGTTATGCTTAGACAGGAGGAGTCCGCGGAAATGCGTACAAATATTTTGAGATGAACATAGATGACACTTCTTACTTTTCCGATATACATTTATGATGATCTCAAAGAACACCCAATTTTATGTAAAATTATGATCTCTGTATTTGGTTTGGGAATTAAAATGTCTATTGTAGAAATAAATTACGTGAGTTTTAGTTGTATCGACAAGTAAACCCTTAAACAGATTAATAAGGGGTTATATATTATTTTTTTTAAATAAAATACAACTTTTTTATAGTTAATGCTTTGTTTGTTACAATAACGTGCTTACTAAATTTAGAATAATCATGTCTCTATGGTATGTTTTCTTTCTTTTATTTTCTTTTATACACGTATCCTTATTTCTTTGGAATCGCTAATAAGAGAATTACACAATCCCAGCTGTAAGTAGCTGATCTTCTGTCGAGAGGTATGTGTGCCAGCATATTTGGATGGGAACACTTGTTATTCATGTATGGAGATGAACTTTTGTTGTCAGATGATATGGAATGACAAATCAACTTTAGCTTAAATAGAGCACAAATTAATTAATGAGCCATTGCCAACTGTTTATAAAACGCCTAAAATTATCATCGGTCCGTTTTTATAGCTGACGAGAACTGTTAAAATTATATGAAAATGCTAATTGTGAAAATGTAGGAGCGTATATACTTATTATTGTCATAAAAGTTCCGAATTTCATTGATTAATTTTTTTATTAATACCCGGGCTTTATTAACCAGTTATGTTAATTTAATTCTAAAAAAAATAATAAACAAATAAACAAAATTCGTTATATGGATCCTGTATACAAACTAAAAGAATCAATCACAGTTATATAATAAGCAGATAAACATACTCTTTTTTGAAATTGCTTATCTACAAGCGTTTAGTTATTAATAATTCACCTTAAAAGCTGGCTAGTTTTGATGGTGCAAGGACTTCACATTAGATCATACTCGGCCTAATCTGTGTCGGCTCACGTGTCAAGTGTTAATTTAACCACGCGTGTCCTTGGCACATTTTCTCACCGATAGGGCTACTACAGTAATTGCTAACCGTCAGTAATCTGGTCCAGCACACGCCAGGAATTTAGCAGCTAAAATACGTTTCCAAGTTTGAAGTGTGTTGGGTTTTATGGGGTTTTATTTAGTGTAAAATTGAAATCTAGGATCGAAATTTGTTTCGGTTTTTAAATAGAGGGGTTTTGATTTAATAATAATAAATTAAAACTCGAATCTCGAAAAATACTGATAAAGAATTTGTATATATATATATATATATATATATATATATATATATATATATATATATAACCTTTTTAATTTTATTATCTTTTTTGTTTTTGTTTTTAGATGCAATGTACATTTCTGTTACGTTGCAGTCTAAATAAATCTAAAACACCCCATTCCAAACTCTTTTATAAAGAAAAATGGACATAGTTACTATGCAAAGTTCATAAAGTCTTGGAAGATATAAAGAAAGATCAATATATAGCAAGGAGGAAATTTGATTATGATGATTACATACATTAGACGTGCTTGTCCATGTATTCAAACCTAATCTCTGTTGAATATTTGAGATATTCTGTCTGTATTGTGTCTCCTCTACAAAAACAACACGGGAGAAAAATATTATTTGGATGCCTTTTTGAAATTTACTAATAGCTCTCCTAAATAGTGCACACTTATTTTGTTTTATGAAAAAGTCATGGCGTATAGAAGGCTTAAATCGTTCTCGATATTAAATCTAAATACCCAATTTGCTACTACTTGAACAAATGGAATAACAATAGAGAAAGATCAGCTCGTGAGTTTATGAATTATATAATATCTGTAGATTATGAGGAACAGATTGTTATCACGTAGAAATTTTGCTGTTCATGAAAATTGCATCTGAAATATCAAACAGATGTTTTGATATACGAGCTTATTGATGCACGCTATCATGTACTTCTGAGTACATATATGAAAAACGAGGCTGTCACCTTGATGTCTGAAGTATCAATTGACAATAAATATATTACATCGATTAGGGATAATCATAATGAGTTCGTCCTTTAATTCTTTAATGCTTTGAAGGATTCATGATCTTTTTGGGATTAAAAAATGTTCCAAAATACGCCGAGTGCACTAACTCCCTAAATCTGAACCGTCCATGCAAGGCATAATACTGTTTATTTTCATTTTCATTTTGCAGGATAAAGTGAATCCTCGTTGTCTGTGATGTCAGACTGTCTACAAGTTCATTTTGAAAAAAAAAATAATTATGTTAGTTCTTAGTTCTTATTGATGCTTTAGACTGTGTAAGCAGGCCCGCCGTAAAAGAGAAGGGGGTGGGGGAGGCAATTGCCCAGGAGTCCGGCGATTTCTAGGACCCGCCGACAAATCAGTTATATAATGAATAAATTAATCTTTGCAGTAAATATTAAAATTTGTTCCTTGCAAGAGTTTAAGTTATGATAGATTACAATAGGTTATATATACAAAAAATGAAACTAGTTTTGGGGCCCATGACTGCTCTGCCCAGAGGCCAGGAATTTCTGTTGACGGGTCTGTATCTAAGAATGTCCCGATTGTCCGTTGTGTTCCATTTACCCCCATCTACATGTTTTGTGTAATAAATATGTGCGTCCTTTGTTTTAATTGATATTTCAGACTATTTGTGTAAATAAATGTTTTGGTCGAACGGCGCGTCCTCAGTTTCAATTCATTGTTTAGACTATTTGTGTAAATATGACCTGATTGCCCGCAATGAACCATTGCTTACAGTCTCTATGTTTCTGTAAATTATTATGTGCGTCTTTCGTTTTATATGATACTGCGGACCAAACATGTGCATTCAATAATCATGTATAATTTAACAAACATACTTCTTTTTTAAGAACTATTATATAAAATTAACAGAATCCAAATAGAATAAACGCAATAATAATTAGCAAAAGGAATCAGCTTGAGATACCATTAATAATATGATGATCTCACATTTTCTGGAATGGGTTGATAGTGTAAATTTAATCACACCCGAACTATCAAAAAAGACATGTTCATACATGTGATTATTTATGCAATACATGTATGTAAAAGTATGTAACAACCAGGCTGCCACCTTGCTGAATGAATTAGCAATTAACACTTGATGTATTACCTAGGGAAGGGATAATCATTGTGCAATCATCATTTGTTTCTGGAAAGGGTCAAGGATCTGTCCACGATTAAACAACGAAACACTATTACATATGTTTGCACTAACTACCTGAGTCTGACTATTCATGCACGTCCTCATTATGTTTTAGTTTTAAATTTCATTTTACAAGTTAAAACGAGTTCCAACTGTTCATGTATAACATTGTCCGCCGTCTCCGTGTTTATGTTAATAGTATGTGTCCTTAGTTTGTATTAATAGTTCAGACTAGATGTGTAAATATATCCTCATTGTCCATGATGTACCAATGTCCACAGTCTCCATTTATGTGTTAGTAGTGTCCGTCCGTTAATAGTGTGCGTCCTTAGTTTGTATTGATAGTTCAGACAAGATGTGTAAACATGTCCTCGTTGTCCATGATGTACCAATGTCCACAGTCTCCATGACTTTGTCAACAGTGTACGTCCGCAGTTTGCATTGACAGTTCAGACAAGATGTGTAAACATGTCCTCGTTGTCCATGATGTATCAATGTCCACAGTCTCCATGACTTTGTTAACAGTGTACGTCCGCAGTTTGTATTGATAGTTCAGACAAAATGTGTAAACATGTCCTCGTTGTCCATGATGTACCAATGTACACAGTCTCTATGACTTTGTTAATAGTGTGCGTCCGCAATTTGTATTGATAGTTCAGACAAGATGTGTAAACATGTCCTCGTTGTCCGTGATGTGCCAATGTCCACAGTCTCCACGTTTTTGTTAATAGTGTGTGTCCGTAGTTTGTATTGATAGTTCAGACTAGATGTGTAAAAATGTCCAGGTTGTCCATGGTGTGCCAATGTCCACAGTCCCTATGTTTTTTTTCAATAATTACGTGCGTCGTTAGTATGTATTGATAGTTTTTTTGGTCTGAGCAAACATGTCCTCATTGTCCATGATGTAGACAGTCTCTGTGCTTGGGTCAGTAGTTACGTGCATCTTTTGCCTGTATTGATAGCTCTTTGTATTTGCATACAGATTTCCTCTTCGACCATGATGTACCATATTCCACATTCTTCATGCTTTTTGAAAATATGTATTGTCTTATGTTTTAAGTATGGTACCGACCATCAGTGTAAAAGCGTGCGTTAAATTCTTAGATCTTATTTAACTAGCAAACGTTATATAAAATATCTATTATGAAACAAATAATAGAATCCAAATAAAGCAAAGTCAGTAATAATACCAAAAAAATCAGTTTCAGATTTCATAAATTATATGATGGTTTCAGATTTTGTAGAATAGGTTGGCGTCATCTATAAATTGTTCTTGATAGTATCAATTTACGCACACCTGCAATAGCACAATACACATTTTGATACACGAACTTATTTACCAACTCCGTCATGTGCTTCTGTCTAGACACATTTATAAACTGTGTGGAATCACCAGGCTGCCACATTGCTGTATGAAGTAACAATTACCAATTAGCAACTGATACATTATATAGAGAAGGGATAATCACATTGTGGTCGTTTTTTGATTTTGGAAACGGTTAAAGATCTGTATGGGATGCAAAAACGAACCACAATTACGTCTGAGTGCACTAATCCTTAGAGTATGAACCGTTCATGTACGGATTAACACATTTTCTCTTCATTTTCATTTTGCTAGATAATGGGAGTCCCAGTTGTCCATGACGTCCCATTGTCTACAGTTTCCATGATTTGGTCAATAGTTGTGTGTGTCCTTAGTTTGACTGGATAGTGCAGACCATTTGTGTAAACGTGTGCGTCCTCGCTTGCATTGCGAAATTTCATATTCCTTAGAATCAATCATACAGTATCCTCCTCGATACATCATCTTTTGCTATAAATTTACTGCCAGAAAATGTATCTCTTTTCACTCCAAGATAGCCAGAACAAATGTCCTCGGTACGGGGTTCCATACCCGAGTCCTCGATTTCCACCAAATACAAGAATATGTGTGTGTGTATGTGTGTGTGTGTGAATTTCTTGGATTTGGTTTTCATGTAGATTCTTTGTGGCAAAATTATCAACAGTAAATACAAAGACATGACCACCAAAACTTTATACGTGCACGAGAAACCCATTTTATTAAAAGTGCGCTACAAATAGTGATGAATACGACTTCTGTACTTCCGTGCGAAGTAGAAATTCGTCGCACTTTATCTACTCTTCATACATACCATGAGGTCCGTATAGCAAGTTGACTACACCAACAAAAATGTACATGACTAGAAAAGTGTTGGATTCGACAGGTGGCTGACTATGCCAAAACGTCGTTTGCGACTGATGAAACAAGAAAAGAAAACATGAACTTTTTATTTTTATTATTTTAATGTAACTATTTTTTTAAACATAAAAAAATAAAACTAAACGTGCAACAGTTCACACTTCTGGTCAGACATTTATAAAGAGTCATTCGAAAATACTGCAAGCTGAGGGATTTTTCTTTTTATTTCTTGCGATTCTTTATTGGTTGTATATGAGACTAACATATGTGTGTTATTTGCTGTCCCTGATTTTATCTAAATGCGGACTTTCATTTTTGTAACTGCGGACTGGAAAAATATTTGTTGCCAAGTTTGTGGAGTCATCCTGTTTGATTCTGTTTTTCCACATATATAGGCGAGAGAGAGAGAGAGAGAGAGAGAGAGAGAGAGAGAGAGAGAGAGAGAGAGAGAGAGAGAGGTACCATTACTTGTTACTTGGGTTCTTAGCTACAATCCAGGTGGCCGACAAATTATAAACTCTCTAACATGTTTCACGTAGATAATACGTTTGCTTCTAAAGAAAGATGAAAATGATTTCAGATTGTTAAACGTATTAAAATTTAATGTATTTAATGCCCGTCCAATGTATATTTATGAGCTCAATTTCACACTCAACGATTTTCTTTAACGCATTTCCTTCTTTGATTCTATACCGGTTGAAAAATGATCCAACAAAGCTATTACTGTTTATATCCACCCATACGATGTCTTTTCATTTCACAGATTATTTGCGTAGATTGAACGTTATGTTATACGTGCATAAATTTGTAAAGCATTATATATTATGTATGCCTACGTGAGCAAACACGCATAAGAAAAGGAAAACTACGAGCATATTAAGAAAGGTGCTTATTATCTGAGTCCTGTAATTTGAAAATCTTCATATACAAAAGTCTTCTCCTGTTGTATCATGGGATATATTCCCTCTCTTTGGTATATAATTTGTACCTTACAGTAATTATTCATGTGTAACTAAACTTTTTACAAAATTAATCATGAAAAGTCTGCAGTTAAATTCACTCATCAAAGTTTCTTGCGTAACTTTGCTGTCAAGTTGGCACGAGTGACCAATGAAATGGAGGGGGATACAAACTGAAATGGAAGAAGAAAAGTTGGTCAATGGTTTAAAAAATGTTTGGCATTTGCGTAATCTCTGTACTATGTCAGAACTTGGGAAAAATATATTATGAATGTTTTTGTGATTCTGCATAATAATGTTGGACAAGAAGGCATGATGGATGGACGCATTGGCAAAACGGAGGGCAGATGGTTAGAGAAACGGAGGTTTTCAAAATAACCGTGTAGACGCCTAAGGAAATAGTCAATAATCATGATAAACAACATAATAATTATTTCTTACATCCAGACAACAATTCGATTGAAAGATTGATTAAAAGAACAAATTGCATATTTTCTCAAAAAACTTACAATGATTGTTTTTCTACTGAGCAAGCGTGTTTTCTTGTCTGTATAATGGTTATAAGCATGTACATGGAGAGTAAAGGTATAAATGCTAATGACTACAGTATTAGTCTTAAGAGTTACAATCAGAGTTGTTTTTTTTAAATACAAGTCTGCTATTCCTATTAAGCTTTAAATTGTAGAAACCTTATCATTTTGGTGTATGGATTAGTCATTGCTAGTAAATTCAAGTCGTATTAGTCTTAAAATGGTCTGGAACTTCGACCGACTGCGTCAAACGAAATAAAAAAACGCAGCATTCCACACCAACATGACGGCCATATTTTCGCTAGCCAAGGGTAAAGTGTTAATCGGTCCACTTCGTTACACATCTACCCTTGGCACATGTAGCTAGCCAAAAAAGTGTTTTGAACAATTGCTCTCTTATGAATGAAAAGTTACTGTCTCGAGCTTACAACATGAATTGACTAATCAGAAAGCTTGTTTCTTGACCTGATAGGTTTTCAATATGGTGACTTCCATGATGTCCACGTGCCTTGACTTAAAAAAAAAACGTATGAAAGATTTAAATTGGTGAAATTCCGACGAGACATGTGTCGTTGTCTACCGAGGCTGCTATGATTATTTCTAACTGTCTTCCTAGGTAAATGTATCTGCAGTACACAATTCGGACGCTGTGTCTTGCCATTACATTGGCCGTCTCTATCAGCGTTCCTTGAACGCTAAAATGTGAGTAGTAGAGGTGGGGTATTGAGGTACGGGGGGCACTTGAGGTACCAACGGAAATTGAACATGGTGGGGTCTATCGGGGTACCAACGGGAATTGAACATGGTGGGGCCTATCAGGGTACCAACGGGAAATGAACATGGTGGGGCCTATCGGGGTACCAACGGGAAATGAACATGGTAGGGTCTATCGGGGTACCAACGGAAATGGAACATGGCAATCATGGAAAAATTAATCTTTTCTTGAAAAATGGTTGGCCCTGAAAAGGGCCGTTGGTTTTTTTTTTTTTTGGTTTAACAGAAGACATCTCCTGGAGGGTCTTCTTTTCCTGAGACTTCGTCGGACTTCAGGTCCGTAGATGAACACCCGCAGATGGGTCCACGAGAACTTAACATGGGAATAGTTATCTTCTATCCAATACTTAGTTATCTACTATCCAATTACTTAGTTATCTACTATCCAATCCTTAGTTATCTACTATCCAATATCCAATACACACTATCCCAAACGCCCTGTGTGCTGTCTTAAAACCCCTAACCTACTATCAGACGAAAAGGGTATGACGAAGGGATGAAACATACTATTCAACACCCACTTTTTGATTACTATCCAACACCCACTTTTTGATCACTATCCAACACACACGTTTTTATTACTATCCAACACACACTTTTTGATTACTATCCAACACACACTTTTTGATTACTATCCAACACACACTTTTTGATTATTATCCAACACCCACTTCTTGATTACTATCCAACACCCATTTTTTGATTACTATCCAACACTCATTTTTTGATTACTATCCAACACCCACTTTTTGACTACTACCCAACACCCGTTTTGTTATTACTATCCAACACCCACTTTTTGATTACTATCCAACACCCACTTTTTGATTACTATCCAACACAAGGTGGAAGTTATCAGACGGGCCAACGGTGGTAGCTCAACTGGGGAATGCGCCGCTTTATATGCTTTAAACACGGACGTGAAGGAAAACATCCCTCACACCTTAAAAAAACATCAACCACAATACCCGCGTATGACGTCATCCCTATGACGTCATTCTATGCTTCGCGGATTCTGCACTCCATTACCCCTACCAAAAAAACACACAAACCCAGTACGCGGACCTAAAAGAAACACATTTTTTTTTTATCAAACACAATCACACACTATGCAAACACACACCACACCACTCTTTTTTAAAATTTTATATTTTTTATTAAACACACACCACACCATCCTTTTTTTAAAATGTTATATTTTTTATCAAACACACACCACACCATCCCATTTTTAAATTTTTATTTTTTATCAAACACAATAACACACTCTCTATACAAACATTTTTTGGGAAAGGGAATTTTTTGAAGTGGGTAAAGACAAAACACAGAAACATACAAACACAAAAATATTTTGTTAAGGTAATGTAGAGCAGTTATCTTTTCTAGAGATCTGGGTGGCCCTGAAAAGGACCGTTTGGGTTAAGAAGTTGTTTTGTTTTAACTTCTAGTAGCAGCAGCAGTGGCGGCAGCCGCAGCAGGGCGGCCACGTTTTGGTCTCGTGGGTGTAGGACAAGCTCTCTTTCTGGTAAAAGAGAAGGCAAACTCATCACAATCCATCTTACAGGTGACTTCTCCGTCTGGTAGTTTCAGCTGCTGCAAGAGCTGTTGTTGTTGTTGTTGTTGTAGCTGATGTTGTTGTCTTTGCTGCTGCAGTCTTTGTCTCTCCTCCCATTCTGTTCTGTCCCTGATGATTTCTTCTCTCAGGACTCCTTCCACCAGATCTTGAGCTATTTGTAGGACGATCATCGTCTTTCTCTCCGGGTTGTTCAGAAGCAAATGATGCCTGACCCTCTGCATGTTCACCATGGCCTTGTTCAACTTGCTAATTTTTGCGGTCATGTTGTTGAGATCTTGACGAGTCAACGAGAGTGACTGCACTGGCCAACGCACAGCTTTATATGCTTTAAGCGCGGACGCGATGGAAAACATGGTTCAGATCGATAGTGAGAAATGGACAGAGTTGGTGACTTCAGATCGATAGAATGAGAGATAGTGCCTATTCATTGTTCATTTTTTTTTCAAATAAAATAAACCACACAACACCATTTTTTTTTCTAAAAAAATCAACATTTTTTAATAACAAGAAGCTTCTTTCACATAAAATGCAAACTAACAACGAACAAGATTAAACAGGAACGTATTTACAGGGTTGACAACGTTGGGAAGGCAAACTGAACTTCCACTGTTCTGCATCATTCTGATGCACACTACGTTTCTGAGCTAAGGACAAAAGATAACCATAATGTTCACAAAACCATCGTTCTACTTTAGCATCGTTTCGAGCATACTCCCTATCAAAGCAAGTCACTAAATGTTCTAAGAAATATCCGAGACTGCGTTGATGAAGAAAATGTACACAATATTGTCCGCACACCATAGAATCCGATCCTTGTAATCGGACATTATTGAATCGAGTGGAGACTGCATTTCTTCTCATAAAGTCAATGATGTCGTCTTCCAAAGGAGGTAATCCATAAGAATCAAAATATTCCACACAATGATCGTTGGGAAAGTACACGGCTACCCAATGGGTTCCTGGTCGATGACTTGTCGTCGGTATTGATGACATAGGCATGAACGTCTTTAGGTTTGCGATGGGGTATTTCATCTTTAGCACACACCAGAGGATTCCAAGAAGTGTAGGAACTGCGAGTCAACAGGTAATGAAGTTCCCTGGTATCAATTTTTTTCTTCACAGGAAATAATAAGTCATCAATCCACACTTGACTGTAAACTTGAATTGATCTGTTAAGTAATTCCACGAATAATCACGGCGGATAGTCTCTGTACTCTGCTGTAAGAGAGCTTCGATGCGTTTGATCTCCGGAGGAGTGAGTGGAGGTGAAGAATGATCCTGCAAGTCTTTATACTGTTGTCTCAACACCTTTTCTTCCGAGATCTGAGACCAGGCGTCCTCCAAATATTCGTCCAAATTTTCTTCGGCCGTCATCATCAAACATTTGTCGTGTTGTTTCTTACTGGGATGATCGATTTGACATCCATGACAATGTTCTCGGCTCAGGGTGTTAATTCTTTCAACCAATTCCTTCACATAACATGAGACTAAATGTTTTTCTTGTTCAGGCCATCGACAAGCCATAAATCCAGTCAACTTGGGAACACTATTTTTCTCTTCTTCTTATAGGGGTTCTGAATGAATCACCTCGTCATCATCACTGGTAGTTTGTGACTGCTGCTGTGCTTCACAACATCTCTCATCTTCTATCTCCATAGGTTCTTCTTCGTGTTGCATCTTTTTTTCTTCTAACAGTCTAGAATCACTTCTCTCAAACTGTTGATCTCTAGAGCATTATCAAATTCTGCATACAAGACGACGTTTACCGTGTGAGGTAGAGGTTCTGAAAACTGAAGTTCCACACGAATTTGGCCTGATTTTATAGGGTGGAAATGTCCTTCGTCGCTGCCTTGGTCAGGAGTGAAATCAAATCCCCACAACGCATATCCTCCTGCATAGTCCTCGTACCAAATGCCGTGGCAGGTGTTGGTGCCTAACTGTCCCGTGGCTTCATACGGGGCCAAGTAAGATCGAAAGTAATAATTTCGGGTTGCCAAAGTTAGGTTCGAAAGGTCTGGTACACAATGTCTTGCCATCTCGACTGACTTCTATCTTGGAGATGTTTTAGTGTTTAAACTCGAACGGATTTTCGTTGTGGACTCCGTTGAAGGCTGCATTACTGACGATGCCAATCAGCAAACGTTTTTTCTTTCGACGCTTGTTAAATCCCTCATTATGCGGGTCTACTGGATCATCACCAGCCGCTGCTACAGCCAAGTCTGTGTGGTTGAACATTTCCGAGGTGTCCGGTTTCCAGACCACGCAAGCATCCAGATGAGTATTCTTAGCTTCTTTTCCGTACGACAAGAGATTTTCCAAGTAAGCACGGTAAGGGTAAGTATCCATGCTGCTGCTGACCAGTTTGTTATTCAAGTACAAATCCACTTCGCTGAACAAGGAATGCATGAAATTATTGACGGGTGCCACTCGGGAAGTGTCCCCAGGATTGGTGTTGTCCGTTTTGATCACCTTGAGTTTCAGGTACAAGTGACTGTTATTCAGATCGATGCAATCTTTGGTTTGTCCTTTGATTTCAAATTCGATAGGAGCTGAAGCTGTCAAAGACGATACAGGATGAAATTCCAGCCATTGGGATTCTTGCATCGTCATCATGGTGGGGGGTATGGTAAACAGATCCAGTTCTGACTTTATACATTCGCAAGAATCTCGGTGCATCATTTTCAAGGGCTTAGTAATCAAACACGTCTAATTCTCTGAGCATTCTTCTTTTCTTATTCTTTTTTTGGAACACCGTGTGTTTTATGAACTCTGAAGGGAGGTCGACGTCGTCTCTTTCTGCCTTGTCCTTGCTGTGGAGTGAAGGAAGAAGTAATGCCAGGACCAGAAGCATCAATTGCATTTATAGAAGTCTCTCGGCGAGCCAAAAGATCTTTGCCAGCGTGCAGCAACACATTTTTTCCTGCTCTCATAAAGGCTTCTTTGGGATTTTGTTTGTCGATGAGGACGTTTTGCAAAAATTATTTTCCTTGCGTCAAAGTGGCATCTTTTAAAGCATGCAATCCTCGAGTCACCATAGGTTTCAAAATAGGGGCTACCGTCCGAAAAGCCGATTTTAACATATCTCCTAAACCATGTCCTCATTGTCGAGCCACTCCGTGGTACACTGGATACATTTTTGATGTTACAATTCGCTGGAGAACCTTTTTCGAAAATGTAGTTTTCCTTTGTCAATGAATAGAACATTTTGTCCCAAATCTCCTTTTATACTAATGTTGACACTGTCAAAATACGATTCGCTGACTGGAAGATAATGAGGGTGTACAAATTCACTGTGAACGTGATACGTGTTTCCACCTTCTTCGTACGCACCAACAGCAGAATCCACTTTAAAAGGAATGACTCTCAGTAACGGAGAGGCTGTGTTTCCCACCACGTTGTACTCCACCACATCCGAGTACACAAACATTTTATTCAGTCCAACGTTCAATTCGATAGGGTGGCGAAAACCCTTGGAGAATCCTAAGTTGTTTTGGATTTTTATATTGGTAAACATTTTATTTCCACCCAAAATAGCATACAACCCAGGAGAAAAAGTGATGGCCAATATGTTGGCCTCCGAAAATTGCAAGACGATACGGCGTGCCACAGGATGGTAACTGATCTGTACCGATTTCTTGGCTTTCTCTAAAGATCTGGCAAATTGGGCCTCGAAGATGGCCGCAATCGTGTCCACCAAATGGCGTCCACTAAAATAATACCCTTTAGGAATTCTCATGGTATAGCTCGCCAAGGGAGAATTAGTCGTCAATGGAGAACTTTTATCTGGTTCTTTTTTGGATTCGTAAAAGCCAGGTTGAAATTTGTCCAAGTGGTCGTGCACTTCCTTGTTCAAGATATCCACGATGAAAGTGTTTTGACCTTTGTTGATGTTTTGGACTTGCGTAGGATGAATGATTTCTACCAAAGACACTTCCCAATGAGCTTCGTGATCCAGTTGGATGGATTGAGGTAATTTAGCCGTGAAACAACATAAGGTGTTGTTGGGAAACACGTCCATGGAACTGTCATTCGGTAAAGTTAAATAAAATTGGTCATTCATAGTAGTTCCAAAGTTTTGCTTTCCGAGGAGTCACTTGAGTGTACAGGAGAATGATGTTCAAACGGTTCCAAAAGAGGAGTGGTATTATGGTGACTGGAAGAAGGTGGACTGGCGTTGGTCGTACTACCGTTGCGCTGGTTGTCCGTCGTAAATTTCAAGGAGGGACTGGGTAGAAGATAACCGATGCAACTGCTGAGTAAAATGGTCCACAATTGTTTGTCCCCTTGTTGCAAACTAAAGTTGGCAATGGCTGCTCCGATGACACAATACACCAGAAAGATTTGGCAGAAAAAGACGATTTGATTTTTAGGCACACGTTCTCCGAACCACACCCACAAAGGTTGTTTTTGTAATTCTTGAAGAGAAGAACTCTGCGAAGGAGTCGAGGTCGTGGTTGTGTTGAATGGCATGTTGGGTTACTTCTTCTTTTTATAGTCGACGACTTGGGAAGCGGCAATCCAAGAATCAAAACTAGGAGGATATCCTTTCCAACGTACTTTGACTTCTTCCACTCGACGTTTGCCCACTTTGAGTGTTCTTCGTTCGAGAATGCTTTCGATGTTGTACAAGGTGTCTTCTTTTTTGGTCACTCGTTGTAACTCAGGCAAGTAAAATGTTCCTTTGAGCACTTCACCGTGCATGTCTTCCAATTTATAGACGGGAGGATCGCGTCCACGCACGGGTGTAGTGACACGAAACAATTCGGTGGTCCAGTTGGGTAAATAACCTTTGTCAAAAGTACGTTTGGTTTTTCCGATGCGAACCCAATATCTCGTCTTCAGCCCTAGCAGGGTTTACTTCTTCTGGTGTCTCCTCTGGGGTGTACCAAACAATCGATCAAACACTGTCACTTCGTTTTCAGGGGTGACCTCTTCGGGGGCACATCCGATGCTTCGATGGTACGATTGATTGTACGCTTTGACCAAACGTGGTAACATGTCGATGTACTTGAGAGTGTGTTGATGTGTAAAATATGTCCACATGCGTTCTTTCAAAGTTCTTTGAAAACGTTCCACGACACTTGCTTTGGTTTCAGGATTTTCAGTTGTAAAAAAATGAATGTGTCTTTGTTTCAATTCTTTTTGAAAAGCTTGGTTTAGAAATTCGGTGCCTTTGTCGGTTTGCCATCGTAAAGGGTGACGACCACTTTGTTTCAAGACCAGTTTTAAGGCACGTACCAATTCGGTACTGCTTTTAGAAGTCAAAGGCACGACCCAAGCAAATTTGGAAAACACGTCGATGACACAAAACAAATATTTGTGACCACGATTGTAGGCTGCCAAATGAGAGACGTCGGCTAAATCGGCTTGCCATTGATGATCGATGCCCTCCACTTTGGTTGAACTTCTAGAAAATTTTCGTCGAAAGGGTTTGTGTAACGTGTACGTCGATTGTTCTTGTAACCATCGTCGTACTTTTGGCAAACGTACACTTTTCAATTTACTTTTAGCAGCTCGATACAATTTTTGAACTCCTCCGTAACCAGCAGCATGAAAAGGATTGTAGTAAATGGTGGCTAAAAGTTTCTCCATGGTTTGACTTCTCAATAAGTCACCCACTGTTCGATGCTACTACTACTTTGGGTGTCGTGAGGTTTGGACGAAGTGGCTTGAAGCGTTCGACGAGCCACAGGAGTGGGTAGTGAATAAGGGCTGATGGTAGATTTCTTCTTGGTGTCTTTTTTCACTTCAGTCTTGCTTTCTTTCTTTTTTTCTTCTGCTGAAGAAGGAGTGGACATCCTCTTATGAACCTAATCTTTCATTTTTTCTCGATGAGGGGTAGGTGAGGGTGTCAACAAGGCCGCGGTAATCTTACTAGAGATACCAGCAGACGGAATTTGAAACACTTCTCGAGGGTCGTCGTCTTCTTCTTCTGTTGTCCCCGAGGCGGTGTCTGTTTTAGTGGTGGCGGGTTTAGGTTCGGTTTAAACAGGGCTTTGAAATCTCTCAGAGTGTGTGGAGCTGTTTCGTCTACAGCTTTTTGGTGAAAGAGTTGCAGACGTTGTAAGAGTTGACCGTACCGTTGCGATTTTACTGTTTCGATCAATCAGAGCTTGTAATTCTTGTTGTAACTGTGACATCTCTTGGAGATTGGGATTGGGAGGTAAATGAGGTATCCGTTGTTCGTTCCAACGATGAAATTCCATCCATCGTTTGTAAGGAACTAAAGTCAGTTTTCGTCCTTCCATTTCATCCAAAGGAACAAATGTTTAGTCTTTCCAGAGAAGGGTGTCCTTTTTATCTTCTTTTTTTTATCGCATGACTCCTCCTAAAAGCGGTCCAGCAATCGTTCCTAACAAAGGAGCCGCTATTTTTAACAACGGTCCTATCAGCATGGGTAGAAATCCTCCTCGTTGCACCAACATTTTTTTCTTTTGCTGGAGAGGTATTTTCTTTTTGACCATTTGACGAAGAACGTTCCGATGTTTGCCTAATTTTTGTTTCTGTATCTTGGACAAATGTACCGTTCCTTTCAAGACGTTCAAACAAAATTCACACACGGTATCGATGATTTCTTTGGGGGCTGTTTGAATGAGTTGTTTTCGCATGGGAATATTGGATTAGGTCAGGACAGACAAAACGTCCCAATGTTTAGCCAGACGAGGTGGAAGTCCGTTTTTGGTTTTGCTTTTCTTCTTTTGGTGGTGGTGTGCACGTTTGGGAGCCATCTTAGAGGTCAGGAGTAAGTCTGAAGTCTCTGGCAGGTCACACTTCTATTTTATACTGGAACACGTTTCCACTCATTGTCTGCACGACGTACCATCTTCATGACAGGCATCGCTCGACGTTGAGGTGTTTCAACGGACTAAATCGTCTCAATTCTTCTTTGGATAAATCCACTAAACTTTGTAACACGCCGGTTCTCTCTTGGACTTTGGTTTTAGGGGACGGTACTTTTTACCCGAAGTCGAGGGTCCCGGAGTGGTGACTTTCGAAATGGGTTTCCATTTTTGCATCAAATTAGGAAACACTGGTCTTAAGTCCGGTTTGACAGGCATCATCACGAAGGGG
The DNA here is from genome assembly GCA_029931535.1 of Margaritifera margaritifera. NCBI lineage: Eukaryota > Metazoa > Mollusca > Bivalvia > Unionida > Margaritiferidae > Margaritifera > Margaritifera margaritifera. The sequence continues at coordinate 11,925 of JAQPZY010000692.1, read as the reverse complement.
GACGAAGACGAAGTGGACGCAGAAGGAGAAGGAGACCCCGTCACTGCTGCCTGTCGTGGTTTTCGGGTGTACGTTTGCGTCCTCGCAGCAGTACATCTCTTGTAGGTTGCAGTGGTGGGTGTTTTTTTGGCAGGGCTTTTCTTTTTCTTGGGGGCTTTCTTTTTAGGCCTGTTCTTCTTGAGGCTTTTCTTTGTTTTGGTTTTTGTTTTTTTTGGCTTGAACATTAGGATCCCATTTCAAAAGTGAACGAATCATGACCCCTCCTAAAGAACCGCTACCTCCAGGGGTTACAATGATTTGTTTTTTAGTCCGTGGATCGATTCTAGGATCGGCCAGTTGTGACAACGCCACTTTATGTTTTTGAAAAAAACGTTGAGTTTGATGAGGGATGTGAATGATGCAAGCCACGAATGCGCTCTTCTAAGCTAGTCTTCTTTGTGACGAAATACTCATACACTTGCCAAATGAAATCGGTGGGTAAAGGATATCCAAGATGTTCAGTGATGACCTTACACGTCAGACGACGTAAAGGCATTTCGTCTTGAGGTGACACTTCTTGTAAACTTTTTTGGCATTCTTCAAAGTTGTTCACTTTTTTTTTTCTCCACTTTGTTCCATGGAATTTGTTGTATCACTCCCACATGGTAGATGGTGCCATCCAATTCCTTACAAGCCCAATTTCTTATTTGATCAATGTCTGACCATTTGAACCTTTTCATAGCAATTAAACTTCTTATAGCATTCTGATACCAATGATTAAAATGTGTATGTCGTAAAGGTTGTAACTGTTCTTTACGTTTCACTTGTATCTGGAACAATTCTTGGTAAATGCGTTCTCGCAGCTCCAAAGGTAAAACACGAATGTATTCTTGTAAAGTATCATCTGACATGTTACTTCTTGGAAATGACATCCGGCTCATCGTACGCGACGTACTCTTCACCGACTAAAGGCAAGTACTGACAGTGCGGAGACCATCTGGCATGTTCGATGTAAGCCGAGTCTTTATACTCCCATTCGTGAAGTCTCACACCGCAACTGAAACACTGAACTTTATCTCCTTCTCCCAAGTAGATAAATCCAGATCTGGCTAAAGCATTGGGGGTAGGTCTTTGCAGATATTTAGGCCACTTATCTTTGAACGTCTGGAGTCGCTTTTCAAACTTGGAATAGCCAGCCAAAGCCACAGGTATCGTCAATTTTTTACCCATGTAGGGATGACATTCACAGGTAGGGATACGTTTAGCATTCCCAATAAAGAAGAAAGGACGTCCTGCATCGCTAGAGGGACGGTAAGGTCGTGCTGCATCGCTGATGTCAAAGCGTACCCCATCCGTCTCGTCGCATGGCACTGCATCGCACTCCAAGTCGTGATCGCACTTGGAGTTCACACTAGATTTCTCACTCGGTGGGCCGGTGGCATGAGTATTCATCTGTTTTCTTCTTGCTCGGTCAACGTTGGAAGTCCTAATGAATGGTTAGCTTTGGAAGTGGTCCCTTTTTTATACTGCAGATCGGCGTGTCCGTACGGCAAAGTGGTGTGGTCTGGAAGTCTCACTCTTTTCTGGTACACAATTTGGTAAACTTTTCCTACAGGGCGACTGACGATTTGGTGATTAGGTAACCGTACGATCTTGTGAGGTTCTAACGTTTGCACTCGAAAGTCTTCCACTTGTCCAGACAGCAAAGCATTTTTCAAAACCTCAAAATTGACCACTCGGCTGGTTCGATAGTTCAGGGTCAATCCTTTGATTTTGCATTGGGTGTGAAATTGTCCATGTGGGTCTCGGTATCGGTACCCGTAATTTTTAGGGCCGCCGCTGGCAAAACTCAGAATGGTGTCTTGAGGGTGCTCGTCCGTCCAGGCTCCCAAACGATCTCCTTGGATGGTAGGGTGTGGGCAACCGGGCCGATGGATGTACATACAACTGTCGGTGTCAAAGTACAGGACACGATCTCCCAAGACTTCTAAAGCTTCGTCGTACAATTTCAAGCGAGCATGGGCTGTCACGTAGGCTGCAATGACCACGTTGCTAAAATCGTCGGGCTTTACAAACTTGCATTCTTCTTCGAAATTGACTAAGAGCAAATCTTCACGGACGATTTCGACGTGTTTGACTAGTTTACTTTTGTCGTCCACCAGTTTAAATTAGCGACTAGGATCAGTCAAGTATTCCGTCTTGGGCAAGATCGTACGTTGTGCCATTTTTCCCAACAAGCAATTAAGCATGACTTTGGCAAACGATCTTCTTCCTTCGTTTTTTTTTCTACGTCTTCCAAAGTGATCGCTTCAATGTCACGGTATTCTTCTTTGAATCGGACTTGGTCTTCGGGAGTCTTGCATCACGAGGGATAGCCGCTGGCTTCTTGTTTGAGTTTTAAAAATTGGTTGACACACCCCGAGAAAATGCCTGGATTCGAGGCGTCGTCCTTTTGGTATTGTGCTGTGGTTGGAAAGTGCCAGATTTCGTACACTTTCAACAAACGGTATCCACGATCCAGAGCCCGAAACAATTCGGCGCTGACCCACGTTCCTGTCAAAGCGCGTTCTTCCTCCGTGTGGTGACAGGGGTGACCATGGTTTCATGTTTCGGCACACGTACGGCATAAAGTAAACATCAGTTTTCCTTGGCAATTATGAGGTAATATAGGATGGTACAAGTTTGTCGGGGGTAAGACTTTGCATTTGATCAATCCTTAGTATTGGCAAATGTGTTCCACGTCGATGTGTTCTGTCAAGATTTCAGGGTGTCCGGTCGGAAATCGTTTGTATTTGCACACCCAAGGATACAACGAACACACGTCGATGTACTTGATTTCTTCTCCTTTTGATTCGTCTACGTCGTACAGCAAGCGAGTGGCATTGGTTCGTCCTCCAAATAAACTGTGGCGTGGATCCAAAGGTTCGATGTCGACCACGTCGTAACTTTCGGCAATGCTCCTAAATTCAGGATCGGTTTTCAAACGTCGATCGTACTCGTGCTCCCACATTTCTACCACTTGGTATCCTTGACTTTCTAACTTTAGTCGGCGTTGGTAAGTACGTTCGTACAACTCTTCCATGGTGGAATCGGAAAAAGGACTTGTCAGGTTTCGTTGAGGAAAACAGGTAGGGCATCCGTGAAAAAAACAGCCCTGAAATTCGTACACCGTGTGCGGGTTTTCTAAATCCCAACCATCCACGGAAAAACTACCTATTTTCTTTTCTCCACCTCCGTTTCTGGCATGTTGTATCCATTTGTCTTCCTTTTGGCTCAAGTAATGGAGCCAACGCAAAGCTTTCGCCGAGTATTGACTACTGGTAAAGAGAGACGTGTTGGAGTCTATGATGGCTAGTTCGTTCTCGGGCATGAAGTTTTGGTGTACACTAAGGCACAGGCTTTAGGTAGGGTACACGCTTCCTTCAAAGGATCGATGTCTCCGTGATCTAGAAATAACTGTCGAAACTTTGCACAGCAACGGCGCAAAAGATCCACATCAGATCGGCAATACTTCTGCATTTCTTCTTGAAAGTCAAACGGTTCTAACTGGTGAGCGCGGTACCAAGCGTGAAAGGCTTCTCGGTGTTCGGGCTGTATTCCGTTGGGGTCGTAATAGTCGACGTCAGGCAAATGTGGTAGTACGGCATGTTGATTGTACTTCCGTATTGAAGAAGCGGGGAAAATATCCTTTGGCTATTTCTGTCATACCAAATGTTTTAGGCATTCGACTCAAAGGTATGGCTAAATAACTCATGGAATCTTTGAATTTGACTTGTCCCACTTTCATGTGATGAGTTTGGCTCCGTTCATGGTGACCATCGGGCATTCGGTACCTTGTTGCGAAAAATATTTGAACAAAAACTGTCCATCGTATCCCGAGAAATTGTGAGCCATGACGGTCCAAGTTTCGTCGGTAGGGTCTAAAATCCATTTAGCAAACTCGGACAGAGTGTTGGACCGCTAAAAAAATTTTCACGTCCTCCTGGAATCCTACTACAATGAGGACAGTGAACGTGAATAGGTTCTTGGATGCACTTCTCACAAGCCCGATGAGCGACGCAGAAATTGGGGATTTGAATGCCTGTTTCTTGCATGCATTAAAAATCAAAAAAGATGAAATCCACTTGGTTCTTCTTCTGATCCGTCTTGAATTCTTTCTTCAGTGTATTGTCATACTTTTGAATGAAACATTGATGATCATAATCCACCATCTGTTTGCAAAAGCGGCATCTTTTCTTGCCGGTACAAGTGTGTCTCTTGGGGTCATTGGTTCGAATCAGGTGTACACACGTGGAACACAATTTCAATAAGTCGCAAGCACATTTTTGTTGGTGTCCTTGTGTCTTGCAATGCTGTTTGTAAAAAGAGGGACTGACAAAAGTTCGTCGACACGTCTCACAATGGACGTGTTGTTCAGGAAGGCATGGCTTGGCAGCTAAACAGCCCCGAGATCTCTCTCCGCAATGGATGTGTCGCTCTCGACTGTTAAATCCTTGCTCGCATTTCTCGCAGTAGTAAGAGTATCCTAGAAATCCTGTGATACTGGTGATGGCATCGAAATGTTCTCGATGGTGATAAAGGTGAATGTATTTTCCCTCGGGAAAATCGGGTCCTCGAAACAGCAGATCTCCGCGCACTTCTTGAGGGTGTACTTTCAAGGTGTAGCCAATATCCAAGACGTCTTGAAGTTGTTGCATTTGAGAAATACCACACACGGTGTCTTTTGGAATGCCTGCTTGTCGTAACAGGAGTTCTGCTTCGTTTCGTTGTTTGGCTTTTTCAGATCGTCAAATGTTATTCCAGGCTATTTTCCATGCTACGCTCTCGTTCTTGTCGGCATACGTTCGCCCCACCACGATGGCCCGAGCCAAGCACATCTGGTCTTGCGAATTGTCGATTTGGACGACACTCTTTTTGGTACTGCGAAGGTCGTCCAACAGTAACGTTTTCCTACTTCGTCCGCTCCCTCGAGGAGGGGAAACGTGAGTCATGTGAAGTGTAGCCTTTCCATCCGTGATGGTAAGCTTTTCGTTGGATTGTTGAACGTGTTCTTTTTTGGTCATGACTTTGGCTGGTGTTAATTCTGCCGGGATGCTGAACTCGATCCAGACAGGACTCTTCAAACTGTCGTGATGAATAGACAGTCTCAATCGATTGTCCTCTTTGGCTCCGCATTGTCGTTTCAAGTTCTGTAACACAGAACCCCACAAATCAGTAATGAACCCTGCAGCTTTCTCGGGAGGCACTTCGGACTTGAAGTCTTTAAAGTTGACGATGTGAGTGTAAGCCGTAGTTCTAAATTTTCTAGAGGTTATTGTTTGCGTCTCTCGAATCCAATAGTAATTTTCGGGAGCCACGGTAGGACGTTCTTGGTCAGGGGTGGTGGTGGATTCTTTGGGTTGGGTAGAAGGTAAAATTTCAGGCTCACTCATCTCCTCTTCGAAATCGCTAGCATGGACTTGAGCTAGCAGTTCAGCGAGCGGTGTTTCAGGCGGGACGGAAAGTCTTCGTAGCCGTCTCTTCGTTTCTTCTTCTGTTTTCTTGTGGATTTGGGGTGATCTTTTCATCTTGATGTCTGATTTGAATCTGGTTCAGTTTCACACATGGAGACTATATATAGAGAGACCTTCTTACCCTCAGAATTAGTATTCCTGATTCCACTTTCAAACTGTGAAGATGGAATGTCAAGAAGAGGTTTTCCAATTTATGACTCTACCAAATACTATCAGGCTATAGACAAAAGGATAATGCAAAATATTTGCGGTCGAGACAAGAGTCAAGATACTTGCTATGTCTGCCATAAGAAAGGACATTGGGCTTCATTATGTCCTCAATGAAAAGGAATGAAAGATAAAACTCAAGATACTTGCTATATCTGCCAAGAGATAGGACATTGGGCTTCATTATGTCCTCAAAGAAAACAAAAGAGAGATAAAAGTCAAGATACTTGCTATATCTGTCAAGAGAAAGGACATTGGGCTCCAGAATGTCCACAACGTCAAGAAAAAGAAAAGAAAGACAAAGGGAAAGATACTTGTTATCATTGTCAAGAGAAAGGACATTGGTCTTCGGAGTGTCCTCAGAAACAAGAGAACCTACCAGAGAGGGAGGAAGCAGAGGGATCTTCAGCCCCAGAAGAAGAAGAAGAACCTATTCCATTCGTCAAGAAAAGTAAGAAAGCTAGACGACTGGAAGACAGTGAGGAAGAGCCATTGATCTCTGTGAAGAAATTCAAGAAGAACAAGAGAGACAGACAGTGAACGATTAACTTTTTTTGAGTGTTGTGTTATGTTCATGGTGAATTATTTTGTAAAAAAAAGAGAATAGACCAGAATGGAAAAAAGTAAGTGTTTTTTTTGTTTTTTTGTTTTTAGAGTATGGATGCACGCACGCACGCACTCATTCTTACTCAAACCTAACATGGGATTTAAAGTTTTACTTGATTTGGCAAATTGAATGATCATCTTTTCTAGAGATCTGGGTGGCCCTGAAAAGGACCGTTGGGGTGTTTGTTTATTAAACAAACTTATGGACTGGTCATGATCAGCTTCAACTGTCTCAACCCTTTTCCACGACCCACTCCTATTCCTCCTCCTGCTGCTGCTTTGGTGGTAGTAGTAGTAGTAGTGAATGGTTGTGGTAGTTGTGGTAGCATCTCACTAGTAGTGATGGAGTTAGCATGTTTGGCTCGTGGTTGTCTTTTTCTCTTAGGTTGAGTTAAAGAAATCTGATACAGGTTTCTCAGATGTTTTAACTCCACTAAAATGTCTTGTAGTAGACTCACCGTTTTGTTTTCCTCGCTCTCTTCTTTCTGTCCTTCATACTTCTCCTCTTCTAACTTTCTTATTTCTTTTTCTTGCTTTCTTCTTTCCTCTTCTTGCTGAAGAAAAACTTTTCTTCGGCTTCTCTCTGTCGCTGTACAAATTTTCCCAGTTCTTCTTTTTGTCTCTTTTTGAAATCATTAATGAAAGGCAAAGATGATGGTGGTACAGCAGCAGTCCTGGTAGTTTCAGGTACAAATTCTTGAGAAGAAGACAGAAAATCCCCTAAATCTAAATCAAAATCTTCCGGTTGGAAGTTCAACACAGCATTGGTCGTCGTCGTCGTTGTAGGTTCACTCCAATACATGTTTTTTGCGGTCTCCGTCATACTTAGGCTGTCCAAAAAAGTAAAATCCCTACGAACGCTGTGATACCTATATACTCAAGATGACGTCACACCCCGCTCTCTTCCCATTTGAAGAAAAATCTACCCGGTTGTAACGCGCGCTTGGATTGGTAGTTAATTTCAATCCATTTCGATCCGCTCATAGGGAATATATGCCACCGCTTGTCTCATAAAGCTTCACCGGTTTTCTCCAAGACCACCCCAGAAGAAACAAAAGAAAAAGATGTGGACTAGCGTAGAGTCATCTAACATCGTCTCTGAAATGCTGTTCGACCCAGACTTCCCGATGTATGTCAAAGCCTCATGGGCTATTACAAAAATGACAGAGACCACTATCTAAAAGAGACGGATTTACGTGGAACGTCAAGGATGTTTGAAGCGGGTGGTCATCTACGGTCCGGAAATCCGACGCAGTCTCAGAAGAAGAAGACCCTCCAGGAGATGTCTTCTCTGTTAAACCAAAAAACACTCCAACGGCCCTTTTCAGGGCCAACCATTTTTCAAGAAAAGATTAATTTTTCCATGATTGCCATGTTCCGTTTCCGTTGGTACCATGATAGGCCCCACCATGTTCATTTCCCGTTGGTACCCCGATAGACCCCACTATGTTAAATTTCCGTTTGTACCTCAAGTTTCCCCCGTGCCTCAATACCCCACCTCTACTACTAATGTGTTTAAACATCATTTAAAGTCGATTCAAAAGCTCAACTGTTTACGCTATATCTTAAGGACACACAATTTTCAATGGGTGTAATGCTGTTTGAAAGTTGCATTAGTATTCACCATACGCCCTTTTGAAGTAGACCCTCTTTTTTCGTTCAGGAATGTGAGAAAAATAATCCTTCATTATGCATAGGTGTTATATAGGAAGATCATACCCTCGGGATCCGAATTTCTGACAAATGGGTGAAATTTTCTTATCATACACTGACGCATGCGAATGATTATATTATTCAAGTCCTGTTTGCTATGTCCCAACGATATTTTACTCCGTTAATGTAACCAGCGCCGGTGCGATTAAGGGAATGGGCGTGTGGGTGCAGTGAGTGCGCTGAATGGGGCCTCCACAACTCAGAGTGACCCGAAAAAGAAAAAATGAATAGGAAACACTAGTGCTTTACCAATTCAGAAAAATGTTCACTTTGTACGACATTGTAATGAATATGAGGATGGAACCACAATCTATTGCACTACCTTAAATAATAAGTTTAATCGTGGGACTGGGAGTGGGTGGTAAAATCTGTCTTGCACCCGGACCCCAAAATTCTAAGTTTAATCGTGGGACTGGGAGTGGGTGGTAAAATCTGTCTTGCACCCGGACCCCAAAATTCTTGCATAATTTGTCATCATAACTTTGTGTATACATACATACATACATACATACATACATACATACATACATACATACATACATACATACATACATACATAACCACTACCTCACGGATTAAGCAAACGGAACCCCGATATTTAGACCACCCCGCTTATTTAACTATTCTCTTTTAGTCCCGTTAATGATAGTAATATCGAATTTTTTTTGTATATGATGCCATTGGGTGACATATTTTTATTACCTTTGAGCGTCATGTATACAAAATACCTTTGGGTCACACAAACACATGAACCATTGTGCTACCACGCCAATGAGGGGTCATATTCATGAACGCAAGTAGTTTTACCTTCTGGCGATATTAAATAGGCGACACAAAGTATATGTTTTTCATTTCTTCTGTTTTACCCATTTTTCAAGCTTTTCAACATTCCGTACAATATTTCCCACAGAATACACCCTAATCGTACAATAATGACTCGCACATCGCACATACTCAACGGACAAAGATGTGGCCAGAAGGTACCAAATTATATATATATATATATATATATATATATATATATATATATATATATATATATATATATATATATATATATATATATATATATATATATATGTAATAAGTTTTGTAAAATGAAAAATGATTTAATCGAATATTCTGTATGGTTTATATATTAATGAACAAACAATACATTTGTAATCAAGAATTCAAAGCAACCAAAAATGGCAATTGGGAAACTCATCCCATTTATGATTTATATACAGCATATAAGGATGGTCACTCAGAATAAAAATTAATAAAATATATTCTTACACACGAGATAAATCAATCTGGATATCTTATGGTAAGCGTCAGATCACATGGAATAAAGAAATAGAAATTATACCATTCCGACAGATTAAATGCGAATGTTTAAACGGACTAATTCCATGTAATTTTCAGGTAGATCATATTGACGATGGTAAATTAAATATTAAAATATAAATTTTACAGTTGTTAACTTGCCAACAGAATTGTATAAAGTCAGTAACGTGTCGTGATTTTTCATTTTCATGTCAATAGAATTAAAAACTAGCCCGTTAAAGTGATTTGCTTTCATTTTTTAATATTTGCAACTTTTTCTAAACTACTCATATATACTATTATATTTTGCAATATTATATTATCTTACATTATTGTAACAATGCAAAATATTTATTAAAATAATCTTGTTATTATCTTACAAATGTTGCTCCCGATGTCCCATATCATTGTTATGCTGTTATCTTAAGTGGTCGATATCGATCATTAAACGCGACAAATGGTAAAGTGCAAATTATTGTATAAATATATAATATATGAAAAAGAAAACAAAATCAAAAACAAACAAACGTGTTGTTAAAAACGGTGGTTTTATCGGGGCTATTCTACCATTGTTGAAAATGGCTGGACCTTTCTTTTTTATTGAAAACAGTGTAACCAGTTTTAGCCTTAGTGGCGGCTATAGGCGCAAAAACTGGTGCAACCCAAAAAGCAGTAACCTGTTCTGGTATTTCCAGAATTAATAAAATGTATTTTTAAAAAAAGATATATAAATAGATAAATAGATATATCATACACATACTTTTTGATTGAGTTTAATCAACATCAGAAAATAAAATAGGAGAACATGCACAGAAAAGCAAGCGGTTGCCATAAGACTTGAAAAAGACCAACTACATGGATCAGATAAAGTTATGTTAACTAAAACACAAATTAAAAGAATTATGAAAGCATAAAGTAAGCGTTATGGTGACGATATAACATTGTCAAAAAACATGAACATTGTTTTTTGAAATGTGAATTTTTTGTACTTTGAAAGAAAGAAAACGAAACGAAAATTACATTTCAAACAAAACAAAATTCATGTTTTCTCTCTTTCATGGTACAAGCAATTTCATAAAAACAAAGTTCATTTTTTCTATCTTTCCTGGCGCAACACATTTACATTTCAAGAAATACAGTTTGTTTTTTCTTTCATGGTCCAACAAATTTACATTTAAAACAATTTACATAAAAAAAACAAAGTTCGTTTTTTTTTTCTTTCACGGAACAAAATATGCATATTTAAAAAAAAAACACAACAAAGTTCATGTTTTTTTTCTTTCATGGTGCAACAAAAAACATTCACATTAAAAAAAAAACATTTAGAAAAAAAAAAGTTCATGTTTTCTTTATGGTGCAACAAATTTATATTTCATAAAACAAAGTTCACGCAACAGTATCTCTCCATATATATATATATATATATATATATATATATATATATATATATATATATATACATATATATATATGTGGAGAGAGAGAGAGAGTGACATCCAGACAGACAGACAGAGACAGAGACACAGAGAGAGAGACAGAGAGATATAGACTGACAGACAGACGCACACACCGACAAACAGACAGACCGAGAGAGAGAGAGAGAGAGAGAGAGGGAGGGAGGGAGAGACACATCTACCTTAGAGAATACTCTCATGCAGTTTCAGTCTGTGAAGATAGAAGAGCCACAACAGAACACACTTCTGGTCAAAGACTTACATTCATTCGAAAGCACACTTCCAACAAAATTTCAGACTTCTGATCTCAAGATAAAAGTCAACATACTTGTTATGTCTGTCAAGAGGAGGGACATTGGGTTCCAGAATGTCCACAGCGTCAAGCAAATAAATCTCCAAGACAGGAGAAAAGAGAGCCAAATGTAAAGATACCCGTTATCAATGTCAGGAAAAAGGACACTGGTGTACAGAGTGTCCCAAGAAAGTGAAAAAGAGAATAAGGAGAAGGAGAGTTCAAAAGCAGAAGCAGAAGAAAAACTTATTCCAATGAAGAAATTTAAATCGGCAAAACAAGCAAAAGAAACAGCAGACGAACACATGCCAGTTAAGAAATTCAAAAAAGAAAGACAGTAAATAAGAAGAAACATTTACTTTTGTGATGTGTTTTGAAATTTTATTCTGATTCTTTTTGACGAGAAAATACCAAAAACGTAAGTGTCTCATTGTCTTGACTTTTTAAAGCATGGATAAAATATTCAGACACACACACACACACACACATACATTTTATAATAGAGGGATTTGGTTTTGTTTAATTTGGCAATCATTCGAGTAGTATCTATTTTCCAAGAGATCTAAGCTCTGAAAAAGAGTCCGTTGTGGTTTGAAAAAAATATGGACTTGATTTCTCTCTCTCTCTCTCTCTCTCTCTCTCTCTCTCTCTCTCTCTCTCTCTCTCTCTAAATCTTTGGTTTACACAAAACATTGTTTTCTTAGCAAGCACAAACACTCCATGTACCTTGCACAACTTCGATGTACTTTTTAGTTCTGCTGTTTTCAAATTTGAACATAAAATGTTTCAACCTTGCAGTAATTCCTTAGCGACGCCAAATTCTGACCTCATTTGACAATGTGGCAACATTTAA